>VWZP01008455.1:3314319-3361868 GCA_013396995.1 Dicaeum eximium
CCTTCTTTTTTTCCCCCCTTTCCCTTTCTTTCCCCCTGACCAAAAGCAGCCCCATGAGCAGGAATTAGAGCAGAGAGGACTCCAGGCTGTGCTTGAGCTGCCCATGGTGGTGCCCACCCCAGTTCTGACTGCCAAGATCCCCTGGGTCACATATTTAGGAGGACAATGGAATTTTTCTCCAACGGAAAACCTTTGCAGAGAAGCTTTTCCCTCCTCTGTGTTTGATTTTTCCTGGCAGATTCCCCCAGTGGGGCCCTACCCAGGAGCTTCTCCTGTGCTCTGGAGGCCTCTCCTGTCGATACTTTGGCCTTTTTCCAGGTGAGTGGGCAGGAATGAACTGATGGAACCAACTCATCCATTAGACATGGCCAATGAGCAAACCAAGCCTTGGTTGAGACTTGTCAGGGTAGGAATGATTGAGGTGGTGACTTCATGGGTATAAATCATTCATCTTCTGCTGGAGGATGTCTGGCTTCCTTCAGGTTGAAATAACCAGCAAGACTTTCTAGATCAGAGACTGTGATCTGGTCTGAGCTGGGCTGGTTCTTGGTGTGTTGCCAGGTTTTGATGGGCATGGTGGGAAGGATCCTTGTTCACAGAGGCCTAACCAAAACCCCACTGCCTCTGCTGAGTTCTGAACTAACTTCTGAGGACTCCCAAGCATTTCATACTCTGACTTTAAATTTCTGTTTACACACTATTTCAGAATATAAATTTACAAGGAGTAGCAATGCTCTTTCATATCTCCCCCTTCAGAACCAGTCAGTTGGCAGAGACTAACTTTTGCTGGGTTTTCCCAGCTTTCTGCAAATAATCCAGGCTAATCCTTAAATAGCATAATTCTGTGTTGGAGAATTTTAGGATTTATTTCAGCCTCTAATATTTCATGTGACTACCAAATAAAACATCCTAAAAAAAAAAGTCTTTACACAAATCTAATTGTATTTCTCTCCAAAGCAGCAGCAGCTTCAGAACAAGTCTGATTTCTATTTCCAGTAAGGTGTTATTCTTTGTAAACTGCTAAATGCTTGTAGCAACCCACAGAGAGGAATCAGGAGCATTTCCCATCTCCCTTTCCATGTGCATTTGCTGCTTCCTCATTTGAACCAGCACCTAAAGACCCTGACTGTGGGGTTCTTTGGGGTCCTTGTGTGTTTGTCCCATTTGAATCACACCCTGGTGTGATGGCTCAATCCTGGGGCAAACCCCAAGTCTACATAATCCAGACTTTTCTCTTGAACCATCCTGTTTAGGAGATGCTTCTCTGTTGGAGCCCTGGATGCTGAGAATTTTACATTTTCTTTGTTGAAAGGCACAGACCCACAAGAGAATACTAAATTTGACCTGAGGCTGTGGAGAAGGTTTCCAAAATTGATTGATAGCACTGAGACCATCTGTGTAGTTTGTATAGAAATGTGTGATACCACAGGGTAAAAAACTTGGTGGTTTAAGGTTTTACAATATAGTAATATATGTAAGTCAAGATGGAGGTTTTTGGGTGTTGGCTAGGTTGTTCTTTTTCATCTTCTTCCTTCTTCTTAGTACCTTTTCAGATGAGTGATATGCTTAGTCTCTGAGCTTGCAATTCTTTCTTCCTGTTTTTTAAACAAATAGTTGTTGTCACCTGAGCTCATCAGCCAGGAAGGTGAGAGAGGGGAGAGAGGTTTGGGGGTTGCTGGCAGAGTTTCAGGGGAATATTCTGAGGTCTGTATTGCTGCCCTTTGTGGGTGGCAGCCTCAGTCAGAAGCAGGTCCCCTCCTCCACCTCTGGAGAAGATGAAAACCTGAACTGCATTGTAAAGGCACCCTTGCTGCCTCAGATGTTGGTGATGACTTGAGGTTTAGGGCTGCGCTGGGAATACACAATCTCTTTGGCAGGCACTTGTTATTTAGCAGAATTACTGCATTTTGGGCTCGTGTGCCCCTGCTGATGGCACTAATCTCCATGTCAGGAGACAAAATACCAGCTGTGCCTGGCCCTATTTGTACTACTTTAGCCACATGGATGTTCACCCATTTAATCTGGAAATATTTCTCCACGCTCATCAACAGCCACATGCAGGCAAATGAAATTGCCACATTTATTCTGACTTAGTTTTGAAAACGACAGATGCTGCATTACTGTAAAACAGGGTGAGAGGGTTTGCTAGCTTTGGTTTTGTTCCTTACTTGTGAGTGGTTGATAAATGAGCTATTAAAGCTGGTGAGTAAAGCTGCTTTTCTTCAAGGTTGGCTCCTTCTCTCAGAGCATCAAGCAAAGCTTCCACTGCAGGACTGGTGTCCTTTGTGCTCAGATAAAGGACTTGGAAACTGCCCTGGGATTCAGGAAGAAGAGTTGGCACATGTGTGACTTGCAAACACAGGCAGATGTGCTATGTGGTAGTTATTACTTTTTCTTAATAATGTGGCTTTTTCTCCAGCCTGAATAATGCAAAGGATGCTTTGTGCACGTGCCTGAAGGAGCAGAACCTTCTGCATGCTCTGGGTGTGTGAGGTGTGTGCTGCTCCCAGGGTAAGGATTTTAAGGGGGCAAACACAAATCCATCTGCCAAATCTGGTGCATCAAGTGTGAGCCTGGTACAGCTGCTTCTCTTCTCACACCTGACCACTTTTTAGGGCTTTTTTACAAGCATTTTGCAGGGTGAGGTTAGAGCCTTGTTCCCATTCCTGACCTCTGAACCAGCTGTGCTTGGGTCCCCAGTGGGGACAGGGCTGTCACTGCTCCTCAGCAGGGCCCTGGGGCCCAAAGGGCTCTGTTCACACAGGCACTGCCCTGTCCCACGTGCCAAGGGCCACTCAGCTCACCTGGCTACAGCCTGAGCTCTGTCAGCATTTGGGAAAGCTGGCACTGGGGGTCCTAAATGAGAAGCCCTGCAAGAGCAGGAGTGAAGGATGTGCTGCAGTGTCTGGCAGAAAATGTTTGTGGAGGAGAGAGAGCCTGTGCTGAAACTGTTAAAGCCCTTTTAGTGTTGGGCTCATGGTCCCTTTGGGATTTGCATTGAAGCTGCATCCTGCAGCACCTTGCTGGTTTATGCTGTGTTTAGCAGCCCTTCCTAATGCCATGTCTGAGTGGTGAATGGGGCCACAGGATCTCCAGAGGTCCCTCCCAGCCTCAATTACTCTGTAATGCAGATGTGCAGGGATGCCTAGAAAGACTCCTGGAAAGATTAAATGAATCAGAACCTCTCAGCCTCATTGGAAAACACTGACACAGGAGAAAGCTCTGCAGCTGTAGGTATAGAAAGGGTCAGTCTTTCCTCACTAGAGACAATTTCTCATGACTTTGGAATGGAAGTACTGAAAAAGGCTCATCAGTTCATTGCCAAACAATCGTGCACTGCTTGAGTTCAGTTTGTGAGTTCAGATACAGCAGAGCAGAGAGGTGTTTCTAGAAAAGCTTTGTAAGTTTGCTTTTGTGTTTTGTTACACTTTGCATCTGTGTTTGATGGATCTTAGGGTGTAAACAAGTTGTGTTTCTTGTGGAAATTATTTGGATGTGACCTTACTGCTTTTATTAGGGCTGATCCCTCGAGCCCTAAGGAATATAAATGTTGGGTGCTTACACTGAACTGGAGCAAAGCAGCAATTTCATAGACCTTGGTTGCCTTCAATGTGCAGCCTTTTTGATTTACTTTTATTAAACAATTATAGCTGGATTTGCCTTTTGGGGAGCTTTTGTTTATGGCACTGAGAGCTAACAAAGCCCAGCTAAGCCGGAGGATGGATTATGGAAAATCAAAGCCAGCTCTCCTAATGGGGACAATGGAGCCTGGCCATGACACCTGGGAGGCCCCCACTCCAGAATGATATAGTATTTTCTTTGAGAGAAGGTCACCAGAAGTTCACTTTTGCAGAGATGTTCTTATTCTGGGCTAATGGGGCTCCCCGTAGCACGGTCCTGCAGTTGCTTCACATAAAAAGGATGGATTGTCAAAGAAATTACCTTTAAAGCTCCTCCCTGGCAAAGTGATTCGAAAGGACAGCCCAAGTGTTGTGTCCTGGCCAGAGGAGCAGTCCCTGAGCCAGCCACACAAGCTGTGGTGCCTCTTTGCACTTGTGCAGCTCAGGGTCTGGCAGCAGTTTGAGCCCAGCCCTTGCTGCTGGGCCAGTGCCATTCCTTAGGCTTTGCTTTAGAAGAGAATCTCCTGCCTGGCTTCCAGAGCAAGCCATTTAATCTTTTCATGCTGTGGAAATGAAGACATTTTCAGTCCTTTGGGGATATTATGTGCTTCTCATATGGTGAGTGAGATGGACTAAGTCCTTTTTTGGTCCTGAAGAGCTAAACACAAAATCAAAACACATAAGCAGAGCCCGACTTGGCACTTGCTCTGTGTGTTACATATGTAATTTCCTGCACATGAAATCGATCCCCAGTCATAGCTGGGCCCATACCCAACTCTGGGAGACTGTGAGGATTATTCTTTCTGATCCCTTTCTGGTGTAGCTGGCTCAGTTTTCCCAGAAGGGGGAGAGAGATGTGAGCAGGGTGCAAGACGTGTGACCTAAAGCCAACATCATCTGCTGGGAGAATTAGGAATGGGCTGTTTGGGCTTGCTTTAGCTTGATTATTCTTAGAGGTGATTGAAGAACATTTTGGAAAAATGTAGCTGTCTTTTTAAAATGACTTTGATTTTGGATGGAAGGGATAAATAATATCAGCCCAGATGTTTATTTGGGCACTGGCTCCACTGATTTGGCTCCACTGATTTTTTTAATGCTATTGGCATTATACTTTTGTAAATTAAAACTCTAATTGGAGCATTGTTGCCAAGTCATTATTAATTGATTTGATTTAATCTCCTCTAAGAAACATTGTGTCAGAAGATGACAGTTGTTCATAGGAAACTGGTAGAACCTCGTTCTCATTTTGATCAGCAAAAACCATTGCAATTATGCACTTAGATCCACGATGCTGATGTACAAATTTAGGTAAAAGAAATCAGATAAAGTTTTAATTCCCAGCATTCAAAGCTAGCAGATTGACCCCAGTAGAATAGACATGTGGTTTTTAAATGAATTTTGGGTTTTGGTCTCTACCTAGTTCTCAGAGTAGGCAATTGTATTTGTTATGCTGTAGGGATGTGGATGTTTCTAGTTTTGGGTGTTTTAGGATTCCAGCAAGAAGCTTTAGCCCCAAGAACACTGAGCAGTGCTTGCTGACTGTGAACCCCTGTCGTGGTCAGTCCTGCAGCAGCTGCACAATTCACACAGATCCCCTGGAGCTCCTGGAGAGGGCACAGGCTGGGCTGGCAGCGTGTTCGTGGGCTGCAGGATGGGTTTTTTTAAAGCAGTGACCATTAGAAGGGTTTTTAAAGCAGTGAGCATTAGAAGGTCTGTGGTGAGCAGCAGGAAATGCAGTTGTGCTGGGCTGGGCTGTCCCTTCAGATACTTCACTGGTACAGTGCAGGGTAATTAACTGTGCGAGTTAATAGAGTGTTTCAAATCCTCTGGGGCTGCTTGGAGCTGTTTAGCTCACAGAAGTGGGCTTTGTGGCAGGCCTGGGCATTAAAGCCCTCATGCTTCAGCAGGAAATCAGCCCAGCTACCCTTTGTGACCCCTTATATTTTATAATGTTAAATACATACCCCAGTTTCTTCATCAGACATGATCTGATGGTGAGATCTCCCCACAGAAACCCTGAATCTGGTGCTGCTTTGTGCCATGCCAGACACCTGGAGAAAAGGGAGGTGAATTCTGCACGTTGGCATTCAAACAGGGAGCACATCTCCCCACGAAGCTCCTGTGGCTGGGGTGCTGTGCTCGTGCAGAAACCACCAGCTCAACTCTGCCTGGGAGCTCACAGAGCTGCTCTGAGGAAAGCCCAAGCAGAATCTTTGCTATTTTGTCACATCAAACAATTTTTACGTTCAATAAAACCCAGGGCCTTGGGATGGAGGTAGAGCATCTGCTGTGTCAGTCTCCGTCTCACTTTTGGTTTTGGAGTTTTCTAATTAGTTTATGTTCCAATAAATCCTTAATACAAAAACTACTTTAAAACAATTGAAAATAAAACAAAGAGAGGAATTTAAATTGCTTATGGCTTTCTTTGTATGGCTTCCAGGCATTTGAGCAATTTTGCTAACAAGTATCCGGTAACCTATTTCCAAAGGCCACTAGCAGATAATTATATTTGGTTAATTTACATACTTTCAGTTTATAATCCTAATTAGTTCTCCAACCAGTAGTCCCTAGGCAATATGTAGTCTTACCTCATTTTATTTGCCATCCCTACTGTGCAAGTTTTCTTAATTTACAAAAAAATGCTGTTAGGTTTGGTTCAGGGCTTTCCCATTTCAGTGCACATCTAAACCGGGTGATTCCATGCCGCTTTAAACCCTATTTGCAAATAAGTATTTTACATTTTTATAGATTTTTACATCTGGGAGACACTGTGCAATTCAGGGAAGCTGACCCCAGTTTGACACAGAGCCTGTTTGCAGTGCAGAGGACCAGCCAAATTCTGCACCAGCCTGTATCCAGGGTGTCCCCTTGTCACCTCTGGTGGCATTGGAGGGGCACAGGCTGTCAGGGGATGGGGAGTGAGGTGTTGCCATGGCAGGAGCAGGGACAGCAGGAATGTGCAAGGGCTCTGGGAGAATCTTCAGGAGCTGCTGGTTAAAGCTCTCAGCCTGGCAATTCCTTGTTCCCTCTTTGTGTGTTTAGGATCTCTCCCTGCATATTTATTATTTTGGGATCATTTTACACCCAAGCTTGAGATGACGCTCAGTAAAGTGGCTGAGGAGGAAGCTGGACATGAAGTTTTATACTTCCAGGTTTAAATGAACTTCAAAAACCACTTGGAACGAGAATGCCCAGTGGAAGGAGCACATGTACCAGTGCTGATTCCTGCAGGACTCTGAGTATCTGGAGCTGGAGTTGTGTCCAGCCAGGACCAGCCCACCAGGTTGTATCCCACCACAGGAGTGTGGCTGTGGTGGAGGATTTTGGGTACAACCTGTGGTAACCCAGGGGACAAAACCTCTGCTGCTGCCTGGAGATTTCTCATAGGAGAGGTCCTTTAGATAACAACACCATTTCCAGGGTTATCTTTTAAGCACTGGGGTATGTACTACAGTGTCATTTTTAGAAAAACTGTTGGATGAAATATTTCCTCTTAGTTACCCAAGGCTGCTTTTGGTTGGATTCATTGCTCTGTAATGTCAGGTTTGGATTAACGTTATGGTAATTTCCAATGTTTCCTTGCAAGCAATAAAAAGACCCCAAATCTCCCTTTTCAACACCTCATTAAGTACTTTGATAAGGCAATGAGAAGTGGGATGACAGCTGTAAAAGGGAAAGGAAAATCTGCAGTTTGCAAAGCTTTTGTTCAGATTTCCAGGATAACTGATGGATTCTGTGAACTGATGCTAATTAATAAATCCTAGTGCTAAAGGAGAGAGGTGATTTTTAACTGTCCAAAATAACAAGTGCTTAGTGAGGAAAAATTCAAAGGTGTGAGAGTAATTCTTGGCCAATAATTTTATTTCAATGTCTTAATGAATGTAAATTTTATACTGTGGATGCTTTGTTGTAATTCCTGCATATCACACTGAATTCCCAAACGTATTCCTGCTGCTACCCAGTGCACAAAAAGCTCAGTACTGATGTCACTGGTGCCCAAAGGAACCACTGCATGTGAGGTTATTCCAAAGGAGTCTGTTTTTATGAGGAGCAGCTTGATAATGATGATTCCTCATTAGAACATTTCAAATCTTACTCTGGTATTTCCAGGCAGACCAAAGGTGGCTTAGCTGTCTTTTCATGCCTGGTTTAAGGATTGTTATTCCATGCTAGCCACAGCTCTGTCCATGAGTGTGTGGGCTTGGGGAGGGGGGTGTTTGGCTGTGGCTCTCACCTGCAGCTGGGAGGGACAGAACATGAACTTGGGGTGAAGCAGATTTGGGACAGAGATGGCAAATGTCTGACACGGAGAGCAGTGAGTGAAAATCTGGTGTTTTCCCACTGTAGCACCGGTGATGGTAACAGCTGGGGCATGTCAGGTGAAATCCCAGCTCTGACAGAGTCAACAGAGAAACCTTTCACAGACTGCAGCAGGACTAGCTCTTTATCCCAAGGAAAATACAGACTGAAGATAAATTTGCAGAGGCTTACTGACAAGAGTGCCAGATTACATGAGCTGAAGGGGCATTTCCAGGTATATAGAAGTTCACTGTGGAGTGTGGCAGACACATTTCATGGAATTCAGTGCAAGTCCACAGAGGGAGCAGAAAAAAACCTGGACAAATCTGTCGTTTGCTTCTCGATGACAGACAAAATAGGCACAAGAAGCTGTTAATCTCTCCCCTTCCAACTTTGCACTTCTATCACTAAGACTGCAATTTTTGCTCATTTGAGTTGTGACAGAAAAGCCCAGAAGAAAAATTTAGAAGGTTTTGGAGCAAGTTTTCAAGGAAAAAGGGAGAGAGGATGGAGAATCTGGGAACTATTCATAATGAGTCTACATCACTTAATCCAGCAGAATATTCCAATTTATATCTGAATTCTTAATCAGAAATAGAAAACACAGAAAGGAATAGGATACCTTGTTGACACCTCTTATTTTTTCACCATCTCCTTTAATTTGTATATTTATTTGCTTTAGTTTTTATATGCTTTAATTTATGTATTGTCTGGTTTTAATGCCAACCCCCACTGAAGGCTGCAGGTGGGGTTTATACACCACTAAGAAACCACAAAGCAAAGCAGGAGAGCAGAAGTTCTATTTCTTTCTTACAATTCACCCTAAATACCTTGTGAGCTGAAGATAGGCATTGATTGATTTTACTCTTGATATTCCTTGTGCTTCTCCCTTGTCTCTTCCCTCAAGAAAACCTCAACCCAAATTCCCTCCAAGGTCAGGATGCCAATTATTCCCTCAGCTTTGGCTCCAGTGGCTGTCCAGGCATTTCTGCAGCACAGGAGCTACACTCCATAAAATTATGTTCTAGGTGGTGAAACCAGAAGGGAATAAAAAAGAATTTAAAGTAGTTTGAAATATAAAACAATAATTTATTTTACTTCATTTTACTTGTTAACGTTTGTAGCTAATGATGATTTCATGAGACTGCTTTTATAATTCAATACATTCAAATCTATAAAGCAAACAGTTACTACCATGGGCTTTTCAAATTCCACAAACTGTCTTATATAAACAAATTAGCTGTACATGCACGTTTCTTCAATAGGTTGCAACATTTGCAAACATGCTTTAAAATCCTTTAAAGCTGCATAATAGTGTACTTTGCCTCAGGCTTTTCAGATGAAACCTCTATACTTCCTTCAGAAACCTTAAAGAGAAAAATGTTTAAATGTTGAGCATAACTCTAAAAACTGCTGTTTGATAAATGTTAAATATTACAAGAGAATGATTCTAATTCTGAGTTTAAACCTTGAGCTAAGTATTGATAAACAGCACTCTGTGTAGAAGTGAACAACAGCAAAATAATATCACAAAATATGGTTTCACAAAAAAAAAAATACATATGTGCAGTTGCTCTTGTGGGTTTCTTGCAATTTTTTTTAGGTAAAGAAAAGCACGGGTACCTTTTAATATGAATATAGTTTAAGCAAATTACCTGTGTAAGTATGGTTAATACATTTCTGATATTTAAACACTTCATGTAAAAGGTAACAAGTAAAAAAGTACAATCAGTACTCCAAAAAGCACTGCTAATATTGCCTTTGAAGGAGATGGGCAAGCTTCCTCTCCACTGCAGAATGGAGATCCTGGCACCCACGGCTGTAGAGTTCAGTACTCGAACTATAAACTCGGTGACTGCATCGTATATACAAAAATCTTGCCACATTGAACGAGGCATTGATTCCTACCCCACTGGTAGTGTTCTATGTACATAATTCAGCACTGGGGGTTGATTATACAGTAGTCACTGACAGGAAGGAATTGTACACCCGCGTGCCGTCCGGTGACTTTGTTCCATGGGTTAGCAGTTCTTGGATCGTCATCCAATTGTCAAATATTTTTTTATTTCTCTTCTTCATCATTTTTTTGTGGCTCAGTTCAATGATGTTCATCTCCTTCTTCTCCTCTGCACCTTGCTGCTCCTTTAAGCACTCTAACCTGCTCTGCATCATGAACTCCCTCCGCCTCCTCTGCTCCTTGGCTTTCACCAAGTGCTGCTTCCTCTCCTCCTTGCTCCAGTACCGGCCCATCTTCATCTCGCTGATGGCATCGTCGTCCGTGGTCATCCCGCTGCGCTCCTCCTTGATCTTTATGGCCCGTTCCCTCAGCAGCCTGTCCCTCACCGGCCTCTTGGTGATGTAGCGCGTCCCGTCGCTCCTGACCTTGACCTTCCACTCCATCCTGGGCTCGCTCTGGCCCGAGGCCAAGTCCTTGCACATACTCACCAGGCTCATCTGGCTCTGCGCGTACTCCACGGCGGATTTCTGCTGGATCAGCTGCATGTAGCTCTGGTAGTGCTGGGCGTGGGCAGGGATGTGAGCGTGTTTGTAGGGAGAGTGGTGGTAGGGGGACACGTAGGAGCCTGAGGGCTTCTGGCCATGGGTGGGGCTTTTGCTGCCATCGCTGCCTTTTCTCTCCTTGCTCTCCAGCTGCTTGCCAGGATCAGGATCTTTAGCAGAGCTGTGGCACTTAGCAGCACTGGATTCGTGGCTCTCTGAGCCGGCAAACAAACTCTTTTGGGAGGCGTTAAACGCCGCTGCCCCCTCGTTGCCTTGACAGTTGATGCCTTCTGCGGTTCTGCGCAGGGAATTGTCAGGGGAGGTCTCCAGCGTGAGCGGCGTGCTCCGGCAGCTCTCGCCCGTGTTGTAGGCGCTCGAGCTGTCCTTGTCGGACTTCTCGGGCAGCTCGGTGATGTCCGAGAGCTCGTGCCGGCGCACGTCGATGCTGGTGTTGTAGTTTCGGAAGCCGCTGTTGTGCAGCATCCAGGGCTCCCGGCACTGCTCCTTCAGCTGCTGCATCTTGTGCGCCCTCACGATGTTCAGGCACTCCAGCTCGATGTTGCGCAGCTCCTCGTTGAGCATCTCCAGCTCTCTGTCGACGCTCTCTTGGTCGCTTTTGCTCATCTCCAGGGTGCTGTTATGGTAGTACAGGCTGTAGGGGTGGGCGGACTTCACCTGGCACTTGAGCTCCAGCAGCTCCCGGAACCGCTCGCACTCGTCCACGGGGATGCCGAGGAAGTCGACGTCGGTGCAGTCAGCTGAGATGAACGACTCATTGCTGAACTGCATGTCCCCGCTTCCCAGGGTGTCCTGGCTGTAGGTCAGCTTCTTCTGGCTCCCCAGGGTGTTGGAGGAGGTGGTGTGATCGTCCCCGTTGTTCTCCTGCTCGGAGCTCTCGTCGTTGCGAGTGCTGTCGTCCGTGCGCCCCACGCCGCTGTCCTTCTCGTGCTGGTTGGACAGAATAGTGGCTGTGTCCGTGGTGCCTCCGTCCTCCTCGTGCTTCTTCTAACAACAGAAACGGCAGGACACAAAGAAAAATTATTGCAAGCACATGAAATACTGCAAGGTGTTTATTTTTAAATAGTTTTCCTAATCCGTCACTTTTTACACTTTCTGCATCTTATATGGAAAGAGTATTATTAAGAACTTAGTAAGAACTCAGAGAAAAGGTGACCAAGCCCACAGCCTGCTGTGGATGTTCTTCTCAGAAGAACCTGAGGTCTGAGTTTCACCTATGCAGCAACAGTGGCAGAAGTCACATTTTCAAAATGTTTTTTCTCCCACTTAAGTGCACAATGATATCCCATTCTCCTGCAGTGCCAAAGTAAGGGCATGACTCCTCTCAACGTGGGGATGGCACAGAGGATGTAAAGTTCTAGAACACTTTAGAAGAAGAATCTAGGCAAAAATTGGGAAACTGCTTTAATCATACCAGAGCAATTAAGAATACAAGCCTGTATCTGTGGGGCTGCGTAAAATTTGCAATGTGAAAACTTTTTCCTTGCCTTTTCCCCCTTGTATAGATCTTACTTCAGTCATTTGGGTTTCCAGGTTTTGGGAGGCTGTTTCCAGTCTGTGCATGCACATCAAATAGGAGATTCTGTAAATCAGCTCTCTGCCTGCTCTATCCACCACACACCCAGTACTCCTCTCAGTGACCACAGTGACAGGGGATTTCCAAGAACTATGATCATGTTGTTGTAAGGGGCAAAGCACAAAAAGTACTATTTTAAAATATCTTGGTCCCTGAGATGAAGTTGTGGACAGTCAGGTAATATCTTGATTTTACAGAAAGCCCTTTTGCCTTGATCTCAGTGTCACTTGAGACCCCAAGTGTATTCAGCCAAGCTCAATATGGAATATTGAGTGCAGTGGCAAGTTTGACAGCCCTGCACTCCAGAAGGGCAGTACCTGCTGAAGCATGCTGGCAGTAAATTGCATTGCCTGGTGGTGCTGCTCCTCTAACATGTCCATGTGCAAGTCATCCAGAAAATCGTTTCTGTCATCATCCATCCATCCTTCATCCAGCTGTGTGAAAAGGGAGGGCAAAAACAAACCAATCGTTGTCAAAAGAATGAAGACTGACATAAATTACTGCTTTTCTTTGTGGACAGTGGTTGGGAAGTCTCAGGAGATTCCTTCCTGTGACAGTGCTGCCGTGTCTTGGGAAGGAGCCTGTCCTTGTGCTAAGTGTGGGTATTGACTGTGCTGCCTCGTCCCACAGCTGCCTCCATCTCCAGGAGCAGGGTTTTATCTCCAACAGCCCTCTACATATGAAGAAACTCAGTCTTTTGATCCATGGAAATACTTGTAAGAGTTGGGGCAGTTTTGGTTTGTGCACAACTTGATTAGGATGTATAAAAACACTCCAGAGCCCAAAGCTCGAACACTCCTCTTGTGAGGCAGCATCAAACTGCAGAAGGAAAATCTGGCTATTGGGGTTTGTAGGACATTTTTACTCCCATTCCCAATTATCCCCACGGGAAAGATCAGAATATCCAGGCTAAGAGGACAGTGATGATCCTGACCCTGTGTCTCCAGGTGCACTGGCAGGGGCTGCTCTCCCAGCACCAGGAGCAGAGACAGATCAAACAATGGTGCTCCCGGCTGTTTGTTCAACACCTTTGTTGTGCTAATCCCTGCTCTACAAAGGGATCTGCTTCAACCTTTTATTACAGCTGAGGAGGCTTCTTGACAGTATTCAAGTACTTTAAGAGATGGTGTATGAAGGGCTAAATAATAGGTGTTTTAATGAATGAATAATCAATAGCTATAGGAATTAGAGTTCAGCATGTTTTTCAAAGCTGTGGCTCAAAACCATTCATAATACCTTGCACTGATGTTTGTAATAGCATTGCAGCACATATAAATCACCAAATGTCTTAGAAATTGAATTTTAATATAAAATATATGTGTAAGTACCATGACTGCTGAATTCCATTATTTTAGACCATATATATATGTGCAGTCGAAGTGTATAACATGGTTTTAGGTAGATCTGGTAGATTTAGACAGGTTAAACAATTTGAAAGAACTGCTTTCTACAAAACAGCAACTGTTTTAATTAAGACTCAAGTGAGGGTTTGTTGCTACCATACCTGAATTTCTGGTCTTGCCACAAGTAAGGAGATATTCTTGCTCTCCTCACTGGAGAGAAGTGCCACAGCTTCCTCTCGGTTCTGCACCTCGATGCCATTGATCTTTAAAGAAAAAACAAGACCATGAAGTGTTTTCATAGGGATGCCCTAAAGAAAAACCAGCACCATGAAGTGCTTTCATAGGGATGCCCTAAAGAAAAAACAACACCATGAAGTGCATTCATAGGGATGCCCTAAAGAAAATCCACCACCATGAAGTGTTTTCATAGGGACCCCTGGATGCTGCTGTGCCGAGCTCCGTGGAAATGCCTGGCTGGATCCTGGATGGATCCACATCCCCAGCCTCGTGCAGAGAAGTGCTGGGCAAGTGAGGAGGTTTGGACACGTGGTGCTGTTCCATCCCCCTGCCCAGCACATGCAGAGCACTGCTGGGAGGGAGGAGGTGGAATTCTGGGGCTGAGGACACTCGAGCTCTGCCCACACATACCTGGATGATGCGATCCCCTTCTCGCAGCCGCCCGTCCTTGGCAGCGATGCTGTTGGGATCAATCTGCAAGATGAGAGAACTCTGAGTGCTCTGCAGGTTTGGGAGCTCAGTATTTACTCCCCCTTGCTTCCCCAGTGGTGCATTTTAATGGAAGGTTTTAGGTTTAATGATGAGTTTCTTTCCCCAAACTGGTGCGATTAATTAGAAATGGCTCTGCGTGGTGAAAAAATGTTGCTGTATAAAATGCCTTTTTTTCTTTTCATGGAGAGGGACAAATGGGCCCCAGATGTTTGCAAATAAAAGTGTGTGGGGGCTTTTTGTAATTTATATTGTTTCAGGAATAATCAAGAATAAAAATTAAAGGGGGAATATATGAAAATACTCTAAAGGCATCATCTGAAATAGAACATTGTTAATATAATGAAATTTGACTTCAGTGGGAGCAGGGCTGCACTCAGTTTGGAGAAAAGGAAAATAATTGGATTTCTCCCAATTACTGCATTTTGGCTGTTTAGCCAACATGGTACAAACAGAGGATGAAAGTCTTAACTACCCAACAATGCAGCTGAGAAGACAAATGGTATCTTATGGAAGGCAGCTCAATCTTACCTCACTCACATAAATACCCATGTCATCTTCATCATCTGTCCTGTAGCAGACAGTGAGGCCAAGCTTGTCCTGGCTGTTCACTCTGTGTAAATCCACTTCCTGAGGTTAAAAAAAAAAAAAAAAAAGGGAAAATATATTGTCAGTGAGACATTGGTGACTGATGGAAGCAATTTTTCAAATGCAATGAAAATATTTTGCTTAAGTGATATAGTGGATGTCTTTTCATTCCACTTGTAGACGAGGTTAACTCACTGAGCAAAGCGTGATTATATGCACACAATCAATACCTGGGACATTTCTGACCCTTCAATCAATAGGAAGTCATTTTGAAAATAGACCTTTTATTGATCTTAAGGAAGAAAAATTACCTATATTTCATGTAGTGGTAAGACTTCAAAGGCTAAAATACTTATAAAGTATGATTTCAATATTTGTCACAGCTGATACATATTTCCTAATAAGCAGGGTAATTCTCTGGCTTTTCAGAAAAAAAACCCCTATAATATTCTATTACTTTAAATTGCATAATTTTCATGAAATCATCTAATAAATTTCTCAAAAGTGTGACTGAAGATCAATATATTGTTAGCAAAGCATTTGGTATTGGTAATAGAAACATAATAAGCATTTCAGTAACTTGCAAGTGTTTGGTTTCAGCAGGTCACGGTGCTCTTGTTAATCTCAGGGACATTTAACCCATCTTAAAAATGTATGTTCTTCCTCTATGCTTTTTTTCTCCACGAGGAATTCCTGAGGGTTATTTTTTTTTCCTTCTGTGTTTGCTGCTGCTGTGTGACCCTGGTTGGTAGAAGGGCTGTAAAATCCACAGAGACACCCCCAGGCTGTGGGATGCTCCTGGCTCGTGACCATCCATCCCTGTGGCACCTTTCAGTCCTGCCTTTTTGCTTCTGAGGGAAATCCTGGGGGTTTAACCTGTTTAACCAACTTATTGTGGCTGCTGTGCTGGTCCTGAGGGTGCTGCCATGGGGAGGAAGGGTTTTGCTGCACAGACAGAGGTGTGAAAGCACCTGAGGTTGTGTTTTTACCTCCTCAGGTGAGGGCAGTGAGTGAGGCTTGGCAGGGTCCTGCTGCTCCTCAGGACAGAGGCAGATCTGGGCTCTGCTGCAGAGGGAAAAGTGGGAGCAGGCAAAGGGACACAGTGGGATCCCAGGGGAGACCCTGCACCCTGGATTTGGGATGCCAGGGCAGACCCTGCACCCTGGACTTGTGCTGGGACCTGCCATTCCAGTGGAAAAGTCCTGACAACACTGCTCCTTCTTCCTGACATCTCTGTTCCTCTGCCATTTGGAAGGGGCAAGACAATAAAACAAGCTGATATGAATAATTTATTGGTGTGTCTAGCTGACAGCTGCCAAGATCAGCAATCTCGTGTTATTTACTTGTCAACATGTGTAATTTCTTTTTTTTTTCCCCCCTAAAGAAGCGTAGCTGTAAATGTCAGTGACATTTCAGCTGGTATTTAAGTGGTTTCAATCAATAGTATCCATGGTGAACTGCTGTGCTTTTTTTCCCCCCTCTTTTGTTACTTGAAGGTTTGAACACAATGCTTTAATAGTGGGGTTTTCTTCAGATTTCTAAAGCTTTGGAGCTTTCTAGAGAGGAGATGGAGATTCTTCAGAAGGATGAGACAAAGTCGATTCAGTTCTGATCTCAGCTGATTCTCCAGAATGCCACTGCAGTCAGTGGGTTTATCCTGCATTTACCCTTGGACTGAACTGGGGGTGAGGTGGGAATTTGTGGATTGAGCCTAATTCAGGCCCAGAATGATTCCCATATTCCCTGCATGCTTAAACAAAAAAGTTTAGTTATCTTCAGGAATGCTTTTACATACTTTATTGATTTGAAAATGTGGCAAGAAATTTCTGCTGTGGCTCATTCTACTGCTTGCCATACTGGCAGTGAAAAAAAACCAAAAAGAGTTAAAAAAACCCCACAAAACCAAACAGAAATATATGGTGACTTTGGCCATTGCTTAAATAGATCCTGAATAACTACAAACTCTTGGAGTGGAAGGAAAAGAGGGAGCAAGCTGTTATTTTTGTTCTTACCTGCCACATGTTTTGACTAACAATAGGTGTTTTTCCAACAGTGTACCACTATAAAGGGTGTAATAATTAAAAATAAAGTACAAGTTTATATTTAAATTGTACCATCTGAGATGTCACCTGTGACATACTGGAAGGTAATAAATCACCTGGTAAATTAAATAATATATATTTTGAAAGGAAAACAGCAATCTGTTGTTCAAAAACACACTCAGAAATAAAGCAGCAAAAAAAAAAAGCTAGAGCAGAAAAAAATTTATACAGCAGGTGTTTAGAAGCTGAATTTTTGTGAGTAATTACTTGACAGACTTACTCTTGGGTACAATCCCTCTAGTCCTTGGTAGGAAGAGAGAAAGTGGATTTGATGCTACCTGAATATGATAATTTTATGAATTTAAACATAGGAACAGCTGCTTTCTGTGGGCCTTTGCCTCAGTGAAGTTTTAATACAATCATAAAGGTTTGAAATATTTGAGAGATAAAAGTGTGCAATTCCAGTTGGAGTTGAAGAATCAACACCAAAATCTTCAAAGCAAAGGTTATTTTCCATATTCAGAGGCAAGGCTGTGTAATGCAGACATACATGAAAGGGGAAAATAGAAAACTGGCACCTGCAAGTACAGGTATTATGGCAGCTTGAGTAATTGTACCAGGAATTAATTAAACAGAGGAAAATGGATATGGGCCTGGAGAACTTTAAAAGTGTAAATTCCTGTGTTTGCAATGCCACAGGATTTGCCATTTCCCACAGTTTTGTCTCAGGGGCTGCACTGCTGGGCAGTGGAAGGGACACACTGAGGTTTCTCCACACCTATTCCATGCTCTGCAGCCACAGAAAGCAGCTGGCAGGCAGAGGGGCTCCCCACAGAGTGAGGAAATTCTGGGTTAATATGATAAATGTGCAAATTCCATCTCTGAGAATTTTTACACTTGCAGATAATTCATATCTGCTTCTTCAGATCAGGTAAAAGTGACATTTTGAGAGATGTTCAAAGGAGGATTTGGATGCTCTTTCAAAATAGTCTGTGCAAGAGAAGTGTCTGAAAGATTATTGGCTCCTCATCAAATGCAGAGCCAAGGAGGGCTCACAGAGCTGGTTGCTGAAATCCATCTGGCATTTGCAGCAAGACAAGCAGAAATGAACGTGCCCTGTGACATTATACCTGCAACCACTCATCATAATGAATTAGGAGCAAGTGATAATAGTAAATTAACCTCCATAAGCTCACAAGATCCTTCATTTGCAGAGGATTATTGAATTATTGTACTGCTGATTTAGAATTATGGCCTGCCTGCAAATTTATAAAAATCAGAATCCTTTCTCTAACAAGACAGAAATGAGCAGTAGAGGCCTGAAATGGCAGAGATGAGTAAGAACAGTCCAGTCACTCAGAAAGCCTCACCCACAGCTTGCATGGGAAGTGCTCTGTCCTTCTCCCTCTCTCTGTAAGGTGTGCTGGGATTTTTTTTCTGTGCTGACCTCTGCCATACCTGACCAGCAGGGTCCCCTTTTTTTGCTCCTCCATTAATAGGTTTTATGCAGAAAAGAATGTCAGGGAAATAAATATAAAGGAAATTATTTCCTTTTATACTGCACAAGGCCCTCTTGCTACTTTTTGGCAACTGACCCTGCTACAGCAGGAGGGAAAATCTTCTTCATGCTTTCTTGAACCTAAGAAAGTAATCTTTACATTTGTATTTTCATATCAAAGTGGTTTTCAACACAGGTAAATGGGAAAAAATCCCACCCCTTCCCTTTCCAAAGGAGAAAAGGCTATAAAACAGATTTTCTTTCCAAAATTCTCTGCTCTAGAGAAGTGTAACTCTGCCTGGAGGTTTCTGTGGCAGCCCAGCTCTGTGATGGGAATTCTCTGTCAGACCATAGAGCCTGGACCTGCTTAAGTCACCAGTGGTGCTGGGGAAAGCTGAAGAGAAGTGTTTCTCACCCTGATGAAAAGAGGTTTGGGATGGCTCAGTAAGATAACTGGGAGGATGCCCAGGCTCTCTGCCAAGCAGATGGGCAGAGCTCCACAACTCAGACCTTTCTCACACAGCACGAGGTGTTGAGGCCAGGCTGGAAACCTCCAGAGAGCTGAGGGAGGACAACCTTTCACTGCTGGCTTGTAAGCCAGATGAAATGTTTTACCACTCCTGCATTTGTTCCACACAGAGAACATACAAATATTTGTGTTAGAAAGCACAGCTGTGAAGCTTTTTAAACCTTTCCATATTCAATCACTGCCTGCAGCAGGCCTGCTCGGGCTGCAGCTCTTTGTATTCCGAGACACAGCAACGCCTTGAGAAGCTCCTGATCAGTGCAACTCCCTGCAGAGCTGGAGTTTTCATAGGGAAGAAATATATTCACATAAAAGATGCTTTGAAATGCTTTGTAAACCAGGATGGAATAAAAATTGCAGAGTGCCTGTGATGGAGCCTTCCAACCGGCACGTTCAGAGTCGCCTCTCGCCTCCCTTGCAAACAGATTATTGGAGAAGTGAAAGAAAAGTTTCAACCAAAGGAGCAAAGTGCAGCAAAGGGGAGAGCTTGAAACCCTGGTTCTCAGTTTTTACTCATGGTTTCCTAAAAGCAGTGGAGTATTAATCTCAAATCTGGGAGCTTTTTTTTTTTTTTTTTGTGCTCAGTGTGTTGATCTTTGGCTGATCAGCTGTTGTGGTTTCATGCTGGGAACACTGGGTGGGCAAAAAGCTCTTTGAACGAATTTGGTGTCCTCCTTCAGTCTTTTGACAAGAATGCTTCATTTCTGTCCAAGACTCAGTGAGAGTATCAGAGGGAAATTTCTCAGCAGTAGCAAACATTTAATGTAATTTTCATCTCCAAGCTTCACTGACTCTCAACTAACCATTCAGCTGAGCTCAGTTCTTTCCTTGGAAAGAAAGCCCTACATACGAGTTGCACATTGAGAAGGGTGAAGACAGAAAGTGCAATGGGAGGGAACAGGCCCCTTTTTGATGTAGAATGTTCTCCTTTGTAATGTGAGAAAGTTCCACTGAGAGAGCCCTCGCTTGGGCTGTGTCTGACAGCTGGACAGACTTGTTTGAATAAACATATTAATGCATAACACTGCTTGGGAATCCTGGAGTGACATTATTCTTCCTTTATGAGCCTGAAATGACTTCTAGCTGGGCCTCTGTGAAGAATGAATGTACTTTTAATTTATAATAAAATAGGAGTTCACGATTTAGTTCCTCTTTACTTGTGGCACGGAAACTTCAAAGGAAAAGAAATGGTATTTATTTATTTTTGTAGCAGAGAATATATGGCAGTTACCTCTCAGTCATCAATTTTAAGACAAATGTTGAGATAAAACCGAGAATACAATTTTGGCACCTCAGCCATACTGCCAGCATAAATTCCTTCCTATGGATATTTACATTGGAGGTTTGTTGCGAACTTGGCTATTTCACCTTTTTTGTCTTGTTTGCTTGTTACAAATCACTAACCAGTCAGTTATAGACCATAAAAGTTTAGATGAGGAGCTTCTAATTTGAATTCAAAGCACATTTTATAGACATAGAAACCCAGAAGGCTGACTTGATGGCTTTCTTAATTTCAACATTCCTGCTGCAGTCAATGAAACAGTGCCTTTGTGGTCTTTTAAAACATATCTATCAAAAGGCAAACAAAAAAGCAACCAGCCAGTTGAGTCCCTGTTAGCACTTTGACCTTACCATTGATCACAGTCTTTACAATTTGAACAGGAATCTTTAGTGGTTTTTAAGAAATGCTATTAGGCTACAGAGACTTTCCTAATGTTCATCTGCCTGTGTTACTGAGCTGATCACCTTTTGCCATCAAGTACTATATCAATGTCAAAATTATTAATGTTGTGGTTTAAGGCATATTAAAGTTTGGCTACTGGAGTGCACGTGTTTAAACTGTTTTCAGCTCAACTGGTTGACCTTCTAATGGAAGCATTATAATTTATCCACAATATTAAATTTCCTAAAAAGTAGATTTTGGAAAGATACTGGTAGAAAACGCTGATTTGTTCTACATTTTCCTTTGAGAGTGAAATCTATATTGTATTTGTTTTTATTTAAGAGGGGAAAAAAGGGTTCTTGTTTGAAAAGTAAGGCCTTGAAATCTGCTAAGTAGCATTTGTTTTACTGGCACTTTGATTTTATCCTGCCTTTGATTTACGTTTGTATACAGAGATGAATTGCTACCAGATCCGCAGAATTTGAGAACAGCTTGCAAACTTTTTATGGGGTTTTAGTCCTTGATCCTGCAAGCACTTTTATAGAAGGAAACAACCTGGTGCTCATGGAGCCACTGAACTCTGCTCCCACTGAAGCTGTTGATAAATCTGCACCGATTTCAGCAGAGCTTCAGGCAGGTCAGCACTGCTTGCTTTGACAAATAAGTGTTAGCAGGACCAGGATCTAAGAAACCAGAAGTGCAAGCCAGCTAAGGGTATAAAATATTCTCTTACTGATGATCTTGGATGGATCAGCTGGGTCAGACATTGCTGGCAGTATTTAGAACTACTGGGATACTTTGCTGCTGTTTATTACAAATAATTAAAAGCACTTCACTGGGTTGTACTGCTTCAGGATCTTGCAGAACCCCACAATTTCTGTGCTGCACCTTGAATGGTTGGGAGCAGGTTATTAAAATTAGCAATGAGAACACTGAAGATGAATTTCTGATGGGATATACAGGCACTAAAACCAAAAGTGATTTTTAAAGATTTGGCAGGGAAAAGGGCTTGCATACCTTCATGACTGACTCGACTTTTATTATCTGTGATTTCATATGTATACATATGTCACTTAAGCAATGAAAAAGGGAGGAACAGCTTAGTATAGTGGCAAATCTATCCTGGCCTTGTCTTGTAAACTTAACAGACTTCAAAATTATATGATCAAGAACATCTGTTTCTCAGCCAGGAAGTATTTAAGGGAAACTCACACATTTTTACTGTGGTTATGTGGAACAGGTCCTGCCACTCAGCAGACTTTCAGATTTTCAGAAAGCCTAAATCAGCACACTTACCTGGGATTTAATTAAAGGAATCAATGACTTCATTGTTTATGTTAATTTGTTAGCTGAAGATCATCAGTGCCTGGCTCACAGCTCAATGGAGTGATAAAGGTATCAGCAACTAGTGAACAATGTTATCACAAACATCTGCTTTGAAAAGTCTTTCCACTTTATACAATCCAAAGACCTTGAGGTGCATATAGAAATGAAATAGTTACTTAGATTAAGTACCTCTAATTCCAACTCATCCCGGTCCATTTCTTGATGAATTCCTCCCATGTAGTCATTTGGGTCATAGTACTCATGCACGGATGGATGGCTGCAAAAAAAAAGGTATTTTTTAGGACAGCACTCAGGACTTCAGTGGAACTTGTTAATGCATTCCAAGCTTGTAGGGGAGATGATGGACTGACCCCCACACTGAGGAGCTGCATGGGGTTAATTCTATAAGCTACACCATTTACCCAGTAAGCGTTTTAAATGAAAATTCCATGTATTGTTGGAGGACAGCCTGCTGCTTTTTACTGCTTGAGCTCTCCCACACTTCCCCTGCCTTTACTTTGGAAGTTGTAAGCAGTGTAATGCTCTTGTGAACAGTTTTCTGTGCTGGATTGTTTTATCTGCAGTGAAAGTAAACTCCCTTTAATTCTCTGTTAACTAGATACATCTCTGAGGCTATTTATGTAACAGCATCTGCTAATCGGCTGGGATAGTCAAGTTGTTAGAGGCAGGCGAGATTAATCTGAATGGAATTGGAATAAGGGAGAGGAACACTGGGAAAAAAGGACTCTGCTTTCACATGCTGGGTGACAGCACAGCCAGAGAGCTGAGTGTGAGCACCAGAAGGGCTGTGAGGGAACACCAGCACCTCCAGCTCACAGGAAGGGCACTGGTGATCCAGCAGCTGGGATCTGCCTGATGATTAAGGAACAATACAAATTGATAGGGCTAGGATGGAATAATGCAGGCATGTTGCAACCTAAATCACAGAATGATAAAATCATGGAGCAGTTTGGGGTGGAAGGCACCTGAAGGAAAATCTCTTTCCACCCCTGCCATGGGCAGGGACACCTTCCACTAGACCAGGTTGCTCCAACCTGCCATGGACACTTCCAGGGATCCAGGGGCAGCCACAGCTTCTCAGGGCAACCTGTGCCAGGGCCTGCCCACCCTCACAGGGAAGAATTCTTTCCTAAATGATTTATCAGGAATGAATCTTTGCCATTTTCTAAGCGCAGCTGGCAAGTCAGAGGTACTAAGAGCCCCTGCTGCAGATGGGGCTGGGAGGTGCAGTGTCGAGGCCCTAGGAATAATCACACACCCTCTCCACAGGCTCCAAGCCCTGCTGTTTGTTCACTGGAAGCTCAAAGCTCCAGCCTTTTGTCAAGTATTTCCACTAAATCGTGCTGCTGTGCTTGAGTTTTCAACGGGCTGGGAACAGGTGGCCGTGCTGGAATATCCACTGGAACCATCCAGGAGTTTGAGCAGAGAGGGAGCAGCCACTGCCAGGAATGGTCCTGCTCCCTGTGTGAGAGCTGATGTGCTGTGAAAGCTGCCCAGGGGCAGCGCAGGGGCAGTGCCTGCTTGTACCCAAGCCCTGTTGCCCAGGAGGGCTGGCAGGGTGTCAGGAGATGCCCTGGGAGGTGGGTGCCCCTCACCACGTGCAGGATCACCTCAAAACCAGGAATTGCTGTGGCTCGACCACATCAGTCCCTCACACACAGCAACTGGGAGGGTCAGAATCCTTTCCATGCCCTGCTCCCCGTGGAGATGGTGGCAGGATGACAGGCAATCTGCAGGGCTCCTTGGGGAGCTGTTCTCCTCTCCAGCAGCATGTGAGGGCGGGGGGTGTGTGCGCCAGGAGATAATTGTCATTTGTATTTGTAAGTACAAAAGCATCAAATTACCATTAACAATAATTAAAATTTGATTCTAAAACATCCATGACAACACTGGTAAGTAATTTTAGTCCCAGAAAATAACTTATTCGAGTAACAGCGCTGCAGGGTTATAATAAAGTAATTAATACGCTGGAACAGAATGTAGCAGCTCTTAGCATTACACAATTTATGGCGGCCATAAAAAATAAAGTTAAAACATAAGCAACCCAAAGAGGCAGTGAGAGGAATTACAAAATGCAATAACTTTATCCATCAAATGCCAGCAAAAAAAAAGAGCTTTATGAGGCCATGTTGTGACTCAGTGGCATTACTCATGTGAGTAATGTCTCGCTAATGCGTAGGAAAATGAAAATGCCGTGAGTTATGGCTCGGTGGTGGATGAATCCTGGCTACTTCTGGGAGTACATGTTTACCAGCAAGCGAGGTGAGGCTGTGAACTCCTGTGAACACAAGGGTTTCTGAGGCCCAAAAAAGCAAGGCTTACTCTTCGGGCAGCAGGTAGGGGTCCAGCACGGGCGCGGGCGGGCCCATCTTGCTGAGGGCCATGATGTGCTCGAAGGTGATGTCGGTCTGCGTGCCCACGTCCACCAGCTGCGGCTCGTGGGCCCTGGCGCGCGGGGCCCTCCTCAGCACCTGCACCACGATGGGCTCCTTGGCGCTCTTGAACGCCTCCACCGCCTGCTCGTGCGTGGCTTTGGATAAATCCTTCCCATTGACCTGCGGGGAGAAAGCGGCAAAGCCGTCAGGGACACAGGCTCAGCTTCCTGCCATCCCAACCATGCCTTAAGTTTTGGCTTTCATGTTTTCCAGAACGTATTTCTGGAATTTATAATTTCCAGAATTGTTTCTGTGTCATAAATTCTGTACTGCCTTAGTGTGTGACTCTGAACTCCATGTAAAGTGTCAGCAAGTTCTCCCCACAGCTCAGGCACACACAACAATCCTTTTCCAGCCCAGAACCAAGGACACGCTGCAGGTCCAGCCCCAAAAAGTGCAAACAGCAGAGAATTGAGGGGAGAAACTGGGAGGGTGGGACTGCAGAACCTGGGGCTGGAATTGGACAATTAACCCCAATATGGGAATGGACCAAAACTTACAAAAGTGAGAAAACTCATGACACACTGCCCATCTTGGGTCCATCTTGGGCACAGCCATGGCTGAACTCTTGTACTGCCCAAGATTTATCCTTTGAGGCCTTTTAATAAATCCCTACTTTATTCCTTTAGCTCTGCCCAGCTTCTGCTCCAGGTCAGCCTCTCAAGGCATCACCAAGGTGTGAGCAGCCAGTGCCAGGAACCACCCCTGTACTCTCCTACATCTCTCATTTTCCCTTTTCACTACAGCAACTTAACAAATCCTCTGCTCTGCCTTTTATTTTGATAGATTGTACTGGGCTCACTCTTAGAGATGAAGTACAAACCAGCACCCCATTTGTTTCTTGCAGATTAGAAATCCCTCAGCCCTTGTCCAAACACAAAAAGTTATTGTTTCTCCTGGAGTTTTTCTAGTTTTGGTTTGCTTTTTAGACTCTTCTCCTTTTTGCTGAACAAAACCAAAACCACAAAACTATGTGTTTGTGTCCAATAAACCATTTTTCAGATGAAACATGATGGTAGTACTCAGTGACTGCAATAAAAACCTCAATTTTGGAGTAGTGGATAGAAATAACAGGAGACATGCCAGGCCATGGAATTGGGGGGCTGAGCAGAGAATTCACACACTGCACTAAGGACACACTCTAATGCCTCCTTTAGTCACAATGAGTGGGGCACCTGAACATTACTCAGCACAATAACTGAATTTAGTCCATACTTAACATATTGCCCAGGCCAAAAAGTTGGCTGATATAAAGAAGGTTGAGTGCAGACTAGATTGAAAATGCTAAATTCCTGCTGAATTACCTAGTGCAGCTAACATTTTTTCCTTTCCCTGCTGTCATCTTGGGTTTGCCTTGGAGAGGTGATGCCACCAGGATTTTTGTGAAGGCAGCTGAGAGGGGAAGGTGTTAGCATGACATTTACATCACACCAGCACTTGCACTGCACACAATTGCTCCCAGTAATGCACAGCGTGTGAAGTTTGGCCTGGTCAAATTAAATATCATTAACTCGCCCAATTGAGCAGATTACTTTAAAACAGTTTGTACAGCTGTGAAATTAGGTTCAGCATAATGTTTTCTCTGGAAAAAAGGAAATGCTGATTATGGTTTGAGTTTTATTATTTGCTGCAAATTAAACGTTGCACATTTTACTGTGTGCATCCTAATTTTTTTTTTTTTTTGGTACAACTAAACCCAACAAGCAATCAAAATAAAAGAATCTAAATTGCAGTGTATAATGTTTTTCAGAAATGTGCTCAGAATAACTCTTGAGCAGGAAACCATTTATGAAGATCTTCTTTCTCCATCTTCATAGTAAAACCTGGTAAAATCCTGCAAAGGACAGATTTCCAGTTCCTTCCCAAAGGCTATAATGAATCTGGATTACAGACAGTTTAGTACAGGCCTGCACTTTAATTTAGGTTCCTTAGGACACTTTTATTTCTGCAAATCCATGGACTGGCATCCTCTTTGTGCTCTCCTATGCAATTGTTACATAAATAACCATAACTTCAAGGAGAGGTTGATGTCATGCAGGGAACGGGCAGCAGTAGCTGGACTGTGTCATAAATTGTTACTACAGGAATTATGTCCAAGCAGTTTCCTGACTATGCTGTCTGCAAGCTGATAATGCCACCACAAAGAAAAGGTGCTGCTCAGCCAGGAAGGAGGACATGGGGACCAGATTTTAGAACTGGGGTGATGAGCCAGCTAAATTTTAATCCAAACCCTCTCCTGGTGCAGAGGGACCTTGTGTAGAAAAGGTTTGTGACTTTCTGGCATTCAGCTTTCAGTTTCAAGTGCCATAATATGTGCTAAATACTGAGCAGTGAATAGTTTGTAATTACTTTTTTTTTGAGCATTTCTCATCTCGGCATACCAATAATATCATTTTCCATTAAAGGGAAATAAGGATAGCAGTGCTAAATATTTGGATAATAAAAAGCAGTAATTCCCAAGTCTGCTTATGCATAACAGAGATAAATTGCTTTTCAGTCTAGAAAAAGTAGCAGGTATTGCTATTTTATTTTTAGTAGCACAACAATGATGCAGAAGAGAACTATACTGGGATGATCTCAATGGCCTGGTTTCTGTGTCTGTGTAGAGTCAGTTCTTGTGGCTAATCCTGAGTCTAGCAAGTAGGTGATACTAATTTGCTTAGTTTCTATATGGAAAATTTGTTACAACTGACAAAAAATTATTCCCAGTGCTTAAAAGCCAATAAATACATAATAAAATAAATAAATAAATCTGTACAGCTTTGCTTTAGAAAAAAAAAAAGGGGGGCTTTATATTCCTAGACTTTATTCCTAATGCTGCTGAATCGTGCTCAGCAATTTTTTTCCTTATAAACAGTTACATCTGAAATAACACAGAAAAAAATATCCATACACATGAATGCTTCAGAAGACTGCCAAAAATGACAAATATGCATAATTTCTGAGGAACAAGCCATGTGACAGAGACAATTGGATCTTTCATGGCACAAAAGATGGATAAATTAACTTGTCTGAAAGGGTGAAAAGCTTAGCTTTTGGACCTTCTTAGCATTGGAAATATACTGAATATGTAAAGTGCAGTGAGTGGAGTTAGACTGAGCTGAATGGACTTGGATTAAATTTGTGGTGCAGGCAGATAGTGGATTCAGCCACTGCATGAGGCAGGGACACAAATACTCTGTATTAGGACCAGACAGTAAATAAGGAAGGCATGCTTGAATTTATTATTTTTTTAAAGAGAAGCTATGCAACGATCATGAAATAGAATAGCACTTACAGTATTTTATTTTATAGCATGTATTGTATGTTCCTCTGCACTAAAGTAGGCTGGAGAGAGGACCAAGAAATCTATAGAGGCAGCAAAAAAAATATGGATAAAGATGGCATAATCCTGTCTGGGGGGAATCTGTGTCTCCTGGAATGAAAATAAAATAGTCACTTGAGCTTGATTTGATGCTCACTGGAGTCAAGGGGTATTTTGCTTTTGCAGTGCCTCAGCTTAGGCTCTGACTGAGAGAGGATTTCAACAGCAAATCAAGAAGTTATGAAGCTGAATGTGCCATCAGCATTCCATGGCCAAACTGAGGGAATGGAAAGGAAAATGTTCAGTTAAGGTGGAGGTGATTTATATTTGTGACTGAGAAAAAGAGAGATGATGCCCAAAGGCAGAACAGGGGAAGCCATGGCACAAATCCTAACAAGTGACACCAGCAAAAAACCAGAAGGTAATAAAGGTCTTAAACTCTCATTTTGACCATGGAACTCTCATTAATTCCTATACCCAAGAAGTAAATGGTCAGAAAAATGAACAGGAATTAATGAAAAGAAGAATGAAAAAAATCTGAATATGCTGTGTCTGGCCCCAAACAGAAGCAGCAGAACTTCACTGAGGAACCCTAAACATCAGGTGGAATTGCTGAGGAACATCCCAAGGCAGCCTAGGAGGTGTGAATACAGCAAATATGTGGGTATAGCTTGAGATCAGACTCCTAGGAGCCATGAAAAAGGCTGGAAATATTTGAGTGCTACCTTGGAGATAAAAGGGTAAAAACAGGCAGTAGGATCTTGGTGGGGCTGCAGGGTTGGTGAGACCCAAGTGCCTTCCTGAGTCTGTTTTCAAATCTCTCTCAACTGGTAGCTACATATTAAGTAGAAAAAAACAAATAAATCAGTGATGATTTGTGAGCAGTGATGCTCTCAACAAGGAGAAAAGGAAAAAAAAAAAACCTTCAGGAAAAATCCTCTCTTCCCTATATCTCAATAGGCTTGTGAAGAACTTGCTCTACCTCGAAAGAAGATGGCTTTCCATATAAGTTTCATATAATTTTTTTCATCTAAATTTCCATATAATTTTCCAGTGCTGTAGTGTGTAAGGGATTGGATATACATTGGCTTCTCTCTGCTGGAGCAGTGCAAGGCATTTGGCATCCCTCCTGTTGAAATCTCCTTCTTCTGTTAATTCTGCATCTGTCACAGCGAAATACCTTTTACAAGTTCAGATTTTCTCACGTTTTTATATTTATATGTGTGCTTTTATTTTAACAATTACTCTACTGAGTGGTTTGGGATCCTCCAGTGATTCCTGAGCCAAGGGCCACTGTTTGGATGCTAATTTCCTGAGGTCAGAATTTGCACAGGGTCCAGAGCCCTGCAGCCTTCACACTGTGAGGACAAGGCTGGACCTCCTGTGCAGGGCAATGGGAATCTGCAGCCAAGGCTGGACTGACAGAATTGTTCTCTGTTACCAGCAAACACATTCTTATTTTTGCTTGAGGTACGAGGCAGGATGGTACACGGCTGTGCTATTACATAAATGTCATTTTATCAATAGCTGCTGTTTAATTATTGAGCAAGGTAAGTGATTTACATGCTTTATTCCTCTGGGTGAGAAGAGAAGGCTAATTAATTGCCACTTTTTAATGGCAGATGTAAATTAGAGGCTTTCAGGTATATCAAAATACGCCACTCGTTTACAAGTGGACAAAATTTCCTCTTGGTTGCCACCAGTTCTGATTTCCTTTTCCTTCTGACACAGTGCTCATGGAAAGCCCAGCAGTGGTGGTTTCTCTTTTCCTGGGAGAGCAGAATGAACACACCTGGGTTCCCCACATAAGGATGTTCCTGGAGCTCATTCCCAGTTTCCCACCTGCAGCCAGAGCAGCAGCACACACAGGAGCCCCTGGAGGGGACACTGGGACAGGGCAGTGACAGGAAAGGGCTGCCAGAAGAGAGTGGGGAGGATGCTCAGGGAATGGAGGAGTTCACACTCAGGCATGAGCAAACACCACCTGCAATAGCACAGCTGAAGTGACTTCAGGCACTGGTGGAAGTAGTTACTGAAAGGTTGAGAAAGCCACAAAATCCCTGTGCAGAGCAGTTGAGTTAAAATTATTTTGTATTTTATTTTTGCAGCGATAGTAACATTGTTTTCTGGATGTTGGGAGCACACAGCAGAAACCAGTAAATTATTTTTTTCCATTAATTTAGACTGATTTCTGTGGGTTTAATGCCATGAATGATAAACATTTGTATGCATTGTACAGCTTGTTGGCTCTTCTGTGCCTCACAAATGTCACAGAGAAAAAAACTTTTTTGCCTAAGAATGAGTAAGCAGCTTTTCTTTGTAGAAATTCATGCAAATCCTTGGGAAGTGCACTATAAAAATGCTAGTTCTATTAGACTACAGATGCCTGTGCTCCATTTGAAATGCTCTTTATGGTCTGATTCACTTCTTTAGCAAGTTCTTAAGGAGTCTGCATACTAAGAAAAAGCAGCACAACTTTAAAGATTTTTATAGAAGCAAGAGCAGCAAAAAGCCTATTTTGTTACCCCCCCTTTTTCTCAGGAATTGGAGAAAAAAGGTTCAAAATACAGGTTAATTCTTCTTGCAGCTCCATCTAATCCCTCTTTTATTTCCCTCATAGGTACAGTCTCCCTCTTTTTCAAACCCCCAGAATTATATTGTTTAGTAATAGACTGTTTCCATGTGTGTGCACTTCCCTTCTGCCTTGCGAGCCATCCATGACAAAACAGTTCAGAGCAAGGAAAAATTCTTTTCCTTGAGAGCACAGAATATATTTGTTCTCCAAACCGTTAACTTGCAAATGGAAAATCTTGGGAAAAAGACCCTGGAAATAAAGGAATTTTTATTTTGCTGGTAATTAGCCCATTTACGTATGACCAAGGCAGTGCCAGGACTGTCTGTAGCATACTAAGATGCTCTTGGTGGGGTTCTCAGGCTCTGCTCCCGTGGATCACTACTCAAAATAAAACCACAGGGAATTTTATCACTTGCTTCAATGAAAACACAGAGCAATGCTGGGGCTTCTGAGACTCTTGGACTTTCGCTAGAAGCAAAGTTTATTTGGAGCCCTTTTTTCCTTAAAAATGCATTAATCATGTTAAATGACTTTATATCAGGGCAGAAAAGCTTTTCCTTATTTTTTTAGGTGATCTTTTGTGTATCTTTTCATGGCTTAATTACCCAGGTCCATCCAGAGCACAGCCAGAAGTTTACAGACCTCCTTTTTAAATGCCTCTCTCTGCCATTTCTGCAGCGTGACCCAGAGGGGGCCAATCAATGGGATCTCTGAGTGAGCTACAAATGAGCCATAAATAACCATGAATTACTAATGACTGGGATTCAGCAAGTGTAATTACCCGTTTTCTCACATCCTCTGCTTTGTCCACCTCTAGCGCTGCACCTCCTGTGTGGCTCCTTGGGAAATGCTCTTGCCCTTCCCACATGTGCTTTTCCCAAGAGGCAAAACCTATGTCTATGTGTTCATCTAGTACAGCAAATGACAGATTTTTATGAATGACAACTTTCAAAAAGCTGTGTATTCTATATTTATGTTTAAAATAACACACAGGAGAGTGAACAGCATGAAAGAAATTAAAACCCTTTTAGCTGAGGGCACAGTGTTATGTGGATTCAAGCTGAATTTGAGTAGCATAAGGAACAATTTTTGGACTGAATCAGACCAGAGGCCCCTGTAGAGCAGCACCTTTCTCCCACAGAAAAAGGGAATGGTCAAAGACAGAGATTTGGAGGGAGCTTTCCAGCACTCACAGTTTGGTAAGGCAATACTTAACACCATTAAAATCAGAGTAGTACAAGTTTCTGGTGTACAGACCAGCACTTCAAATAATAGTGCCATGGTTTTAGCAGCACCTCAGACTGTGCAAGCACACAGCAGGAGCCAGGGCTGCCTCTGGAGATCTGCTCCAGGCAAACAGCACAGGGATCTCTACAGATGATGAAACAGCGCACGTGAGCGATCTCCTGAGGTCACAGGAGGGCACAGCACAACTCACACCTCCCATCCCATCTCCCAGGCACCTGTTTGAGATCGTTCTAACTCCCAGCACCCCATTCTCACACTGCTGTTCATCCTCTGGAGCTTGAAATCCATCTTCCCACTCCCCACCTTCTTCCACAGTGATGCAGGACAGGGGAAGAGCGATTTTGGACAGCTCTGAAGATCACTTGTGTTGAAGAGGGTTACTGAAGCTGGTTCCAAGAAAAGATGGAAAGAACCCCTGGTGAACACCTGTGGGAACCCAGTGACAGATCCCAGTGGGTTTCTCAGTGAGTGGCCTTGCTGCTTCAGGAGCTTTGTCACCCTGGGCTTCCACAGGCAGAGCTGCAGAAAATGAACCTCGGAAGGGCTCAGGAGTCCCAATCCCTCCTCCCTCCATGCTGCCATGGCCACGGGTTCCCACAGTGTGACAGTGACAAAAACACCTTCCCTTTCCTTCGCTTTTGGCTAAAGCTGATGGCAGTCACACAGATTTTTTGGGTCAGATAAAAGAGCTTCTGCTGAACTCTGAAGCACTTTGCCCAAATTTAAAAGCTCTTATCAGCTGTGATATTCCAACATATGAATGACTGCTTTCTCTAGAATGATGTTCAGTTTTCACTTTGCAGGAATGACCAGAATGTTGGTTTGAAGTTGCAAAAAATCCTCTTGTTGCCCTTCCATTTGTAGTTTTTGTTATGATTTGGGATAATTGGGATTTATTAGTGCCCAGTTCCTATGTCAGTGGACAGCAAGTCCAATCACCTCTGTGTGCCTACCCAGGATCATCCCTGTATGGACACAAGGAAGAAAACAGTGCCCTGATTCTGACTATTTGTGTTTTGCATGGTGGCCTCTGGCTTTTTACCTAAAGATATTCCATATTAATAAGAAGTTTTTCTTCAGTTGTCACTGCTTGAATTAATGAGTATTGTACTATTTAATGTTTATGCATATTTGATATTATTTATTCTGCCCTTCTCCTGTCAAATCCCTGACTTGTGCCCAAATTCCAGGGGGTCACTTGGATCTGCTTCCCTTTACCCAAATCTCTGCAAGGACCAACCCCAGTGTTCATGTCATTGTAGAGCTGTCCTGTCCCAGTGAAAACGAAGCCTGACCTTTTGTTCCATTATTAATCAACACAACAAAACACATTTATTGAATCTGCACTTTTTCATGACTCCATATGTTTCCCTTTTTCCCAGCCCATGTCAGACATGTGACAGTAAAGCACAGAGTGATTGTCCCTGGTGCCTTCTCCCTTGTGGCTTCTTGCCACCTGCTTCGTAGCATTAAACAGATGTGGAAGTGTAAAGAATCACAAAACTCATCCCTTCAATCATTCATCATTTAAAACAAATCCTAATAAATCCATGCTGTGGCTAAGCATTTTACCTGCCCACTGTAGAGATGAAAGGCACTGTAGATTTTAGGAAGATTATGCAGCAGTGAGACATTTCATGTGCAAAGTAGCTCAAATTATGCATTTATATCACAGGTGACCACTAGGCATTTATTTATTTCACATTGGATCTTGTTTATGTTCCTCTAATGGCCAAAATATTCCTCTAACTTTACAATAAAGAATATCTTCCAGAGAAATCCTAACAGAGGCACTGCATTATTCATCATCAAGTGAAGAGGAAAATTTCAATTGCCAGTTTCTGGTAAATGTCTAATTAGGAAAGGAGACTCGTGAGCCACAGACAGGCGCCACCATCATTAAAGGGCAGTTTTCTGAAGATTATGAGTCTCCAGTCTGTCAGCAGAGTTTTTCTACAGCTGAACTGATTCTGCAGTAGAAAACCCCATCTAGAACAAAGCCCTTGGAATTAACATCTTGTTTAAGCAAACACATGCCTACTTTGAAGTAAGTGTGATAGGTTCACAACTGTTATTGAGGTCAAGTTTAATGGTAGTGAAGTGACAGAATCCAACTTCAGCACTAGTTTTAATTTCAGCTGCAGCACAGGCTGCACATACAGAGCACTTGAAGCCATACACTGTATTTCAAGTAGAGCAGTTCCCTATAATTGGCACCACCACTTTGGTCTTAGCATGGAAAACTACTGAAATGTAGAGCAACTAATTCTCTGGCTGCCCAATTAAATTTGAGGGTGTGAAAAGCATATGTACAGAGGCAATTATTCCCGTTTTCCAAATCTTACAGTTTTGATTAGGATTTTTTTTCTTTTTTTTGAGCTGAATGTTTATTTTGGCAAGCTTCACTTTGGCCCTGCTTTAGGATAACATCATTGCTCAGTAGGTTTAAGTCTAGTTAGACTGTTTCCTTGAATTAGGCTTTCTCACTGATTGATTACTTTGGTCTCATTACTTTTGGTCTCATTCTCTCAAGTCTGAACGTGTGAATGGAATTCTGATGGCAAAGGAACTGCACTGGTGATTAGCTCAGTGCAGCAGGTTTGTGTGGGAGTTCTGCTGGAGAACAGTGCCCTGCCAGGGATGCCACTGGAAGCTGCCAGTGGAAAACAGTTTTGGCTTGTTCCTCATCCCTGCTGACCTCTCATTAGCACAGCATTTGTATCTGACCTTGGTGCTTATATAACCTTGGCCACAGAGTGTTTCAGTCCGGTTTAAAACACAAATCCAGCTTGCCCACTATTGTTTTTCATCAAAAGTGTCATTTTTTCCACGTCTCAGGGATGTGCCAGGCCAGGAGTATGTGAGTGAGGCTTTCAAGTTTCCGACAGGCTGGAAGATCACGGCAATGTTTATTTATATGTGAACTTTAGTATTTGTGAGGGGTGCCAGCTCAACAATCACGGAGCAGAATCTTCTGACCTCGGCTCAGCTGAACCAAGGGCAGTGGCAACGTGAGCTTGGTTCCTGCCAGCCTGTCCTTCCCCTGGAGGGACAGCCTGCAGGAAGGGGCTGGGCTCTGTGCTCACTGAGCTCAGGCTTTCTCAGCTGCAAATGCCACTTTTGATGGGCTGTTCCTATGGGATCTTCCCACTGCGAGCACTGGGTGAACTCCATCATCTTAAATCCCAGGGAACAGCTCTGAGCACTGCCCACGCAAGTTTAGAGTCATCTGTGATTTAAAATTCTATGTTGACACCCTTGGAAATTGTTCCAGTGGAAGGTGTCCCTGCCCATGGCAGTGGGGTTGGAATTACAGGACCTTTAAGGTCCCTTCCAATCCAAACCATTCTGTGATACTGTGAGGATTCTATAAAACAGTGTGTCCATTTAGGAAATGATTTCACTGTGGGTTCAGCTCCCATACTGTGGCCAACGTGTGCTTAGTGAGAACCAGGAACTGAGAAAGTTCCTTGAATTGCAGGCTTAAACTTTTTTTACTCTATTTTGCACTCTCAAAAGCTCTATCTCAGGTGATTCATTCTTCTCTAAGTCTCCTCCAATGGAGTTTACTTTTCAGTCCCTCAGGAATTTTCATACAAAGGAAAAAGCCCTTATTTCTGTTATTGGTAATGTAGGAGTTGATGACATTGAGAAAAGCACATCAGAATCCTGGCGTTAAACACCCTCCCAATTTTCTGGTTTTCTTTCTTCCCCCTTCTCCCTCCATTTCCACAACCTTTAGTATCTTCTGTAGAAGATTTCCATTTAACCAGACACCCAAAAATCCAATAGCATATATTACTTCACTTGACATGCTGTGTTCAGCTGGGAAGTAAACCTGGGGACACATCTAAGATGGGATATCTTAGGGACACTGCTCTGCATCAAGGCTCCAAGCTGCCACAGCCCCTTTGTATATGGAGCACAAAGCATTGATATGCACAGCTACCACAGACTCTAATGACGAGGTGTCTTAATTTGGTTTTTATTATGTGATTAGAGGTACAATAAGGTAAGTGCTCAACAAGAGGGAAGACCATTGTTCTGCATCATTAAGCTCACAGCAGCCCAAAAAGAAATTGTAGGCAATGTGCCAAAGCCCTTAATGAAGAGGATCTCTTTGAATTATCTATGGATGAGGAAGGGATAAAGGCTGAGCTCTGGTATATTTGATCCTCTTTGTGCTCACTGTTTGAGGACTTACGGAGCCAGCCGTACCGGACCTTCTGGAATTGGAATTTATGGAAGCATTAATTTCCCAGCCACACTAAAGCTCTTGGCCTAAGAGAGAAAGTGCAGTTATGTACTATTATTAATTCCTTCAAGTGTTTTCTGAATTCCTGCGTCTTGGAGTCATGAACTTTTAAAAAATAAGGCTAAGGAGACTTATTTGTAACGATGCTCAATATTCCCTAAAATCAAGTATGAGAATTTTGTATAACTCCGATTTCTTAAACAGCAAAGCCTTCTTATCACATGATATTAGGGTTACACAGATGACACAAAAAACCACTGTAAGATACATTTTCTGCTGTTGGCAGATTTTGAAACTTTTATCTTCTGTATTCTGTTGTTTTAAATAGCAGTGAACCTTCACCTCCCTCACCGTTAAATTCTAAGTGATTGCTCTTGTGTATAGGTTACATGAGGACGTATTTTTATAGTTGTAGTGACATATAAGTATCTGGATGTGCTCCACAAGCTATAGAATTCCCTCCTTCCTATCTTGCGAAAGAGAGAAGTCAAAGTAGACCCCTGCTAAAATAATTTTGCACAGTTATTTCTATTCTAGAATAATCAGGGATTATAGTCTTAAATAATTCGGGTTTTACTGCGTTAGAAATCCCAGTTTTAAAGGATTACATGCACCTTTCACTTCTGTGGAAACTGAGGGTATTCCAACAGCATTTCCCAAAAGAATTCCACACTTAATGAGGAGCACTGGGCACTTGCACAGGCTGCAGCTCTTTGCAGTTGACAGAATTCTAAACCCAAACTCCTGGCAGGGATCTGCACCTGCAGACAGCACTGGATATTTCAGCCATCTCAGATGTCAGCAGGAACTGTTCCTGGGACTGATTTTAGGACACGTATTTAAAGAATGTTGTCCTGCATCTGTTGGGAGATGTCAGTAAGTTGCAAAGGTTCTCTGCCACCTTCCCTTCATCACAAAAATTGAGCAAGCCTCCTGAGCAATCCCAGCGTTGGTGATCAGTGCTGCCTCAGTCTGTCCTGGTTGTTGCACTCCTGGATGGGACTCACTGACAGTGCCCAAATCCAGACTGCACAAAACCTTGGCAGGATAAGGAATTATTCCCACAGCCACTGCTGTATCTGAGCAGAGCATTCACACAAACCACACCTGGCCCCAGGTGTGCTGCTGCAGGCAGCATCTGCTTCTCAGCTCAGAACACTGGCCAAAAAATCTGATTACCTCCCTCAAAATTCCTCCCCCCATCACATGCACAGCAGCTTAGCAAGTGGAAGTGTGCTGGTATAAATAGAAATGACACTCAACATGTCTTTCTATTTGCTCCCACAGTTTTTTTTTTCCTTATTCTGCAAAGCGTCAGCGTCCTTTGGGTGAGCGAGCGAGAATTAGATCACAACTACGTGGTTAAAATTTAATCACTTCCCTACTAGCACAACATACAGAGCACATCTTTTATTCACTTTGTTGTCAGTGACATCAGTGTCTGGGATCAGCTGCAGGTGGGAAGGCAGCAGGACACGGGATTGCCGAGCAATTCCCTCTGCCGGCAGCACGGAGCAGCGCTGGGAATGTCACCCAGCAATTGTCACCTATCCTAAACCACCTCAGGAATGGCAAGGGGGGAAAAGTACGGCTCGAAGGATCCGGGGAGTGTCTTTATGCAGACAACCCAACCCACGTTCTCAGTATTGACTATGAGTGTCACTGCCTGTGAGTATTTCCAGGGAGAGCTGCAGGAATACACCCTGAAGCACCTGGCTATCACTGCACGGCTCCAGCCCGCTGCCCCAGTCCAAACTGGACTGCAGATGTGACAGACTGAGGAATTTCAGAGACAGGCAGAAGGAAAAGCAGAAACGAAATTAAACCTTTGCAATAGAGGTTGATGTGTTAACACATTCACAGGAAACTTCTCAGACAATTCACATGAGTAATTCGGTATACAGAGATCTGCAGGGCAGTAGTTTTAATCTGCTGTCCAATCTGTTTGTTAGTGGGTGTTTTTACACAGCAAAGTGCAACAGCTACAACAACCAGACACGAACTCTCGGTGACAGGCACTTTCAGAGCAGACTGAGCACTACACACAAACAAGTGGCTCTAGGTACTTGTAAACAGGTACAAAACCTTCCTCGTGCATCTTTTCCACTTGTGCAAGGAGTGTGCGACCAAGCCATGCTCCTCGACAAGAAATTTAACCTAACACACCCATTTCTTACTCTGTGATGAAAGTTTTGTGAAAAGTTTCATGTATAATAGCTATATTTAAATGTTCTGCACATGTGAATGGGAAGATACAGGCTAAAAACATAACCATTATCACACAGATTTCAAACCAGGCAAACTCGCTTTCATTTCCAGTTCCTGATATTCTAGCTTCCCTGCCCTTAACAGTGGCCACAAGCCTAAAAGAGAAACGAAATCCAATTCTTTACCTGACAAACTTCATACAGTAACTTGTACTGCTCTTCTGGCTTCTGCAGAGTGCACAAACTGCATCCCATGTTTAAATTGGAGCGGCAGAAAGGCTCTTCCTTATTCCCCCGAGCAGCCAGAGCGATGCCCGCGGCCGGCACACATCCAGGTGGGGCTGGAGCCGCAGGTGGCGGTGGCGGTGACAGTGGTGGTGGCAGTGACAGCACCGCGGATCTGTCCCTGTGCCCGGCTCGCAGCTCCCTCCTCTGCCTCTGCCGGCGCCCAGGCACGGCTATATACCGCCACTCATGCATATTAATCAGCTCTCATTGACTATTCATAACAGACAGTGATACACAAGCTATAATTGCCAGCTATGACAGCTGAAATTTCTCTAATTAACAGGCAAGTGCTTCAGTAGCAGGCATAATAAAGGACACTAACAATTTTGTAAACCATTTTGTAGCAATTACAAATAAACACGACTGCGTTTTACTGCGGTCCCCCAGGATAATTCTTCCCACATTTCAGCAGGCTGGGAGCAGGGTTTAAGCGTCAGGCACAATGAAATGAAATGTCGTGGTACAGAACTCAGCCAGGGTGAAGTTGAATATGCTCAGTAGCATTTATTCCCCTCCTGGACTGTGGTGCTATTTGACAGCCTCAGTTTTACAGCAGCAGCTGCCTGAACTGGGTGTTTAACAAGCACGACAGAGAAAGGGATCTCTGTCCCTGAAAGCCTCACAGCCTTAGGACCTGGCTGCAAAGCAAAGAAGACATATGTGAATGTATGTGGGTTTAGGGGAAAAAAAAGAAAAACCAACAAAAAAGAGCATCCTGTATTACTACAGATTAGCTTTTGATTAATATGTATTCCAAGTGAAAAATGGCCATTTGTGCTACTGACTCCCATTGTGTATTTGAGCTTCACATATTACCTGTGATATTAAAAATATTAACTTTATGAGATTATAAAAATACGTACGATAAAATGAGTATGGCATTTATGAGTACTCAGCATTTGAGTGTGCAGATCTGCATTAAACCTGTACCACAGATGTAAAGGATAAGACAGCAGTGAACTGCCCAATGAGCTAGAAAAGCACTCGTAACTCACAGGCTTTATGGATATTTTCCAGTCTGTGAGAAGCACTACCTCGCATTGGGAGTGTGGACTGACAGTAATTTTCCCAGTTGTTTAAGCATTCAGAAGGGGATGCATTTTTATAACCTCCCTGCAACTCATTCTGCCATAAAGAAGAGAAGATGACAGAGCAGCCAGGAGTGAGACCAAGGGTGCCATTCCCACAGGCAGTGCATGGAGAGCCTGCATGGATCCTGGCCCATGCTCATCTGACTGCTTTTGACTATTTGCTCAGCCAGTTTCTGTGGATCACAAGGGGAATGCTGTGCAAGGACCACCTTCTCTGTCCAAACTCTGTACTCAGGTGCTTGCTGAAGGGACCTTGTAGAATACTCAGCTCTTGCTACAATGGCACTGACTCACAGTTTGCATTAAAATGTTCATTACTGCAATGCTGTTCATGCTTTAGTACAACTTTAGCAAACAGAGACTGACAAGAAGGAGTCCTTTGACTCTGAGGCTTTATTTTGGTACAAAAATTTGCCTGCCTTCAGAAGGAAACAAAGAGCAGAAAGAAAGGAGACCTCGTTTTAGTGGTGTCCAGCAACAGGACAAGGGACAATGGGCACAAATTGAAACACAGGAAGTTCTGTCTGAATCTGAGAAAAAAACTTCTTTATTGTGAGGGTGGCAGAGCCCAGGAACAGCTGTCCAGAGGTGCTGTGGAGTCTCCTTCTCTGGGGGTATTCAAAACCCACCTGGACATCACCCTGTGCAACCTGGTCTGCGTGACCCTGCCGTGGCAGGGGGCTTGGACTGGGTGATCTCCAGGGGTCCCTCCCAGTCCCACCTGGGACTGAAACCCCTGCCAAACACCCAAAACAAGCAGGAACTTTATCCCTGAGCTGTGACTGTGCTGTTTCCCTGCTGAGAGAACTGCTGCCATGGGGGCAGAAGCTGCAAGGTTGGAGCAAGGCAGAGGAAGCCTGGATGTTACTGCTGCCCTCAAGGAATGATTCAGGCTATCCCTGGTCAGATATGCCACTCAAATACTGCAGCTTTTCCACAGCTGGTTGACAGCCAGTGACTGTGGATCTTGAGCAGTTGGAAAATTCCTGCATGAGGGGACTAGTGTTCTCTGAAAGCAGAAAAAGATGATGATGATAAATGAATTAAATAAAAAAACCTCAGACTCTATGGAAATTGTAAAAAAGTTTATGGCTTTGATTAGATAATTTTTGGTTATGTAATTTGATTAAGCAACTTAAGGCAAAGCTTCCAAAAATGTTGTCTGTGATTTTGGTTTTCTTCTTAAATGCAATTAAGTTTCTTCTCAAATACTAGATGCCATTTAAATAAATGTTAGTGCTCTGTTCAGGTGGCTGAGGTCAGTGAGGAATTTTTTTTTTTTTTAGGAATAGCACGCAGCTGGATCTGCTTAGAAACAAACCAGAAACATGTGGGGTATTTAATTTCCAGTTTCAACGGAAATGCACCTATTTGTTATTTCCCTATAGCAACGTGATAGACTGCAGGAGATAATGTTTCATCTGATTCAGAGAGATAATCCCCAAGTCAGGACAGGAGAATAAGCCCAGCAGAAGACTTGTTTTGATGTGTGAGTGGAGGGTCCCATAAATGTGATGTTTGGGATTCTCCAGCTGCCACAGCTCAGCAGCAAAGAGCTCACCCTGGTAAATGAGCTGCTCCTGGAGCCAGGCCAGTGCCCACCTCACTGGAGATGTTTCCATTATTGAAATATAACTTGCATCTCCCCGTATTCATCTCATAGCAGAAATGGTAGCACTGCCTCGGGTCAATACAGACTGGTTTTTACAGCTCTTTGCCAAACTTTAAACATTTGGGCTGTAACTTGTATTCTGGGCTTTGTCCAGTGCTGATTTCTGCCTTTAATGGTACACTCGAGCTGAAGTTTCAGTCATTTCCAAGAGTAAGATTACAGGAAGGGAAAAAACCAAAGTTTGCCTATGTTCGGAAATTCTGGATGCTTTCTTTGAGAGGGTTTTAGTATCAACATCAATTGAAACACGAATTTGAAGTTTGGCACTGGGATGGTTTGCGCTGTCCCTGTGAAATCTGCTAAATTCGGTCAGCTCCTCCTAAGCCATCACAATTTGGGTGTTCTCAGCACAAAGTTGGTACAAACTCCCAGTTTAATTCCTGAGAGACTTGAAACGAGTTCAGTGAGTGATGCCAAGACTGGGGAGGCCAGCTCCGGTTCCTAGTGGCTCTTTGTGAGGACGAATTCCAAGAACAAAGGGATGCTCTCTGTGCTCCTGGACCCATCGGGGCAGGCACAGCCACACGAGCTGCTGGGATGGGCTGGATGTTAATTCTGTGACTTTTTAAATCCCGTATTGACCAAGGAAGCTCTGGTGCCACACAGGAACTCTGTCAGCACCTGCTGTACCTGGGGCAGGTGAGCCCAGGCTCGCCCAGGTCAGGCAGCTCGTTCTGGGGTCTGTCACCAGCGCTAATGATGTGCCACGTGTGGTCTCGCCAGGGCCGCAGATAATGAGCTTAACCAAATGGACGGCACCGCAGGGTTTACATCACGTGTAATGGGAATGTCAGAGTGGTCCCAGCTGAATCCCAGCAATCCAAGCCGAATGGGAAGTCAGCGAGCCAGCTGACTGGGAACAATAGGAAATGGCCTTTGAATCCACAAGGTGCCAGCGAGGGCTTTCATTAGCATTTATCTCCATTTCTCAGTGCCTGCCCGCCCGTGTGACCGCGCCTGCCAAATCCCCCTCACCACAATACCTGGCTGACTATCAGCCCTTTGCTTTTGTGTCCAAAGCTAATTCCCAGGGAACGGGAGAAGGTGGGAAGCAGCCAGACTGCCACCACAAAGCGGAGGGTGCTGCTCTTGTCCCCGGGAAGGTCCTGGCCAGACAAGGAGGGAATCCTGCCACACACCACGGGCTGGTTTTGCTTTTTGCAAGCCTTAGTTTCAATCTGCCATCTCTCAGCTTGCGTCTATAAACCCAATATAAATGTTGCTGTTTAAATGTTTGATTTATTCCCCGATTACGCCTGCCAGGTGCTGGCAGGTAAGGGCAATCCACAGGAGACTGCCACACTTCAGGTGTCCCGCCTGTCTGCACGGGATGGTGAATCAGAATAAAGAGGGAAACGAAGCACTCATGAGGGACCTGCACCCTGCAGGGGACCATTATTAGGGAAAGCAAAGGCTAAAAAGCGCTCTCTGCCAGCTTTTCAAGGGTAGGGACTGGCGCTGCCAGGGCTGGCTCTCGGACAGCAGCTCCCAGCAGCCAGAATGAACTGGTGTCCTTCGTGTGAGGAGCAGATGGCACACAGCTCTGCTCAGAGCTGGCCACACACCAAACCCTGCTCGGGCTGGGGCTGCCTTCGGTATCAGCGATGGCTTGGCATTGTTTGTTTTGTTTCTTTAAATGCAACTTGGCTTTCCTACTCTGCACTAACTATTTAACGTTGTATTTCTGTACATATACTTAGCAAGTTTTGTTTAAACAAGTGGTTCCTATTTGAGCAGAGTGATTAGGGAAGCGTTTGCTTAATGTATCAATACTTTAATTACTTTTCTTGTTTTTACAAATATTTAAGACTTATGAGAAACAAAAGCTAGGAAAAAGAACAGCTGTGACTTTATAAATAATTCTTGCTTTGGTGTGTTAAATAAACAGAAGTCATGGAACTGTACAGATTATGGTTACCCAGAGTGGTGTGAAAGAGAACTGTGTTACACAACCACATTTCAAAATTAAGTATCTGGGATTTTTCAAAGTGTGAGAAGGTGTTTTTTAATTATAACCATCGGGTTACCTTTATTACAGCTCGAGTGCCTCTGTTGGGAATGTGTTCAGACTGAGTTCTGTTTCCCTGTGTTCATTTGAAAATGTTCAATAATACAACCCACTGATAGCTGTGCAAGCGTTGGGTTCTTAATAATACATGTAATTAGTGTGGATCTAATTTAAAAATACCCTTCTGAAAAGTTCTTTGTTGAATCTGTGAAAGCAAACCAGGATTTTCTATGGCATCGTGCAGGCACAATAACTAAATACACACACTAAATATAACAGCAAAAAGATCTCAATTCTGGTGGGGTTTTTTTTTTGCATGTGGGCATAGCAATCTGCCTATGCATTGGAAGCTTCAAGACTGAGCCAAAATATTTAAACTAAAACATACCACAAGAGAGGATGTGAAAGCAAATGTAAAACTTTGGCTTTATTCCCATCAGTTAATGCTGAAGTCTTGAGATCCTTATTGCTCCACTTAGCATCTCTGAAAGAGTTCCAATCCTCAGAAGTAACTTAAATGAAATGATACTTATTGTTAAACTGCCGAAGGAACTGCTCTGTCCTTGAAGCTCTTTAAAAGTCCGACATCTCCGTAATTTATGCCACTTGAGGAAGGCGGTGATGCTTCAGGAGCATCCCTGTAAGCCCTGCAGAGACACCACCATTGTGCTAATTCAGTCTCCCATGAAGCAGAACGGTGAGGTCAGAGCAGGGTAAATCACTGTTTAATATGCCACTTGTGATGGGGAGAGCCAGCAGAGCTGACCCATGGACCAAGAAACTCCTGCTGCTGCCCTGGGCTGCCCTCTGGGCGTGGATTAGGCAGTGCCAGGAGGTCTTGGCCAGAGCTGAGGACAAAAGGTGATCCCTGAGCCTGGGGATGCTCAGGCTGGGTTTGCAGAGGTGACACCGGGGTGGCAGCGGGTGGAACAGGGTTTGAGCTGCGGAGGCCAGAGAATGAACCCATCAAAAAGGGAATGCTCTTTCACCTGAGCAGAACCAGCTCCAAAATCACTGCCAGCCGTGACACCTCCAGCCTGGCAGTGCCCAGCTGAGGGAAGCACCTGGGGGCAGATCTCACTCCTCCTTTAGCTCAAATCCCTCGTCCCTTTTCCACTCATGACACAATGCGAACCACAAAACCAAAAGTATGGAAGGCTGGCAAGGAAATGAGAAAATCTGATTATAGGCTGGATTTGTGCTCCAAAAGTTTCTTCCCTGTTAGCTGAAACCTCAGCTTCCTCACAAAAAAGCATTTTTGATTTCCTGGTTTAGATGCTGCAACAGCCAAACTAATCTCTGTAATTTTTTTATGGGTTATTTACCTGGACAGCTTCTATTTAAGAAGAATGACAAATTCAAGCTTGCACAAATTGTCACTTTTTACATGGTGAAAAGTGCTGTGGTTATTGTTAGCAGTTACAAGAATATACAACAGCAAATTAGGAAGATTTCAAGGAAGAAAGTGGATAATGAAAGTACACAAGTGTGGAGTCAAATGTTAGTTCTACACTTGTGTTTATAAGGTTCACATGCTCACAAATCTGAAATTACTTACAGAGCATCAATCCCCATTTTGATTTTGCTGCAAAATATCACTTTAGAGAGACAGTATTGGTAAGCACAGGCTGCTCTGAGTGATGGTTATTTCAAAATAAGAACGTTTTCTGTAAAAATGATATTACACTTTTAATAATCTCAGAGCACGCCGAATGATTTGGTGGACTTGAACGCTGCATAAAAAATATTGACATAGTACTTAATCTTTAAAACTGATAGACACATGCCCCAAAAGCTAATAAAGTTCCTTCTAATACAAACGAGGAAGTAAAATAGTGTATCATAGCCTGTGATAGCTTTGGCTCCTGATCATATAACTGTAGCCCAGGGACAAAGAAAATTGAAGTGATTTAGAAAGGTACCCAGTAGGATATATCTGATATTAGGCAGTTTGCTGAAGCAAAACAGTAATGTCAGAGAGATACAAAGGTGTAAAATCCATTTGACTGTGTCCAAGTGCTTCTACTCTCTGACCTTAATGTCTCCAGATGAACTCCCCTTAGGGTCAGCTGAATAATGCTTAATAACCTATGGCCAGAAACTGCCAAGGCCTGCTAAGGATCACAGTCTTCACTTTTGTGTTTTAGCTACTGTACTCATATGAAGAATTTTAAGCCATTTCTATTTGAAAAGGTATTATCTTTCCCTTCTCAGTTTTTACTGCTCCACACTTAATATGAAACAGAGCAAAACAGGAATGCCATCTATGGTTCATTAGGTTTTATATTAACCACCCGACGAAAAGAATATGTGGGAATATTAAGTATTAATGGTAAATGGCAGTCAGAATGAAAGGACTTGCTTATGAGTTTGCCTTTGTTTTCATTTCTAGGTTCAGGTGGACAATGAGGGGTTTGATTGCTCATTCTCAGCTAGAGCTCCTGTGCAGGGAAGACCCAGGAGACGAGCAGACCTTCAATGAGACAGGACTCAAGTCTTTTAGGAACAAAGGCAATGTAAGTGTTCATTTCTGTCTTTGAAGTTGGGAAAGATGTGTTTTCACTGAGGGAGACTGGCACTAGCTCCAGAGCTGGTGTGTGTGATTAATTCCACTGTGGGCTCTCAGAGGGGACAGCAGGGACCCTGCTGGGGATGTGAGGCAGCAGCAGAGCCTGTGCTGCAGGAAAAGCCCAGCAAAACCTGAGCAGGGGTGAGGGGAGAGGAACAGGGGGAACGGGGGCTGCAATCCCAGAGCCAGGCAGTGACTGAGCTGGGAGCTCACCTGTGCCCTCCCAGCACACCCAGTCCTCAAACTGTGGGAGGATACAGAAGTGCCCCAGGTCCTGCCCCGTGCAGATTTCCATTGCTGAGCTCATGGAACACACCAACAACACACAACAATATTTGCTTCCCATTTATCCTCTCTGCAATGGGATGTCACCAGCCCATGGAATTGCAGCGATGCTGGCTCATGTCTCACTTCACGATAAAATCAATCCCATCCCAAAAACACTGACTGTGTAAAGGACACTCTAAGTTTTAACACCTTCTCTGACACAAGGAGGACACTTTTTACCCTTAACTTGGCTTGTCTTGGGGAAGGAATTCTGCTTCAATGAGGAAAGTCATAGAAGCATTTATGATGGAAAAGACCTCTGAGGTCATCAAGTCCGAGCATTAATTCCTGCTGGAGGGCACACAACTCCCAATTCTGCTCCTTCTCCAGGTCACATCACCTGGCTTTATCTCCAGTGGCAATGGGAGTGATTTCCACCTGTTATTAGCACTGGGGAGCTCTGTGAATCAATGTTTACCTTAATGAAAGACATAAATTACCCACATTGGCTCTTGCATTGCCAACTGGGGGAGTTATCCCCCAGCTGCACTTCCTCTGCCATTTCTTCCTTTAAAATACACATTCTGATAAGCAGTATTGATCAGGCAGTATTGAAATGAATACACAGATATAAATATTTGATAAAAGGCAAAGCACACAGGGAATCATAACCCAGAAATGATCATTCCTATCAGAAGACACATTCACCCACTAATCTTGTCATTTCCAGTGAAGCCTCACAGCTGCTGGTTTTCCCTAATCCAGAAACTGCATTCCAGTTTTCCTGCAGGCTGATGTTTCTCTGCACTTCTCTGCAGAAACACACCAATGTCCTTGATAAGAATTTTACAGACAGAATGGAAGTTAGAATACAAATATTAATTAACGAGATTATCTAGTAACTGACAAAATAAGTGATTGTGTTTCTTTCAAAGTTGTATTACGTGTCCAGAATTTTCATCCTGGTGGCTGACTGCAGCATGAACCTGGGATGCAGAACTTGAAAGTTTGTGTGATTTATGGTGTGATTGTATTGATTTTAAATATTTTTATGGTTTGGGTTGCAGTTTGACTGCTTTGGGGTATCAGGTATAGATGGGAAATAAGATTTCAATGACATTTCTTATCCTCTGCCTTTGTTTGCTCTTCTCTGCTGCTTCCCCAAATGAGAGGGTTCTGCAGAGTGCTGTGCTTTCTTTTCAAATTATTTGTGTCTGTTCTGACCACGATGATGACAGAAAGCTCAGACTCTGTTTAGGAGACAAATGTACTGGACTGCACATACACATCTAGAGGCACAATCACATGGCTGGGGGGAAGAGACTCTGCATTTCTGAGAAACACACCTATGAAAACATTAATTAAGTCACAGATGAAGCCCAGACGATGGAGCTGCCTACTTAAAACACTACATTGGTTGCCAGTATGATGATCAACACAATTTTCTGTGCTATTTAATTTTTTTTTTCTGTTTCTTGGCTGTAGTTAGAAGGTTATAGACTGCCAGGCATGTATTCCTAAGACTTTGAAATTCAAGTTGCTCTCTGCTTTCTTTGAGTCTCATGTTCTTAGCAGAGGAGAGAAATCACAATAATTACAGCTTAAAATAGTCTCATTTCATGGTGTGGCTAACAAGTGAAACTACAAGTAATGATGTAATCTAACATGTCAAAAAAGAAAATGAAAAGAGGAGACAGAAGGCAGGACGGAGCCAAGGGATGCGATGTGCCATGTCATCTTCTAATTAACTAACTGATCCTTTAAACTGTCAAAATCAGCCAGGAAATCCATGGCCCAGTGTCTTATTAATATTCATACTGGGCCACGAGAAGCTCTGATTCCAGTCCCAGTGGTTATAGTTAAACATTAAAAAAAAAAAAAAAAA
>VWZP01008455.1:3361879-3450190 GCA_013396995.1 Dicaeum eximium
AAAAAAAAAAAAAGCCTGGCTACCCAGGGCTGCAGGAGTGTCACATTGATAGGGAAATGCAGAAATGCAGGAAGGCCACCCTGTCCCCACCCCTCTGCTGGGGGAACCCTCCCAGGCTGCATATTGATTTCTGGATTATTAGGGGGGTCGTATATTGAAAAAAAAAAAAAAAANNNGGGGGTCCGAAAATTAAAAAAAAAAAAAAAAAAGAGCACAATTATTTTTCCCATTGCTGCCATGTTGTTAATCACATTAAGCTCCACGTTGTCAAAGCAGAGAAAGATGCATGGAATGTTTTGCAGTATAAGCCCATTTTTAATTTTGCCCAGACCAAAGGGATACGCAGTTAATAAACCCCGGTTGTTTGGAGGAATGGGGAATTCATTTTGCCATGTAGGACGCAATTCAGGATTGTTTTTGCAGAAATCTGGGGCCCGCAAGAAAAATAATCTTCCATAATCTTCTTATAATGCAATTATTCTCTTACATTTCAGCCTGCCAGTCTCTTCCTACTCCCACTAAGCAGTTTCCTGAACCTTGAAGTCTAAGGGAGCAGCTGACATTTGGTTTCTCCATTCATTTTCTGTTTAATTCTTCATGGCAGGACAATGCTTTAAAAAAAATAATAAAAATCCTCTCTGCTCTGAAATACATGGACTGTTTTGGGGCCCAGTGTGCCATAGACAGGGATGTGCCTGTGTTCAGCAGGAGATGGGGATGAGGAGGTAATTCAGCACCTTCTGAAGTCAAAAGGAGTTTTGACATCAGCCTTTTACAATTAATTTCAAGCCCAGACTATTTTGAGGGCAGTTAATCCTGTTTTATACTTGCCATTTCTAGCTGTGCATGGCATAGTAGAAAGCAATATATTATGTAGCCCTTTATAGCAGCATGATCAGTACAGGAGTAGCTGAGCCATAAATCACATGCTGTACCTCTCAATGAAAAATAATTAAATTGGTGGAATCTCATTAATTGATATCCTTTATTTAATTGATACACTAAAGGAAAATTATCTTGGTTTACCCCTTATTTCTTCTGTTCTTTTTCCCTGCCCTTGCCAGTTTCCTCTGATATAACTTTTTGCAGTTTGACACAGCACTCAGAGGAAATAAAGGAAATTTCCCATCTCAGCCACCCAGTCCAGAGCCTGTGAGGGTCTCTGTTCCCAGGATCAGCTGGGTGAGGAGTGGCATTCCCTAGGAATTGCCCTCCTGATGCTGTGGGCTGGCCCAGCACCTCCTGCATCCCACCAGGACCACCCCAGGACCACCCACCAGGGCAATCCCAGATGGATTTTGGGTTCTCACCTCAAAGCCCTCCCAGCCCTGGGTCACAGCAGCCCAGTTTCTGGTAGCTGAAGTAACTTTTCCTGGTTTTCCCTTGGCTGAGGAGCCTGGCTGTGCCTCTGGAGCAATGTCAGAGTGTTCTGGGATAGACACCAGGGCAGGAGCTGTGGAGTTCTTGTCTTCTTCCCTGGCCATGAACACACAAACCCTGGGGCAAGATCTGCACCAAAACATCCACTCTGTGCCTATGGAGAGCTGGGATTGTCTGGGAGCAACTCAGTGCTTCCTCACCCCCCCAAAAAAATTATCTTCAAGCTTATTATCAACCCAAATATTTAACATCACTTATTTAACTCAGTTGTTTAAGCTCTATTATGGATGAAAGGCAGGCTCCATTAAAGAAAAAAAATAAAATTAAATACTCCAAAGTGTCTATCAGCCGGGTTACATCAGGCACTGAACTGCCAGACCACAAATCTTGAATATGTTGATACTAAATGTCTACCAGGAGCATATGTTATGGATCAGAGAACACACTGATTAATCCAGCAGAGACAAAAGTCTGTCACTTTGGTCATGGTGCCATGATACCACACAAGACAGGACTAAGGAAGCACATGAATAGAGAGCAAATGCCAATGAAAGAGAGAAAAGAGAGAAAAGGAGGTTACAATCCAAAATAACAGTTTTATAGGGTCAAATGCTTTCACCTACAGATGCAGGTTCTTAATTCCTGGGTGAGGAGTGGCATTCCCTAGGAATCCAGGCTGGGATACATGGAAAATGTGGATCTCAATATTTTGGGGGATGTGAATTTCTATCTATTTCCCTGCTATCATTTTATTAATGTAATTTTATATTAATTCAAGCAGTCCGTAATTTTTCTAGTGGAAGTTGTCTACCTGAGGCTGTCTGTTTATATTGGTACATCACGAGGGAATCACAGCAGTGCATTCTGAGCTAGGCTGGCTTTCTCCAGCAGTTTGTTGGTTTATTTTGCATTTCTGCCAAGCAGTTTAGCAGAGCAGTCTCTTGCTCACGTGTAGTTTTACTGCAATCCTTCAACTGAGGTGTTAAAGTAGAGCACACTCTTCTTAAAATCTACTTGAAAGCTGAGGAAAACTTCTTATTTTTTAGTATTTTGAAGTATTTTTCCATTCAGTATCACATCTCTGTATCTGGTATGACTTCCTTAAAGAATGCTTCAGAAAACCTTTCCCATAATCTACAAAGGAACACTTATTTCAAACATTTTCCATTTAGTTTCAGTGTTTGTTTGAAAGAGTTTCAAACATTTGCCTTCTCTGCATTCATATCTTCTTCCTCAGTGTAGCATTTAGTTTTTAATTAGAAAGGGGGAAGAAAACAACTGAGGAAAATGAGACTTTCCCAAATTCAAGCTTTAAGGCTGAAAATATTTCTTGTGCAGGAGGTAGCAAAGCCAATGGTCTGTGGGGATCCCCTGCTTGCAAACCAGGGGATCTGTACACAGATTACATCCAGGGCCACCTGATTTTCTGGCAAGAATGGGGTTCCCAACCCCCTTTTTAGCTTCCAGAAGAGCCTGTGGTTGAGCTGTGCTGCAGGGCTCCCAGTCCTGCTGCCATTCACTGAGTTTTGATGCTCCCCACATTTTGACAAGGTGGCCACCTTCACATCATAATATCCTGTCCATGCACGTGCAGCTGGCTAAATTCATGTATAATGCATGATCTAGGTTTCCCAAAAGTAGTCTGTGAGGGGGTATATTAGCTCTACATGTTGTGTCACTTTTCCATCTCATTTGGGTACAGATAAGGTATCAGTAATCTCCCACAAGAGATATTTGTGTGTGAGTAGCTGTGCATATTTTCTGCTGGCAATAGCTGCTTATACCATGGTACCTAGCAAGCATGTCAGGAAGCACATGCACCCTCAATTTTACCTGATTTCATTGCAAAGTGATGCCATGGGTTTTCTGAAGGAATAACCACGGCTGTATCCAGGAGATTCCTTTAACAAGCTCAGTTGTATTTGTCCTCAGCTTGTTTTTCTGCATAATTTAAAAGGCAGCTGTCACAGCTACCTGCTGTCCTGCCTGAAACCTGGGCAGTGCTAAATAAACCTGACATTTGTACAGTGCTAAAGGAACCCCACAGTGGGCCCAGCCCTCTCCATGATCCAGGCTGGGATACATGGAAAACCAACAGTGACAGCTCACCACATCACCTTACGCTGCCAGAATGAGCAGCCTTCCCTCAGAGAAAGAGTTAAAGTTAATTGCATGGTAAAGACCATGAGATCAGGATCCTGAGACTCAGGAACTGATTTATGCACTGCAAATGTGTATATCCTTTGCAGAAAAGGCCATTTCCTGTTTAAAAATGTAAAAATACTTGATTAAACTCTGCGGTTCCCAAAGCAAACACATTACACTCTTTAGTCCATTAAAACTCTGCGAGGCCGTTACTGATCGTGCTGTGATGGATTGATTGTATTTAATCTCTCCTCCTTCTGAAGTTGTTTTCATTTCCTGCAGCCCCGTGCCCTCCCAGCACCAGCACACCAGCAGTGCATTCACTGGCCGCCAACAGAGCTGATTATAAAAATCTATTGTCACCTGGACAATGTTTATATGAAAACAGCTCTGTTTTATGAGTCGTTATTATTGTTGTTACTGTTGTCACAAACCCAGATGGAAGCTGGAGTGGGACAGCAATAAGGACACCTGAGCAGGCACCACTGAAAATCCTTATCTTCTACCATTCAATTAAGTCAGTGGCAGAAGGTCTGATACATTCAAATATTGCTGCACTCTATTACTCTACAAAAAGCACTTTCTAGATGAAGCTAAACGCAGAGTAAACATGTTTCTTAAAGGGAAAAAAAAAAAAGTGGATCGTGACCTTTACTCTAACTGTCCAATAATAGTTTGCTATTTACCAAGAAACAAAGGTAAATACTATTAATAGACCAACCTTCCCTGCTGTACTGGAAACACACAGGAGCAGTGGTGCTGTCAGACCTTTTCTTTCTCACACCTACTCAGGGACCTTTTGTACAGCTGAGACTCTCTTAGAAGTGTTAATCAGGCTGGTTCAAGGAATTTATGAAAGAGAAACTCTCACCAAGTTGGAGCACAGTGCAAAGCCCTGGTGTACAATACTAGTGTCATAGATAATTAATTTCCTTAAAGATCAAGTTCAGGAATCTTTTTCTGTGCAGTTTCTGAGTCATTGCTCATTTCATGGTTTAGGGCTCTGTTTATCCTGAAATTGGTGAACACATACAAGCTTCTTAAAGCTGTTTTCCAGGTCTGTGCTTCTAAATGATTTCCTTTCTCTCTGCCACTTGCACATTTAAAAGTACGAAGTGTAATATCAAAAAAAAAAAAAAAAAAAGCTAAACTGCAGTATTCATAAGTTCATCAAATTTCAAAAGAATGGAGAAATTTGTCAAAACCAGAGTGTGTTCTTGAAAAGGTGTAATACAGATCAATTCTACTGTAGACTATTTTATATTGAGAAGGGAAACTGTCTGCTTGGTGTTTGTTTTCACTTAAGGAATTCTTCTGAGTAGTGTCCACCCTAATTTTCTTCATACCCCCTTGTGTATGAATTCTATTGTGAGCTTTCTCTAACAAACTTGGGAAAATGGTGACAGAGAGTTACAGACTTCATAACTCATGGAACACTAAGGTTGGTGCTTTTTCATTCCTCTTGAGCACAGAGATCTAGCTAAAACTCAGGATTTGCATTAGTGCTTTTTCAGTTCACTGTGGTGATCAGGAGGCAGAACTAATGGGATGAATTCTGAATTATTGCATGCAATCTGAATATGTGGTTCAGACATCAAGAACAGTAGTGAAGAAGAAGGGAAGAATTACTGTTCTTCCAACAAACACGTGGCTTCTGAGGGGTGGGAGGCAAGAATTGCTGTTATAAAATATAATGCAGCTAGAAATTTCCAAAAGGTGTCACGTTGGGATTTTTAAATGCCTAACATCAATTTAATTCAAAATGATGCCCCAATGAAAATGGGATTATTTTATCTGTTACCTTATATCCAGGAATCTATAAAGCTTTGACTCATCAGTCAGGTACAGTTAATGTTACACCTTTCAGTTCTTCAGTAAGTCATTTTTCAGATCAGTCTGACTGTGTGGCTTTTAAAACTGACCATTTGCTGGAGAAAGGGTATCAACAGGAAGGAATGGTGTGAATTTTTCCCTGCTGCTGTGGATATAGCTTTTTGGTTGCTCTGGAAATTACTTGGATCAGACCACAGGCCTTGTGTGATTAGCCTGCAAACTTTGCTCTGACCTGGAAGAGAAAAGATTAATCTTTTTAATCTTTCCAACTGCCACAGCACACCCTGGCATTGTGCTCTTGGTCAGGGGGGTAATTTCTTAAGTCGCATGTTTGGGGTTAAAGTCTTGCTCTTGAGTTGCAATGTGTGACTAGGGTTTAAGTAACTGTTATGTGTGATTAAGAGTAATTCTGAGCAATTAAAGAAAACAGTTCATTTGTGGCAGGTGGCAGAAAGCTAAAGAAGATAATTACTCTTTTTAGCCATCTGTGTTAAGTGCCATTAGCAGAATTAAACTGGGATTCACCACTTTGAAATTTGAGGCAAAGTTCTTTTCCCTTAACTACATAATATAATATTGTTTGAAGTCTAATTACAAAAAAAAGAGTAATTTCACCCTGCTTGCCATGAGGTGCCTATTTGTTAATTTTGTTAAAAACGTTGGCACTCCAAGACATGATAAATTGGAAAACTGCTTGTACTAAATGTCTTTGAATTAGGTGTTGGCTCTGAAAAGCTGTTCAACTTTGAGTGAGTTTATCCTGAAAAGCCCTGATCTGCAGTGAGGAACTTCTGCTGAAAAGAAGAAACGTTTCTACCCTTGTGTCAGGTGTCTGAAATGCCCCACTGCCCTTCCCAGGTCTGCTGAGGCTCTGAGCACTCCCAGGGCTGCTGGTAGCCCTGTGCAGGGATCAGGCAGTGAGCACTTCCAGGAATATGTGCTGAGATGTGGAAAATACACATCACCAAAGCAAAAAAGCCAGCAGGGAAAACCTTTCCTGGAGGAATGAACACAGGGTGTAGGAATTCCTGCCTCCTGGAAGCCTGCAGGGAGCACAAACCAATCCTTTCTCTCTCCAGCTGTGTGATGATAGCACCAAGCACTGCTGGAAATGAAAAGTACAATTCTGGAAAAGCACTCGTCTCTGAAAGTCTGGATTTTTTCCCAATTTCTCTGTTTTCTGGTAATTACAAGGAGGCTGAGTTTCATGACTATAGGACCTGGCTCATGTTTTACCTTCTGGTATTTATCAGTTGTGTCTGCTCTGTACTTTCACTTGGGATATGAGGATTCTTGTGAAATTCTTGTCACGCTGTCACCACACACAGACACAGTCTCACTCACTGTATTAATGTTACTCTGGAAAAATTGCAAATTTTTCCAAATACTAATGGAGCTTTTGATTATAGAAGTACTTGGGCTTGGGATTTTTTACAGTAAACTTTAATCACCAGGACTTTTCATGTTCACAGGATGATCCCAGCTAATTAATGAATCTTTCTTACTGATTAATACCAGCTACATTTCATTTTAAAATGGATGGATTAGGTTAAGGAAATTTTATCAGACTTTAATGACTGTAATGACCAATTATAAATTTAAGGGTATATTAAGATTCCTGTCTTGTGTGAAACACTTTACAATAGCATTTTTTCATAACCTGAGGCAGTGTTTATTGGCAGTATTTGTGTAATTCTGTGCCACAATTGGTCTTTAGCAGGGACAGGAACAGGACTGGGTTCAGAAGGTGCTGAAGGCAGCACAGGACAGGGATCTGAGATGGTTTTTAAATAAGGAAGAGGTTCACAACCTGAACCTCAGTGATGTAACAGGCATATAAGAAATGAAGGACTGAGGATGGGAGCCCCAAAATCTCATTTATCTCTGAAGAGCACTGAGAGAAAACATCAGGGCTTTCTGATGCTCCTGGAGCAGCATCTCCAGCTCTGCCAGAGGTTTTGATCTTCTCCTTTTTCAGTCTGGATGATCTGTGTTGGCAAACTTGGATTAACAAAATTGCTTTTTGTTGTCAAGAAATCCTACATTTCTCTTAGCATGGTATTAAAATGGAAATGTAGATACAGACACCCAGAGTCATCCAGAATTCCTTCAGACATCCATGCACGTGGCAGGTGGGATGCAGGGCTCAGGGGGACCTGCAGAACCTGGAGGCCAGTCCTGACATTCCACAGTGCCTCAAATGCCACTGAAATTGGATGTTGAGGCAGCAAAATCCCAGTTCTGGCATGGTATGAATGCCACTGCCAAGCTGCTCAGGCTGTTGGAACAAGCAGAGTTGTAGCTACATCCAGATGAATTAAATACACATTTACACAGATTAGATGTTACTGTGTATAAGGTTTCTCACTCTGTTTATTGTGCTTTGGTCTGTAAGTCATTGCACTGTTCCTTTAGCTGCTGAGATGTCTTTCTTTGAAATAAAAGCAGTGTTTGCTGTGGAGGCAATATAAACATGTTGAATTCTAATGAGTAGGTTTATGTAAAATATACAGGGCAGTTACTCAAATCTCCTCAGTGAACCAGACATTCTGGGAGTGATGCTGCTAAGGCAGCTCTGCTGTGGAGCTGTGTGTCTTTCCCAGACACTTCTCCCTTCATTATTTCCTTCCTGAGCTGTGTTCTGGGACCCGTACAAAAGAAAGGAGTGGGAGGCAGAGATTGTGCAGGAGAACAAAAGCCCTTCAAATAACTCTTTTAGACACTTTTCACACTTTAATTGAATAAATTGTACAGAAAATCCTATGTCTGTGGTACACAACTCCCCAGGTGCTCTCAGCTACCACATCCACAGCTGCTTATATTCAAACTAGGTAATTTAATACACTTTTATCTGTATATATTGTACAGTGTCTTTTAAAATCAAATGGCTGTGAATTTTGACTTGGAACAAAGCAAACACCCCGTGAAGGGACACTGCCTCCCTCCTTGGATGCTGCTGTTCATCTCTGAGCATCTGAGCACTGCTAAAAAAAGCCCTTTATGCTGATGCATAAACTCTGTTTTCAACCACTGCGTAATGCCACTAACATGACATCCCTGCACAGAAAAATGTATGGCTCATGGCAGTTGGCAAATCAGCTCCTGCCTGGTGCTCCCCAAGGGGAGGGATTCATGCATGAGGCTTCCAAAAGAAGGGTCATGATTCAGTTTGGCAGGGGCACAGCCTGGACACATTTCCCTTTAATTGCTCCTTGTCATGTGAGCCGTGGTCCTGGGTGACACAGTGGCTAGAATAATACAGAAAATAAATGCTTGCTATCTCATCCATGCCAGAATCTCTAAATGCTCTGTTTATTTTGCCAGTGATCGTTAAAGAAAAAAATAATTAGTTTTTCATTTTCTCCTACCTTTCCCCCCTCCCCCCCCCCCCCTNCAGGAGTCAACAGAAAGGAATGGCAGGACATGAAACCATTGTTCTGGCTGATCCCTAATTTTACAGTCAAACTGCTGGTGCCTCACTTTGTAACTTCATCAGCACAGGGAAGAGAGGCTAAAGCTCCTTCTGAAGTGTCCCTGTAAAGCCTGATGGCCAGGGATGTCCTACAGGTGCTTCACAGCAGGAACTGCTGTAATTGTCAGCTCCACATCCCTTCCCTGAAGAGCTGCTCTCTGGTGAAGGCAGGGAAAGAAATGTGAACAAGATTTTACAAATTTGGCATATGGCAGAGCAACTGCAGAGGCTGGAAGTGGCTCAGCAGCTACAAACTACAGGGAGAAAATAATTCTGCACATAATGGAACTCCTTCTGCACCTGGGCACCCTGCACACCAGGCTGGGTTTATTTGAGGTGCAGTTTTAGAACTGGGCAGGCAGGAACTGCCTCTGCTTCAGAGTGAATCTGCTGGAGATGAGGAACATTACAGGGAGGGATGGGAAGGGATTTTTTGTATTAACACACAACTGAGATACATTCCCAGGTAAGACATCGTGCCTCCAGGAGGTAATCCAGTGGTTTGCACATTATTGCAGTCTTCTTACAGTCCCTTTACTGGGCTCAGATCTCACAAAATGATATAAACTGACCATGAAGGGCTGCAGGGATTCCACTGTCATCACTAAACCACTGGCAGCAGCAGGAACTGAGGGTGGCTGAGGGACAGGACCCTTGGCAGAGCAGCAGGGCAAGCCAGCAGAGGGGACATTTCAGACAGAGCACCAGCAGTGACCCAAAAAGTCATCCAGAAGAGGCTGACCACCCTGGCTTCCAACTGAGCCTTTACAGGCACCAGCAGAAAGGTCTTTGTCTCACTTGTCCCCAGTCAGCTCCTTGTGCAATCACCATTAAGAGTGTGTCAAGCATTTGAAGGAATCGGCCATTTAATTGTATGAAAGCAAAGGTTTAACCACAAAAGCTGCCAGGCATTCCCACAATTATCATTTATCAGCCAAACAGAATGTCCTCGGGTTATGTATTCATCAAATGGTTATTGATTTAAGCTTTGGGCATTTTACAAGATTAGAAATTATTACTTGTGATTTAAATAGTGTTTAGAGGATAGAAATCAAATATAAACCAGTGTGTTTATAAAATGACAGGCTTTTATAAAATTGCACAACAGAAATATTGTAGAACAAGAGCCTCCTTCCAGTGCTTTGAAACTAAAGAATGGTCTCCATACACGATTAGCCAAGTATTAAAAATACAGTGGGCTCATTTTTCATGTCAAGGGTGCTCTTCCCTGTGACTCTGTTCAGAGTATTAGAGAATATCAGGTACTCTGAACATCTCTGGAATTAATGTGAGAACACAGAAACATGAAAGGGTTCTTCTTCTGCTTCTTCCTCTTCTCTAGTTCTAACAGTCTAATTAGTCAGAAACACCTGAAAAATGACAGCTGTTATCATTTAATGTTTTCCCTTGGCCTTTGCAGGCTTGGCCTCTGGAAGTGTGGCATTTGTTTACAGGTGGAAAGTGTTTTAAGTGAAGGGCATTTCTCACAGCAATTTGTCTGTGTCTGAAGAGCCCGGGGCAGGGGCTAGACATTTACTTAAAGAATCTTCAGACTACTTTAACCAGGCCTTTGGGACCTCCCTGGTGACCAGCCTATAACATGGCCTTCTGTAGCATTTCTCTGTGCTATTTCCTTTAATTGACTAACCTCAACTCTGGCTGTTCAAAATCACTTTAACCCAAACATGCCCCTGGTCTGAAGCGCCTAATGACCTTCCCCTGGCCCTAAACACATGTGCTGAGACAATGCAAACATCATTTGGAAGATGAGTAAATTCAATAACCCAATTACCACTGCACCAAAATACCATTTATCAAAGCCTGGCCACAGCAGTTCAGATCTTTAGCTCTCTCTGTTTCAATGGCCAGCATTTGGGTGAAAGTAACTAATCGATTTAGGAATGATTAAATAGAAATTTGTAACACTTGGCATTATTAAACCTTCAATCTTCATTACAACTGCTTAACAATTACATCATGGGCTGTGTAAAATACATTAGCAGTAGCTGGAAACAATCTCCTCATAAATAAAGACAGCAAAGGTATTAGACTAGCATTCAATAGGAAGTCTAATAAAAATACATATATAGTGGCATTATTAGTAGGTTGTAAATTCTGAACTTTGGACACACTTCAAGACTGAAAAATTTTAAAAGCCCAGTGAGAATCCCCCAGCTGGTATCTAACATTGAACTTGTTTATTTTAAAAGGTCTAATTTAGTGGCAGAGCCAGCAGCCTGAGGGCTAGAGCTGAACAAGAGGTCACCTCCATCCTCCTCAAACTGGAGAAACACTTCTTTACAACCAGCCCAAATCCCAGGTTCTCTCATGGGCTCCACTCTCTCATCCTTTCCCTGAAGTTCAGGGAGTTTCTAGTTCCACCTGCTCCTCATACAGGAGAAGGTCCCCTTTTCCTCTTTCAGTACCAAAACATTCCATGTTTTACGTAATTTTAAAATTTTTAAAATAATTCCCAAAGTCCTTTAGAATTCTGTTACTGAATTTTCCCACCATCTTTGTCAAAGCCTGACCTTCCCACAAACATCCAAATTGGGCAAACCATTCTACTCATTTTGGAAGCCTCACCTATTGCTAAAAGAAATTACAGCATTTTTAAAAAGTCACCCAGGCTAGCTATTACACAGATGCATTTGGTCTGTGGATCACTAATCTAAAATATATGTTTATGTCCTAACACTTGGCTGCTAATACAGCAGATCTCACAGTGAAATATTTGCCTCATTGAAATTCAGAATCTACATTAACTTTTGTGTGTACTGAATTAGCCTTAGACCAGCTTCTTCCACAATCTGACAGACACATTATTCCAGTACAGTGTTTGGATTTAGAATATTTCCAAAGAGTATTTAGAAAAAATACAGCATATTTTGAACAGTTGAAGTGAAATTTGGTATAAATTGTCACTAAATGCATCTCAGTCATTAATGTGAAATACATAAAGCACTTTTTGCAAGGCAGAGCAATATGTGTTCAATGGATGTTTAATAAAAACAGGGCTGTTATTAAACTTGCACAGATCTGATTTTGGGAGGTTCTGCTCCTCTTACCAGCCAGTTCTGATATCCAGCAGAGAAGTCACACATGTGAACTGTAACAATATTAAACCAGGGATTGATTGTGGGCTGGGAACTGGGAAAGGTGTTTTATCTCAAGGCTGCTGGTTCGATTTATCCCAGGTCAGTGGCTGCTGAAATTTGTTCCAGCTGAGTGAGCCTCAGTGTCCCGTGGGAAGGAGCTGGGTGGGCCTGGATCGGGATCTGGGCAATCTCCTTAAAATCCTACAGCGATCAGTATCCTTAAAACACAGCCAAGATGCTAAAAAACAAAGTATTAGCCTATTGCTCCAAACCAACATGCTTACAAGTCATATTCAAGTAATGGGGGAGGAAGTTTGTTTTGCTTCTGGCTCTCATACCCCACAGTGTTTCTCTAAAAACAGAGCTTGCCCTTAAAAGGCAAGAAAAGCTGATGACACTGATCCAGAGGGATGAAGCTCATTTCTACACCCACAGCTTTAAAAGCCAAGCCCCAAAGTGTCTGAAGCCAAGGGAAGGGTTTCTGTAGACTTCAAACGCCTCCACATCAAGCTCTGGGGAGCACACTCTGGTGTCCCCTGGGAACCTCAAGAAAGTATCAAAGAGTCTCGAAATTCAGATGCTTCCAGTTAAGTTTATTTTATGACCACACCACGCTGCATCAGAGATTATCTCTGTGACTGATAGAAATGTAATTTGTGTAGGGCAGGGCTAACGTCACCAGGGCCCCAGCCCAGGCAGATCACATCCCAGGGCTGGCAGCTCAAACCCTGGTGTGACAGAGTCTGTTTTCATTATTTTTCAAAATAAGATCTTAACCAGAAAATGTAAAATATGCCTTAACTTTCCATAGCCTAATGAGGTGTATTTGCATTAACTCCCCAGGCTTGAATATAAATTTAGGATTCTCTTGGTGGTCTGAACTAATTCCCACATCACTGCCTGTAGTCCAGAGGTTTTGAATCCTGTTGATGCAGACAGGTATTTCTAGGTTAATTATCTAAGACTGATCCTGTATTCCATGTACAAATAAACTATTTAGGTCTCACACCTGTGCTTTGCATCCAACTTCGTACATAAGGCTTGTGTCCGACGTTCTGAATCTTTATTTTGACCAAAATACTTAGCAGATGTTATAAATCCAAGAATATCATGGCATCAGTAATGCAGGAATTGAAAACAGCCAGTGAAGAGCAGGCAACTCCTTTTAAATGAAGATTGCAAAGGTGCTGCAGCCAGGACTGAAGAATTAAAGCTGAGCCTAGTCCCAAAGCTTGTGATAATGTGTTACTTAGTCTCTGACTGAAGGTTCCCTAACACCAAATCGTGTCTACTCGGACTTTTCCTTCAGTCCCAGGATGTCTGAAGCTTGGACAGACAGCTGAGCTTGGTTAGGGGTGACAATGACTGGGCATCTTTTCAAATGTTTAACTTTGCTGAGCTTTGTTTAGCTTTTGCAGACAGTTTTAAGAGCCGCTACTGACGTACATCCCGCCAAGCTGCGCGCGGCGAGGGCCGCGGGGTAATGGGCAGCAGATGGGGGAAATCCTGCCCCAAGCATGGCCAGGCTGTTATCAGCTCACAGGACACGGCCCTTCCTGCCTCCCTGCAAGAAGGACACTGTGAGATGGTTCCTAAAACAGCCACGTGCCCCTCGTGGTCTGGCTGTGAGGACCAACTGCCGGAGGGTGAAGCCCACAGTCCTGGGGATCCCGGGAAGAGTCAGAACTCAAACACGGTAAAGATGTTTGAGTTCAGCTCTCTGCACTTCCCCCTGGTAGTTCTTCTGGTTTTGTTTATTTATGGAGAAATAAAGAGTATAATGGGGAACAGTAAAGCTAATCGAAAACATTTCAGCTGGGTGTGTTTGAGTTGGCAGCACAATAATAACTGCAATAATCTCACAACAGCACTGGGTGTCTCAGAGAGCGAATCCAGCCTTCACTCATAAATGTCCAAGTGTTTATGGAAAAGGATAAATCCATTCCCTGAGTTCACCAGCTGCTACTGAGCAAATGATCCCCACTGTGTTTGAGATTTTCTGTAGGTGTTGCTGGGGAGCTGTGCCTCGTCAGACACCTAAATCATGCGGGCACAGTGCTGGGAGTGACACGTTGTGCTGGCTGCAAGCACCATCCAGGTGTCACCTGACTGCCTGGCACTGCTTTTTTTGGGAAGAAACTACACACCCACTGGTGTCAGCCTGGTGTCTGGGAGATGTTGGCACAGATATCCTGATTATGTGGTCATCAAGTGTCACCTCCGTGCTGAGCCTGCTCAGCTCTGCTGTGATTCTTTGCATTGAGAGGGATGTTTGAGGACACAGTGGCTGGTAGATGGAGAGACCCATTGCCATGGGATAGCCCAATCAGTTCAACAGTAAAATTAACAAACTGGTAAGAACAGGGGGGAATTAATTGCTTTTCCTTGAATTTCAGCCTCTCCTGTTTCTCCCTTCTGAATGGGTAAGGCTGGCTCTCCAAAGCAACCATGGAGACAAGGGCATCAATCTCGATGTTCATCTCATTCATTTGCTAGAGCCTAAATACTGATGATTCTTACAGAACATACAAGTAAAATGCACTTTTTAATTCACACTCAAAGTTCTCAGGACTTCATCTAAACTTGTAACCAAATGAAGAAAAGCCCAGTGCAACCGGGTGAAATTTTTAAAGAGAAATTTCACTTCTCAAATGTAATTTTTGTTGGTACCTTTGGCATTCTCAAACAAACTCAAATTTCTCAAGCTGAATTACAACCTATGAAAAAATGCAGTTACTGATGAGGTAGCAAACCAGCCATACTTGCATTGGTGCAAATGATACCATTCCAACACAATAATCAAATGAGTTTCTCATAAACTCTCCTGTAATCCAATAAAGTAACAGCCTTTGTTATAAAACCTTTATCAATCTCCATCTGTAATATTTACATACATATCACAGGGCAGAAAGGGATCTGGAACAACTGACAAGCAAACTGAGATAAATGACAAATAACCATCATTATGGGGAAAAAAAGCAAAAGGCAGCATTATGTAGAAACTTTATCAAGTAATTAATGATCTATCTGGGAATAATTACATGTGACTCACCACTCCCATTTTCTTAAACGAATTTAGAAGCTATTAAATATCCCCTCAACAATAACCAGCATGTGAGACGCAGCTTTGCCTCTTTTGTCCACAAAATTTTATCTTAATCAGGAAATATGAAGAGTCTTGAGGAGGAGTGGGTGAGCGGATACAGCTGTCAGGTAGTGAGGGATGTGTGTGATTGTAAGGACAAGGCTGTGATGCCTCAGGTTTTAGCCTTTATATTTTTCACATTCTGTGCTGCTTTAGTGTGTGGGTCTGGGCTTCACATCAGGGCATGGTGAGCTCTGTGCACAGAGCAGGGAGACAAAACAATTCCTTCTCCAGCTGGGGACCAAGGACAAATGATCCAAACCTCAGGCCCAAGAGCACAAACAAACAAGAAAAACCTGTGGATTTTTAAATTGAACTAAAAAAATGAACCATTTGTATTGTACCTAGTTTTGTACCAAGTGCTGTATCAGTTCTACTTCTTCACCATGTTTTAGGAGGAGATTATTTTGCCTTTATTTTAAGATTTTATCCCTTTTATCTACCTAACCTGTAACCTTTCTTGACAAAGTCTGTGTTGATAAAGGTATGCATGAAAAAGTCAGTGCTTCAGCTGCATTTTCCCCTTGTGCACAAAGTAAGCAGCAGAGCTCACATGCACAGACACCAAAGTTTTGTTCCTCATAGAACAAAAATCCCTCTTACAGTGTGCAGCTGTTTCAGTTCATGATTACAGCTGGGTTTTCTTCTAAAGCTAAAATTTGCTTTGAAATTGTACAGAAATTTCACTTAAGAGTCTACTTTAAGGCGTTTCACATACAAGCTAAATATCCCAGAAAGAAAATTCATCAAAACATCAGCAACCTTTAAATCCGATTTCAAAAGACACAGTCTCTGCCATTAGATCTTTTTCTTTTCACCAACAAAACCATATTATGCAAACTTGGTAAGTATATGAGATAGTTTATTGTCATTACTGGTGTTCTGTATGAGTGCTAACGACCTTGCATAAAGCAGACATAAATTATTTTCACATATCATCCCTCGAGTAGCTTTATGGAAATGCACAGAGTGATTGTGTACTGAGCTCTTCAATTAAATGCCAGAGAAAAAGTGACTTTGGTATGGTTTTGCCATTTGATTTCATGGGAGGATCCCATTCCCCAAAGTGACAGTAACCTACTTTTATGCTAAAGGGCAGTGGTTTGAAGGACCATATCAAAAATCTGTGCTTGTTGTAGCTAGCATTTAATTTCAACTCAATTAAATTGCAATTTGACTGGGGGGACACGTATTTTAAATATTCAAATGCAAGCATTCGAAGACAATAATTTCATCTGAAAGGAAGAAACATGAATACTTTTTGTGCAAAATTTTAAATTCTGTATCTAACCACAGGCCACATTCACACTGGACTTTTCACAGCATACAGGATGGGTATGAGATATGCAGGAAATGTTTAAAAACATGAGTTGGTTTGATGTGGACAAACTGCTAGGAATGTGGTACACACACACCTACTCAGTTTTGTAGTTATTCCCAAGCCAATGTATGTAATGAGGGAAAGAGAGTTTTGTACAGGCACTCTGTAGGCTACAGTCAAAACAGATAAATCTGTAAATTTATCTGTGTCTGTTTGTGGAGGGATCAGGTTTTGTTGCGACTTTTGGATCCAGATGTGAATTTTGGAGCTGGAGCACTCCCAGCTGCCATCCTGGCTTTGACCATTTGCTGTCCTCTCACTTGAGTGCTTGATTTAAAACTGGCTTCAACAGCACACCTGATGTTCCCAGAGAAGCCTTCTGGAATTAACGTGCTGTGCTTAAAGGATTCTCAAACAGCTCCATGAAATGCAACACAATGGAGGAACATGTGTGTATCCTGTCTGTGTAACTTCAGCTTCCCCAGGTGCTCCTGGATTAAATTCTCCCGTCTTCAGCAGTTTTTCTCAAAAAAACCCCCAAAAAACAAACAAACAAACAAAAAACCCTAAACCAACCCCTCTGTAGATATTCTACACTGAGTAATAAATATGTAACAACTGGATATATATTACTTTAATTGTTTTGTATCTCAGGATCAATTAAGAAATGTAAGAAAATAGTTGCATTTTTTGTTTGCAACAGATTTTTTTTTTGTGCACTAGGCAACATATCCTGGCATCTCCTCACAGGAAAGTTACTTTTCCTTGAAGAACTCCTCTTTTGTCCTCTCAGTTTGAAGGAGAGCAGCCTTCCTCTGGGAGATAACACCTGAGCTGACAGAAAGGATTGTGCAGGCTGCTCGTGAGCTTCACTAGCTCAAGCTGCTGCTTGTGACAACACAGAATCCAAGCCAGGGCTCCTCCTGGCCTGGGAATTGGTGCATGGATGGACTCCAAGCAGGGCAGCACTGCCTTCAAACCCCATTTCACAGAGACAGACACACCATGTGGGGTTTGGAGCCATTCCCCACCCCAGCCAGCCTTGGCCAAGGCTGGCACTTTCAGCCTGACACAAAGGCTCGCTGTGTTCCCTGTGCCAGGTCCCACCAGCCAAGAAATGCCCACTGAATTGCATCATAAGGAAAATAAAACTGGGATTATTCAATTTGACATCGATTTCTCCTGAATTCGTAGCTTAGCAATTGTACAGTGCAGCCACTGAGCACCTCCTCCAAGCCTGGGCTTTTTCTGTGGGTAAGGAATAAAATCACAAGCTTGGAAGAGTTTCCCCCTTTCTTGTTGCCCAGCACATAGGGAAAATATGGGGAATTGTTATCTTTGGCCTCCGTACAACGCTATGAAAGTGATGCATACAAAATACGTGTTGACAGAAAGCTGAAGTGCCCTGCTCTTTTCTTTTTGATCATCTCCACTTTAAATAGCTTTGACTCTCTGTAATTCTTCCTTTCCATCTAATTTGCGGGCTGAAGAAGTGAAAGCAACTGCTTCCAAAGATAAACTCAAGGAATTAAAATGATATTGTTCTTTAGTTCCTTGCTCCTGTGCTGGTAAATTAATTCATAAATGGAAATATTAATACTTATGATGAAAATACATCCTACAATTGCCCCGCTTAATAGATAAAGAACCATGAGAAAGACAAAGCAGAAAAAAATGAATTAAAGAAAATTAGTGTTTTCATTTTGGGCACGAAGTTCTGAGTTGCAAATGAAGATAAGAAAATGAACCACATTTCCTGTTTATGTTACCGAGATTCTCATTAAGGTGTCTCCTCTCTGACCTACGTTGTCACGAGAAAGAAGCTAAGGCAAGCAAGCTTATCCTAATGAGAGGCAAGAATAACCCTGCTTTTTCACAATTAGAATAAATGTACTGGTGAGCCAGATGGGGCCTTTAAAATTGTGCACAATTATATGCCTGCTGCAGATAATGGCAAAGACCTCATTGGCTATGTTAAGACAACACTTAAATGAACAGATTAACAAATCTTTGGTTTTTAGCTTCATTTTTCCTCCTTTTGTTGTGTTTTGATGTTTAGTGAGTTCTGGGGAAGAGAGAAGAGGGGGGGAAAGAGGTGATTTACTGGAATGTTTTAATTTCAAATGATAGATTTCACACAGCATAACTAGAAACAGTTTTTTACTCGATAAAAGACGAGCTGAATTAATTACAAAAAAAAAAAGGCAATCCTATGGTGGTTTTCATAAGCATCAAATAATTCTGTAATTTTTATCTAACTAAAACACCAGTGTCCTTGATACTTCCACAACCTTCCATGTTGGTTCTCTGCTTATAATGCTCCTGCTTTCCTGACGTGTCCCACGCCCCTGGCTCTGCCACAGCAGCTCCTCCAAACCCCATCATTGCTCGGTTTCACATCTCCCTCTGTACTCAGAGCCTTTTGCCTGCCTGTGGTTCCGTACATCTGCTTCTTGCTGATTTAAGAATGCTCTTTTTTCTTCAGAATACACTTTTCCTGGGTTGCTTTAGTTGTGATGTTTCTCAATATTCTGGCACAGAGTGACAACAGGAGTCAGAGATGTGCTCAAACACACCCTTGTGGCTCAGTGGCTTCAGAGGGACCTGTGCACGAGATACTGGTAATCTCCAAAAATCAGACTCTTTCAGGTGTCCTTCATGACACCTGAAACTGGATCTTACCAGTGAAGTGAACAGAGACTGACTGAGCATTGTTTAATTGTGCTGCTTTGTGTAGTTCAAACAGCTACTTCCAAATCCTTCTCTTGCCCTTTTCTTGGAAAGCCCCTGACAAGAACATGAGTGAATTTGAGTGAGTTTGGATGAATGAGGAGGGGAAAACTCCACACAAAGAGTGTCTCAATACAAGTACAGTGGAAGGTAGTGAAAAGCTGCTTCAAAATTTAAACCCAGTTGTGCTTCACTTAATTTAAATCTGAAGATAATCAGGAAACAAATAACCAATACCAGCCTTAAACCTCCCTGAGGTATCCGGACCATGGGTTTATTTAACTGCACTGACTGCTGAAAACAGTCATTCAGGAAAGTGTATTTTGGCACTATAAACAAAGTCCAATTATTTAATCTTCACCGTGGCACTCAGCAAAATTACCAATAAATAAAACAACTGGCAAGGCTTTAAGATCCATGAGAGTACCCAGCAGTGCGACAAACAAAACAATTGAGTTACAACTGTTATAAAGTGGGTAATAGACACAGTGGGCCCAATTTCCCCAACTTTATAATAATTTGAAAAGCCCTGCAGAGCTCTTTTCACTTGTTCATCTTACTTCCTTCACTGGGGCTCATAATTAATTTAAACCGTGCAATTCACGAACAGTTGTTCCATTGTATTGTCAACTTCGTGGAGTTTTAAAATTGTAGGAGCACTTATTGGAAATAATGATGGAAAAACTGAAATTGTGGTTGCATCTACCTTGGCTGCTTGCATTGAATTGGCATCACTCAAGGTCTGTCTGATGCCTTGAGAGGCTGCCTGGAGCAGAGGCTGGGCAGAGTTAAAGGAATAAAGTAAGGATTTATTAAAAGGCTCAAAGGATACACCTTGGGCAGTACAAGAGCCTGGCCAAGGCTACACCCAAGGTGGACAGTGTGTCACGAGTTTTCACACTTTTATAAGTTTTGGTCCATTCCCATATTGGGGTTAATTGTCCAATTCCAGCTCCAGGTGATGCAGTCCCACCCTCCCAGTTTGCTCCCCTCAATTCTCTGCTGTTTGCACTTTTTGGGGCTGGAGCTGCAGCGTGTCCTTGGTTCTGGGCTGGAAAAGGATTGTTGTGTGTGACTGAGCTGTGGGGAGAACTTGCTGACACTTTACATGGAGTTCAGAATCACACACCAATGCAGTACAGAACCTGCAAAATATGAAAGCTGAAATTTGAGGCATCATGTCTGCTCTGCACTCGGGGCATCGAGCGATTGCTGGATCAGTTTTCCATCAGCTTTTTTACTCCTGGGGCAGAAGCTGCTGGATGAGCACAGAGCACAGCTGCAGCTCAGCCTCTGTGATGCTCAGGATGGCAAATTAGCTCACAGAAATCACCTTGGCAAACTACCTGCATGGGTGCACCCCTGTGCCAACCAAATTCTGGCCAAAAATGGCCTGAGAGCATGCTGGCTTTCCATGAAGTACTGCAAAGAAATGATCACAGAATATCCTGAATTGAAGGGATCCTAATGATTGTCCAGTTTCTACTTCTCTGCCATGGACAGGGACACTTTTCACTATCCCAGATTGCTCCAAACCCTGTCCAACCTGGCCTTGGACACTTCCAGGGATGGGGCAGCCACAGGTTCTCCAGGCAACCTGTCAGCACCTCATCACCCTCACAATAAGGGATTTTTTCCTAAAATCTAATCTAACCCTGCCCTCTGTCAGTGTCAAACCATTCCCTTTGTCCTGTCACTCCAGGCCCTTGTAAATAGTCTCTCTCAATGTTTCTTTCTCAGGTTCCCTTCAGGCACTGGAAGGGACAATTGGGTCACCCCAAAGCTTCTCCAGGCTGAATAAAACTGATACAGCCACAGCTCCTCTTGTCTGCACCCTGTCCTGTGACACAGACTGTGTCAGCTTCACCTAAAATTGGCACAGAAATAGGTTCTTTCCTTCTCCTCCAAGGGGTGCCCTCAAGCCCAGTGTCTCCCGTGGTGGGCCTGAATGTGGAGGAGATCTGTTTGCACAAATCCACAGCAATCACTCAGCAAATGCCAAAACTTGGGAAGGATGGGTGTGACCTCGAGGCGAGGGAGATGCAGATTACAGCCTGTCATGGCCCTGAGCAGTGCAGGCTGTCAGCCCCTCTCAGGGACAGGGAAACTGGGCTGGATGGGAGCTTATAGACAAGAAGTTATTGACAGTCAGCTGATGAATGGGAACTCATTAAGCCGTGGGAATATTATTGCTTGCAATGCTCTGTCCATACAGGTAATCAATTTTCTAAGTGAATGAAACTGCATTAGGGTCACTTTAATTTCCAATGAGAATGTCGACACAAGCACTTAGTGAAGTTTGACTAATCTATTTAAAACAAACTTAGATTTGTTTCTCTCAGTAGCTGTATGTAGGCAACTCTTGGACAGGATTAACACAGCTGCTTCAGGATTAACATGCCAAGGAATTCTGCCATTTCTCATTTCTCAAAGTGTTTTTCACCTCAGCATCTTCCAGATACAGCTTCAAGCACCTGCCCTTCAAGCTGATGTTCAAGATTTATTTCAAATCCAAAGGGACAGCAGACTTACTTTGTCTTCAGGTGAAGGTTCTTATTTTTTCATTATAGGGTTAGATGGAAGTGACAAGAAAGTGAAATTAAAAAAGAAAAGAAGAAGAAGAAGGTTTAATAAAGACCTAAATATTGTTTAATAAAAGCAATAGTTGTGATATCAAGTAACCCACAGGAAACGTGGGAAAAGCAAAGCATTAGCACAGCGTGGCACACAGAAGAAATCTCACACTGAGCCCAGAGAACTGAAAAGGCACCCTCCTCTCCTTGAAGCTGATGGGAATTTTGCCACTGCCTTAGTGGAGATGGGTTTACACCCACACTGTCTAAGGGGAATGCTTTGCTGCTGAGGCACACCATGGCAGCCACCCCAGACAAACAGCAGCCTGCTGCACCACGACAGATGCTGATTCAGTCCAAAACCTGTTCTTAGCTCAGTGACTGAGCTTTTGGCATGGCTCTGTACTTGCTCTTGTTTTATTTGCTACATATGTGGGGATGGCACAAAGCTCAGGGGGAGAACCTACTAACAAACATGAAATGGAGATCACAGGATCACAGAATAGCCAGGATATTGAACAGTGGCAGGATGAGAGGACTGGATGCAAATGCTAAAGGAAATAAAGATTTATTTCCTGCCCTGAAATATTCAGAACAAAATCAAATGATTAAACTTCATTTCATCCTGTGAAAAGATAAAATTTTTGAAATGCATGTCCTGTGTTCAAAACATTTTGTATACAGAAGCAATCATTTTCCTTCATCTAGTTCCTTTCTATGGATGTTCTGGTAGGCAGAAAACCTGGTCAGGGATGAAATAAAACTTTATTGTACTGACTGTTAAGGGAGCCTCAAAACATGATGTGGCCACTGTCCTATTTCTGACCTACGCCTCAAGTTACCTGTCCTGTTGGTTTAACATGGATTTGTTTAACAAAAGTGTCAGATTATTTTAACTACTAACCGGCCTCCAAGGAGTAATTACAGCAACAAAAGAAGCAATCACCTGAACACAACTGGGAATCTGTTATCTCTTACTGGTCACCCCAAAGGCCCAAAGAAGCCACAGCAAAGGCCCTGATTAGTTCTGAGCACTGAAGGTTCAGCTCACAATAAAGCCTTTAATGTCAGCAACAGACTTGGTGCACCACAGTGAAGAATTCTTCATACTTGTTCAAGAAACTTGTGTACCCAGGAATAGCTGAGTACAAAAAGCTCAGAGTTTTGAAGTCTTTCTCAGCCAGTTACAGACTTTGTGCAATCCAAGAGGGCACTGTCCTGCATGGACTGCCAGGACTCGAGCCACGGGCACAGGCAGGGTTTTCCTGGGCAGCATCCCTTTGCAAAGGAGCTCCAGTGAGTGCCCTTCCCCTGCTTTTCTCCAGAGCTGTCTCCATTTCAGCAGCCTTGTCATGGCTCGATGTGAGACGGGCCAGGAGGTGAAGGATGGTGAAACTCTCGTGTCCAGTGGGATTGTCAACCATGTACAGAGTATTCAGATGATTTCATTAGCCAGCAATCCTGCTTCCAAAGATGCTTTCAGATGCCCATGGAAAGACAATTCCTGTTAGCCTGGCATCATTTCCATCTGATATTTATTTTTAAGAAGAACTGTGCACAGTTGGCTGCAAGCTTTTCATGCTTATCTGGGAGTAAATACCATAAATTTGGGGCTCAGCAATGTTTTTTACTTCTATTAATGTTTCTCTTGATTATTACTCACATGAGAAAAGATATCTAACTGTAGAAAATAGCTGCAATGTATTTCACACCGTGCAGGAAATCAGCTTGCACCTAACCCAACACAGGCATGAGAGGAGTGAGATATTATGTAAGGAAAAAAAATTGCTTTTAAAGTATTCCAGCTCCATTCCCCTCTTGCTGTTTTGGATGCTGAAGAGCCATCCATCTCTACATGTCTACAGCCAGAGCTCATCCCTTTCCCAGGGAAGCCAATGGCATTGATTAGGAGGAGAAGTGCCTCGTTAGCCACCTATCCATTCTGGAGAAGGGAGAGACCTGCCCATGTGTGACATCCTCATCTCCAGCGTTACAAACAGGCCCTGCTTTGCCTGGAATTAATGGTCACAGACACATCGATCCCCTGGCAGAAAGGTCACACTCCCCAAAGCCAGACACATAAAAGAGAAAAATGGAGATGAAGAGCTTTCACTGTTCCGCTGAGCTGCTCAGCATCTCCAGAACTCTCTGTCTGCATCCAGGCCTGGCAGCTCAGATTGCCTGAGCTGCAGAACCCCAGTTTACAACATCCCAACCTTTACAAGCTCACTGTGATTGCAACAAAGCCATGCTTTAATCATAAAGAATGTCACCTTCATGTTAAAACCATCCAGAGTTTTCAGCGGATGTGGTTCAGCAGGGTCCTCTGAGGCTGAAGTGTGCCCGTGGTATTATCATTGTTTTATGCTGAATGAAGAGAGAAACTAATTCACTGTCCTTTTGTACTGGGGATAGAATAATGCATGTGATTTTCCACTTTGAAAAGATATTTAATAATCCTATTTAATGTTGAGTTAAACATTTCATTGTTTGCCATGACTAATCCACAGATTTGAAGGGAAAATTCCACTTTAAAGTGTAACGGAGCTTCTCTGCTCCTTCACTTTTGAATTAGTTTGAACACAATTTTAAAAATAAGTACCAATTTGTGGAGATATTTTACAGCACGTGTCCTAACACACTTATCCTAAGTGCAGTTAAATAGAGGGTGTTTTGGATAAGAAATGCAAATTCGGTCAGACTGGTAAAACCAGTGCAATCCTCACACAGAGAAACCTTCTAATTAAATGAATAAACTTATTCTGAAAGATGTTCAATGAAGGATGCAGAATAGGATTATTCTACTCCATCAAGCACCCTTTTGATGTTTAATGAAACTACAACACCAGGTAAATTATGGGTTTGTGTTCACTGCACACTTTTTAATGAGATTATAAAGAAAAATCCAATATATTACAAGTGGGTTAAATACAATTTTATATCTCTGTCTGGAGAGGCAACCTCCAGAATGATCATTTAGAAATACCCAGCTGACTACTGGAAAATATTGAAAGAAACACACTGTTATTAAAACACAGAAACCACAGAACTGTTGCTATTTTCAATCTGTCATGGCCAGTGAATACAATATAAAAATATGTAAATATTTATGGCTGCACAGTAATGACCTATAATAACAAATTCCATTACAGTATTTTCAAAGAAATACAACTGCCATAGCTATTTTTGATATTTCCATATTAAAAAAAAAACAAACAAAAAACCTCTGTAGGTGTCAGGATTAAGAGGAAAGAGGCACTGAAGCCTCAGGGGCCATGAGGCATGTGCCACACTGCACGGGGTTACAGCCCTGTTAACATTTCTTAGGAAATGAGCCTTATTATTCAAATACTTCAATTATATGAGCTCTCTGCCAATTTGAAGCAATTGAAAATGTCACAGCTCAGCGTAGCAGGGTGATACTGGTACCAAATGGTTTCTGTGTAACCAGCCCTGCTGCTCGGTGACAGCAGTGATCCAGCTCCCTGTGACTGCCAGGGACACACAGTCAGGCTGGGGCAGCTCCCACCTGGAACAACCCACGGAGCCACGGGTGCTCTGCTGGGCTCACCTGGCCACCAGAGCAGCTCCCAGGGCCACCCAAACCCACGGAGCCACGGGTGCTCTGCTGGGCTCACCTGGCCACCAGAGCAGCTCCCAGGGCCACCCAAACCCACCTGGAGCTTCCCCAGAGAGGTTTGCTGTGACCACTGCCTTCTCCTGAGCAAAACTTACACTGGTCTGCTGTCCAAGGTGGGTCAGCACCCAGCTGAGCCTTAAACCAAACAGGAACATTTCACCACCCCTAATTCTGCCCCAAGGAGGAGCCCAGCCCCGGCAGGGTGTGTGGGAGCAGGACCCGTTTCTCTGGCACTCTGCCTGCAAGACAAAGCCTTGAAATCCTGGCCAAATGGCTAAATCACTCCTCCTCTGCTTGTCAGTGCTCGCTTTTGTGGAAAGACAAGTTGTCTGGGGAAGGCTGGATGCACATCTCAGCAGTCTGAATTGGACACAAACTAATTGGAAACCTCGGTGCAGATGAACTACTGTCACCCCTGCTCTGCCAGCTGGGCAGCGGCTCCCGGGCGCTCTGCACCAGCCATCAAAGCAGGGCAGGATGAAAAAGCAGGATTTGAACAGCACAGAATTCATCTTGCAGTTTCTCCTGAGATTATGGTGTTTGATGGCTCCAATGCATCGCAGATTCCTGGGAGTTGTGACTGGAGACAGACAAACGGACATTCTCCATCACAGATTTGTGAAATTTGGAGAAAATTTAACTTCACTTGCTTCTAAAGCCCCCATAGCTAAAAACCAACATTTGCCTGATAGCCAGGTGACATAAATTGTGTTCCTGTATTCAGCAGTTACAATTTTGATGACGCTTTTTCTTTTATTCAGAGACTTTGAGTTGTTGATGACACCAGTTCCAATGCTAAAAGCATCTTCATACAATAAAACTTGTACCTCAGGGAAAAGAATAAGACTCTTTTTCACCGAATCAACAGGAAAAACGTGGTTACCAGTGGGAAAGAATTTTTTTTCCAAAAATAACAACGTTATGCTTCAGCCTCACTCACTGCTCACCCTACAGACTTGCTGCTGTCTCTGAAGAAGGAGACCCCACACAAAACAGGTCTTGAGCCTTAGCTCATGTAAAGTTCTAGAGGAACATGAAACACTGGAGTAATGTCAAAAACCACAAAACTCCAACTAATTTTAATTTTAATAATGAAATGGAAGCCCCTCACTTTGACTCCTTGCTCAGAACTGATTCAAAGTGGTTGACTTTCGGTAGGCTTTGGCTGAGGCATTAACTCCTCCGAAATGGATGGGATTGAGAAGGTGCTCAGTGTTTTGTGGCAGGGCTGGACTCACACCCACAGACACAGACACACCTCAGCTCTGGTGACACCTTTGGCTCTGGCTGTCACCCTCAGCTTTGGCTGCTGTCCCAGCCCAGCTGCCGGCCGTGTCCGTGCCCAGCGCAGAGCAGGGAGTGTCCATCCCTCAGCCTGGCTCTCTCCTACTTTCCATCCCCTCAGCAGCACTGCCAGCTCAGGCACCAGGCTCTGAGCCGGGCCACTCCAAGTGCTGACACATGTCCCCTGCTGTCACCCTCTCCAGAGGACTGAGCTGGCAGGCACAGAGGCACTGGGTGAGCAGCTGGAGGTGCTCATGTCTTAGGCCACTGCAGCTGAACCTGCCAAAGCTCATCAGTCAGAGCACACAGCTCACACACTCAGCTTCAGCGTGTGGAACCTGAGCATTACCAAACTGCTGCTTTAAGTACAATGCACCAGCCTGGCTGAGATAGATTAAAGAAGAATGCAAGTAACAACCGGAACATCTGAGCGCTTCGATAAAAACCACACTGTTAACACAATTTAGGGAAAATACAGGATGCCTAAACTTTGCACGTAATTTAATAATATTCTTCAGGATAAAGAAAAAAAGATGTTATCTGCTCTCTTGATAAATGCTTCAAACTTACAGAGATCTGATCTTCATCTGGTTTAACTCAGAGTGACTTCACTTAAAGTCAGAAGAGCCATGAAAGTCAACAGCAGATGAAGAGCTGGCCCTAGTTTGCTATTCACTAATCTTCAGGGAAATAGTAAGATTATGGACAGAATACTTTCTTTCTCCAAGATAAGGAAATATAATATCCCTAGAATACCTCTTATCTACCCTCCAATTCAATCTGGAATCTTTCCTCTTTTCCAAGCTTTCTGTAGCATTTCTGTTCCACAAGCACAGCCCTTCCAAGTTTATTGGCATTTTTAATGTGTTAAAGCTGTTGCTCCATTTTTGGCCACAGCTCTTTCTTTTCCTGAGTCCTCTCAAGAAATTAAAAACCTGTTCTTTTCCTGCTCCTCCCACTCTTCAGAGAAGTTTCTTCTATTTTTGTGGATGGAAATATTTGCTCCAGTTACAATCCCCTTGAGCCTGTCCGTGGTGCTCCAGGTTCTGACCTCCTCAGTGCAGTGTGTGGGACAGGGCAAAGCCGTGTGTGTGAGCTGAGATCTCAGCATTGTTTGCTCCGTGGCAATTCTCATCACCATCACACCTTATTTATGGTATAAAAGCAAACGGGAGTCCAGATAAACTCGGGAACGGAGCGCGTCCTTCCCGTGTTCCTGGGGCTGTGGTGCCATCTAGTGAGTTACTTACGATACTCTGCGTGTCCATTTTTGCCCAAAAAACAAATTTGTTTTAAAATGTAATACTAAATAAATACTACTGCTGTCCTCTGGCAGAATTCCATAAACAGAGTAATCAAATCAAATCAAATTTATACCCAAACAGTGCCCTGGAAACATTGCATTCCCAAGGCACTGGGGCTGCACACGATTTAACATTCCGCTGAAAGTATAAAACTTGAATCTTTGATAAAGTCCTTCCACGCAGAAACAAAGGTGCTTTAGTTAGTGGTACCCAGCTTGTAGACTTGTATACATCACTTGTATAATCACTCTTAAAAAGCTGTTTACACTATTTGCCACACTGGCAAAGGGATGTGTAAGGGCCTGTTATCTGCCTTGAGTATTTTCTTGAAATCGAAAAGTCCTGCAGAGCTTCTTTGTAGCAGATGCTCAAAGCCACCAAGAGAAGTGGCTCAGTTTGAGCAGCTTCAAACTGGACATCTTCCATTTAACCCTTCCTGTACCTCCAGGTGGCACACAGGATTTCTTTCTTTAGGTCTCCACCTCCTTCAGGTGAGCTCACTCTGAGCCACAATTGGGGCCCGTGGAGGGGACCCCAAGACACCCCCAGGAGAGCCCCAAAGAGCTTTTAGTGTTGCCCTGCAGCCACTGGCCACCCCTCACAGCCTGGCAGCCCCATGTGCAGCTCGGCCAGCCCGACCTCTCTCCGCAGCACAGAAATGAAAAAAGTGTCCACCTGGTCTGGTTTGACCCTGGATATCATCAGCCTCCAGCTCAAACAGGTCAGGAGAGCCAGTGAAATCACACAGGCACAGTTCAAATCTCCATCTCTGTGTCATCTTTGTCTAAAACTCCCGTAAAAAATGGCACACGATCAGAGGTGCTTTCTTTTGTCTCACGTGTTTCCATCTCACCTCTGCTATTGCTGCTCTTTATGATACCGTAAAAATCAGCTCAGACCTACAAAACAGCTCTGCCACGTGATGGCTGGGACAGCTTCCACCCAAGGGATTGCAAATCACGGATCTGACCCAAAATCAGTTAATGATCATCATCTCACCCGTCTCAGAGGGGTCTGGAGCAAGCCTAACACCAAAGATGTTGTCTATTAAGTTAAATTCTCTTTTGGATGACATTTTGGAACTGTTGGCATAGTTCATATTTCAGTTTCCATTGTCTGCAAACAGATGAACTTATTATTTTACAACAGTTTTAGTAGAGATTGGAAATCTGATTTAAATTATTCCTACTGCTGCTTTACTTCATTGAAGGAAGATGGTATTAAGTTGTTGGATATATTTATGTGTCCACATTTGTTACTTCTTTAGTCTGTCTGAAGTACCTGCAACCTCCAATATTTCATTCTCACCATAAATTAAAACTTTTCCAAGCTTAACACACCCAGGAAGGAGGACTGGGGAGCAAGTGTTGTGTAACAGATGAACTCATATAAAACCTAAATGTGATTTAATTAGTTGATAATGGATCATTAATTACAAAGCTAGTGAAATGAAACACATTGTTGTGGAAACACATAATGGAACTATTGAGAAAGAATAGATTTGTTTTTACTAAGTACTTGTCTGCTAAGAAAACCACCTGTGCAAATAACCGGCTCAAATCAGATGACAAGCAGATTTTTTATTGCTCAAGAAAGATTTGGGTTTCCATGGCAACGCACCCAGGTCAAAACAGCAAATTATATATTTTTCTGCAATAAACATCTCATTTACTCTAAAAGGTTTAACATACAGGTTTATAATGTGTCTAAAATAAATTTATTAGCTAGCAATTATTTAATACAGCAGCTTCTGCCCAGAAATGGCTGTCCAGTGACTGGGGATTCAGCTCCAAGTATATGGGATCTATCCTAAGCCTTCTGGCATTTTAAACAAATGCTGTAATGCTGTTTGGCTCATAGTAACCTACTGTGAGCTCTGGGGAGAACTAAGCAAACAGTTTAAATGTTATACAAAAGTTTTTATTTAATTGAATTCAAGCATTTATGAAATTATATTAAATTAGGTCATATTCATAGGTTATCCAGTATTTAACATTTTCGCCAGTAATTGCCTACCCATCTAATTTAAAATTTAATGACATTATTTAAGAAAAAGGTTTTCTTGATCTGAGGGCAAATACGCTTTATTTATAGGCCCTCTCTTAGACGGAGAATGGAAAGTACAAATGTGTTACTCATTAAGGGCCACGTTGTTACGTGGCTGCATGACTGAATCAGCTTCCCCAGGGTGCCTGCACCAAAAGCTGCTGCAGTCAGCACAAGGAGGAGAAGAGGTGTTCTCATTCCCAGCCTTCTGAATCGAAAAAACCATGAGTAAATCTCCCAAATAATGAGGGGCTCCATCCACCAGAGCCGCCTGGAAGTGGCTCTGAGCTCGAACTCAGATCTGATGGAATTTTACCTCAGCCAGGGAAACAAAAAGCAGGGACAGGCCACAGGCTGGAGCCCAGCTTTGCTTTAGGTGTGACACTCTGCCTTAGAAATGCTGTCATGTAAAATCCTCTCCTTCTTAGAATACTCCACATCCCACAGGGAGGGGAAGGAGAAGGAGAAGGAGAAAGAAGGAGAAGGAGAAGGAGAAAGAGAAGGAGAAGGAGAAGGAGAAAGAGAAGGAGAAGGAGAAGGAGAAGGAGAAGGAGAAGGAGAAGGAGAAGGAGAAGGAGAAGGAGAAGGAGAAGGAGAAGAAGGAGAAGGAGAAGGAGAAAGAAGGAGAAGGAGCCTCCTCAGTGTCCAGCAAATGTTTCCAGGTCCTTCTCAGCCTGACTTTGCAGGAAAATGCAGCTTGTACAAATGTGCTCTCATCTCCTTGCACTAACTCCTCAAGTTTTTGGTGTGCTGGGAAGCCTGGCAGATGCCCCAGCTGTCCTGAGAGCTCGTGGGGGCACGAGCCAGGGGGCTGAGGAGCACATTTTGCTCTGGGAAATCCACAGCATGTCCAAGTACTGCCTGATGGATGGGGCTGAGGCTTGTGTGGGAGAGGGAAACAAAGGAAAATCCTCGAGGAAAAATGGCTTTAATTTATAGAGAAATGGCTTGATTAGCATTTCTGGGCACAGAACAACTTATTTTCTTTCATGGGATCAGCCCAGCCTAGATGGTGGAACACACCTCCTTCTACCTGGAGTGATCACAGTGATGATATCGAATCCTTAACCAGAGACCACTTCTTGAGAGCAGCACTTCTTTCACCAAGATTTTCTCCTTGTCTCAGCCTGAGCCGTGCTCAACAAGGGGTTAAGGCAGAGGGAGAGCGAGTGCTGCAGCTCCAGCCTGGGTCTGGAGTTGTGAGGGGCACCTGCAGTGGGCACAGCAGGGCCAGCTGATCTCTGGTGGCACTGCCCTGTGTGGAGTGACACCCAGGGCTTTGCACCAGCCAAGCTGGGTCTAAGGATGGGGCAGATCAGAGGAGAATTGATGCAGCAGCAGCAGCAGGAAAAGCAGGGACTGGACTCCAGCCACAGCTCTGGAGAGCCTGGGCTGGGCTGGAGCAATATGAAGGTGCTTAACAGGGTTTTATGGTCACTTTGGAAAATAAAGTGCAATAATCACCTTCGAGTCTGGAATTCAAAGGTAGATTGTTGTGTTGTGACTGAAAATAGGCAGCTGGATCAAACACCTTTTAATGCATGAAACTTTTTTGAAAAGACTCTCTGAAGACAGCCTGGGTCAGCTCTGTTCCTTTTTCCCTAAACTTTCAACTGAAAGAAAGACTTTTTCCTGTTTCAGTAAGAGTACATAAATACAAGCCACACCCCCCCTGAGACTTCTTTAGAACAAAACCTGAATACAAAATTCTTGATAAAAGGAGAAGTTTGCTTTACATAATTCTGCTCCCAATATCCACAACTCCCAAGTGGGTAAGGAAAAACAAAGTAAAGCTTGAAAAGGTAAGACTGAGAAAGAAGCAGTGAAAAACAAGGGCTAGTGGAACTTAGGGAAATCCCAGCATGTTCAAACATCAGCCATGCTGCTTCCCATCCTCAGAGCACATCCTTTAATCTGAGCAGCCCTGGCAGCAGTGAATGGGAAGTGTGGAAGGAGTTTAGGATTAGCTATGCCCTGCCCATCACTCCAGTCCCACCTATGGAAACTCTGCACGGACCAATGCAGGGAGCATTTCCTCACCCTCTCCTCTTTGATTAATATCTGTAGCCACTGTGTTAATTACTATTGAAAATAAAGGTTGGATTCTGTGAGCACTGACATGCAAATCATCAGAAGAACCAAAACCTTCCTATGCGTTTCGGCTTCCAGGACCGGACACAAACTCTTGGGACAGTGGCTTTGGCACATTCCAGGTGCCTTGGTTTGGTCTGGGCTGCTGCTGGGCAGTTTGTGGTCACTCTCCCCATGCAGGGACCAGGCAGGCACTAGATGGCTCCCAAGTGACAGGCTTGGTTTGTTTAGAAATCAAGCTTTCTAAAGTTACCTTCCCTTCCTGGCTTATAAATCTGTCCAAAATCTCTGTTCCCTTCTCCTCGCAGACTTTTTTTACAATTCAGCTCTGCCTTCCCTGGCACTGTGGAGTTTGTTGTTTCTTGAAGTGGATGGGATGAAACAGGGCTCCACTGGGTTTGTGGCAGTCTGGGACTGCCAGTGCTGCCCTCACACAGCTGTGGAAGGAGAAAGGATTTCCTGACTGGTGAGGACCTGCAGAACTGGGTTAGCTCAGCTGGGAGCCAGCTTAACTGGCACCAGCTGGCTTCCCTTGGCTGGCCATGCGTCTCCAGAAGTGACTTTCATGTCACTTTTCCTGGAGAAGCACGTCTGGTCCTTCTGAGCATGTGACAACACTCTCACCCTTTCCCAAGGCAAACAGCTCCCGTCCAAATCAGCCTTTCAAAAGAAATGGGCTTTGTAAACAACAGAATGCTCTTGAAATCTTCTCCTTGTTGTGATGTGGTGACCACACAGGAGTACAACTGCTCCCAGCAGCACAGCTCCAAGTTCCACAGAAAATCTGCACACTGAGAGCTTTAGTAGCCTTTCTTTAGTAAACAGAAATAAACAGAAACCCAATTTCCTCCCTGAAAAGAGACAGAGGAGCACACTTTCTAAACATGGCACGCACTTGTGATCCCAAGGTAAAGCTTCCCACATGGTGAGACTGTCATGGAAAACTAGGTCAGTTTGCCTCTCCCTGGATTTGTGCTCAGTGGCTTGGACACAGACACTGTAACGTGGAAAGGTTGGGGAGTCCAAGCTCAATAATGGTGGGTTTTAGATGTCCGTAAAATTGTCTGAAGATTGTAACACTGAGAACACTGAAGTCTCTGGCCCATTTAATGGTGGCTGAGTGACAAGGGTTTGCCTTGGGAGCTTTTCAGGACATCACAGATGTTAGCCAAGAGCCCGTTCTCCGCTCCTGCTCCCGTTTCTCCCGGAAGGAAAGGTGCCCGTGTGGGAAGAGGGGTCCCAGGGGTGGGCTGGCAGCAGGGCTGCAGGACACTGCCATGAGCTGTTCTGTCACCTCTGCTCTCAGGAATTATCTTCTGTAATCTCAAATTGTCTGGGTGAGGAGAAATGTATCACTGCAGTCTCCTGCAAGTACAGTAATCTCTAAAATTCTTTCTGGATGCGTGAAAAGGGTCTAATTAAAGTCACCTTAATAGTCTTGAAACCCTTTGCTGAGATGGGACCTACTGGGCAGTGCAGTGAGCCCAGCTGGACTGTCCAGAAAGAACAAAGCCCAAACTCTGACCATTACCAGCAAGCATTGGGGCACAATGTAGAAAATACAAATTCCTAATGAGTTTAGGAACTCACTTTCCCATTCCCTGTTAGTGAAACAGTTCACAGAACTCCAGCAGAGAAGTTGGAATAAAGAACGGTGGCAGCTCCTCGTGCATATTAAATAGATTTCCTGAGTCCATCCTCCACATTAGGTTAGGCAATAGCAACGTTTAAAAATTGTTAACCATTTGCATTTTAGGGATGAGACAGAGTGAAATGTTGCTGTGCTGCACATTAAACTTATAAAAGCAGGGCTCAGTGTCCCATCACACACCAGCAGCCTTCCAAACTCAGACAGGAAACACCTGGGCCTCTGTGGTCAAACATCACTGGAAGTGCACTGTACATTTTGGAACAGATCATTTCGAATTGTTAATAAATATTCATCTTATTGCAGTAAAACACTGTGTGTTCCCTGCTATAAACATTGGTGGAGCTAAATTAAATATGAGCAAGGTTAGTCATCTTGACTTTTTATCCTCCATTTAAAAAAAAAAAGAATGCTTGACTTCCCCTCCAAGAACATCCAAAGTTTTAAAACCTTTAAACCCCTGAAGATAATTCTATGGCATATACAGTTTAAATATCTCCTTTTCTGTTACATTTACTCTTTGGTAACACATCCTCCCATCTTTTCCAAAAGGCTCATTATAAAGCTCCCTAAAATGAAGCCTTTGTTTCCTTTCCTGGGAAAAGCCTTGCACCTTGGCAAATGCAGCCCTGTAGGCTCACACAGGAGCTCACTGTCGCTCCCCTCATGGTCTCAATTTGAAAAACAAATCAGAGACGTCCCTAATTATGTGAGAGCCAAAGGGCAAAATGCAAATTGGGTACAAATTTCCTCAAGAAACTGCACAAAATCTGTGTCTCTATTTTTGCTACATTAGGTTTGTGATAAAGGGCTCCAGAATCGTGCCCTGATTTGAGGATTAACCATTTAATTGTTGCAAACCAGCCCTGAACTGAACGAAGCCCAGAACTTTCTGCTGCTGAAAGAAGCAGAACAGATGATCCAGGTTTGACTTGGTTCCAAATCATTACACAGATTTGTTAAAGGTCATGATAAACAAATCTTGCTTCCATATCCTTATACGTAAGGCTGATTATTTATAGATAATTTGCACAGGTTTGGGGGCTGTTTTGATATTTCCCTTGCCTAACTAGCTTTTTATAAAGCTTGCTTGCTAATACTGTATTTCCATGTCTTAACAGCTTGCATTGTTTAGATTTAACATAAGCATTCGCCGATTTTCTACTAAAATATATTGCCTGTGGAAAATTAATATATTTTTCTGTCTTTTCTCAAAGCATTTTAATACTCAGGAAAACAAGATATCATAAATCTAAGGAAAGAAAAGCTGCTTTCAATTGAGCAGAAAAAAATGAAAGGCAAAGTCTGTTGTGCATGTGTGTCAACAGCTTTCAAAGCTGCGAGTGAAGCACAAAAAGCAATCAGAAAAATCCTACTGCTCATACAAAAAATATTTCCCTTGGTGAGAACTCCACCAGCACTGAAGCAGCCTTAAAACTTGGCTTATTGTGTCTGTCTGTAGCTCCACAAAGAAGACTACTTGTTTCTATTTTCTGAACATGTTGAAAACTAGAACATGGCAGCTGTAATTCTGCTGCAGAGCTCCCCCAAACAAACAGCAAAACAACCCTGGCCACCTGTTTTGAGCAGACTTCAGCTGTGGAAAATGCCTCTCCAAAGGGAAAGTGTTGGGGAATATTTATGAGACCCTAAAAGCAAGCGGGTTCTAGCTGACACTTTTCTATACACTGTGTTATTTATTAAAATATCTGTTGCTTTGACCCCTCTGCCCCAGGGAGGTTTTTTATTTTGTTTATTTGTGCAGTCATCACTGCTGGGAAGAGCAGTATTTCTGTGCAGGCAGATGCAGGATGCAGGCAGAGCTCAGATTCCAGCCTCAGTTGTTGCTGCTGGGCTCTGGGGACAGGAGGAGGAGGAGGATGGACCTTCCCTCTCCAGAGCTTCTCCAGAGCTTCTCCAGACCTCTCCCTGGGCTGGCAGCTCCTGAAAGGGACCTGTCAGGCTGAGTGATGGTGAGAGGGCACAGGGTGCTGGGCCAGGGGCAGCACCCATCCCTTCTGGGGCCACCTCAGCTGTGTGAGCCTGGCCCAAAGGGCAGCTTTGCCTCTCTCTCTCCAGGGCGTGGGTGGCATCTGGAATTTACAGCCCTTTGGAGTGACACAGGCACTGCTCACAGACTCCTACTCCCTTTGGACACTGCTCAGCCACCCTAGGGAGCATTCCCTGGATCCTACAGCACTCCCAATGTCCAATAATGAGACAAGTAAGTGGAACCACAGCACATCTGCTCTCCAAATTGTCTCTGAACCCTCCTCTTTTCTCCCAGCAGTGATTTTTTTAATCTGTACCTTCACAGTGCTATGGATAAATAATGCCACAACTCCCCTGCCCTCCATCCATTGCCTGAGGATATCCATGGAGCTGCTCCTCCCCACACCCTCCCAGCTATTGCCACACTCAATTTCCTGTCTTCTGTTGACACAAATAAGCTTGCAAAATTGCAGACATTCTGGAAGGCCATTGTGTTCCACAGATATTGGTATTTCCATAAGTAATCAGCCAGTCTGGGATTTACAGGACACAGAAAACTGCGTGAGACGCCCAAAGTGTTCAAATAAATAAATAAATTCTGATAATGAGTGGTACAAGAGCTTGGAAAGGCCCATGCAAAGCATTTTCTGGAAGTTTGTGAAGTTCTGCTTAGCAGCATTGCCTACAAAACAGAAGGGATGAGTAACAAACTCAGCTAAAGATGAACAGAGAAAGGTGGAAGAGCTTCTTCAGTGGCTGAGCTCTCTTCCTTAAGCCATCTAAACAGAAGCAATTTTCATGTAATCAAGAGATCATAGATCATCTGACATGAAGATTGTTTCAACTGAGTGGTAGCTAAGCAAAGCATTCAGTAGCTTGATTTGTTTTTTTGGCTGATCACGGCCAGTGTGCTGGAAATGAAAACGAGGAATGGGAGAACATTAGCTCATCCACCTTGAACAGATTTAATAATCTCCTTTTTTTTTACAGCTCCCTCCTTTAACTAGCAAAGAAGGAGAAGCTCCCATTAACACCAGCCCAGCCCAGCATCATTCCCTGGAATACCCAGCTGCTGGATATTCTCATGTTTCTCATCTTCAGCCTCGAGCTGCTGCCAGGCTCGGAGGTGACTTCACCACAGACGCTCATGTGGAGACCAAACGTTTTCCCTGCAACCTTCAAAACATTCACAGCCTTCCTCGGTATCTAGAGACCTTTCATTTCAGAATTTATTCCAGCTGGGCTGCAGAGCTGGGCTGGGATTTCCTTGCTGGCCTTGCCCCACGCTCGGAGGCTGAGGGAAGGCCCGGCCCGGCCGGGGCCTCTCCGGCTCTCATGAATGGTTTGTTTGTGCGGGTGGTTTTGCCACCAGCCTCGGCAGCATGAACACTCTCACTGTTACTGTTTAACTACAGTAAATCAGTTAAAGACTAACTGTGGTGTTCCGGAGAAATATTTTATTTCATGCGACGAGACTGGCCTACAGTCATGGGTCTGACTCTAGGCTGGAAGGACTATAAAGAACAAAGATTTCCAACTTTGCTGCGTGTTTCTCTCCGTGACTTAAACACACACTGAGTAAGGAAGAGAAGGACTTTGTGCCCTAGCAAGCTCACACGTGAATACATCTGCCTTTTCAGGTAGAGAAAACAGTCTGCTGGGTCTAACAAACCAGCAAATAGGTACTTTTAATGAAAGATTTGATTGTGCATTTCTCTAGCAAACTAAAGAGCTAAAAGCAGACGTTATTATGATAACTCCTGAGTGACCAGTTCAAACAGGGCAAACACGGCCCTGCCTGACGGATGTTAGGATAAATGCCTTTCCAAGAAACTCTCCAGATTCTAAACTACAGCATTTCATTTTTCCAGGAGCCCCTCAAGTGCGACCATGTGGATTTCCAGTGGCAGAAATATCCTGCTCACAGCTGATGTTTTGTTTTTTCCCCCAAGCCAAATCAAGAGCAAACACATAAATATTCTTCCAAGCAGATCACTTATTTCCCAGCTGACATGCATTTTGCATTCCCCTATTTTCACTCTATTTTCCCTACACACACAGTCCATATTGTAAAAGGGAAAACAGTTTATATGAGAACACTGGCCCGGCACAGCTTAAATTCTAGAAAATCTTGAGTAAAACCCTGTGTGGGGCTCTTTTCATTGGAAATCAGAGTATTTTTATTTAATGTGAAGCTGTTTGGGAAGGATTCAACTAAACTGAAGTTTAGTTTGAAAACTGGAGTTTGGCACCAATTAACTCTGTTTTTTGTTTGTTTGTTTTTCCAAAAGACAGATTCAGATTGTATCATGGAGACTTTTCCATGTGAAGAAACCCTTAAACTCTGTATCATTTTGAGATCCAAGGCTTCCTGCAACCAAGCTGCCCAGCTTTAGGATACAGAGAGGTGGTAAGTGTGTTTTGCATTATTCACCATCTGAATAGGGACAAATCCCACTAGAACATGGGGCCATAGAGCAGCGAGGGATGAAAATCAACTCAACTGATCGGTAGGATGTCAGAGGAAAAGGAAAACCCTTGCTTGCAAAATACTAGAGAAAATGAGTTTTAAATCCCTGCATGAACAGAACAAACTTCTGACATCTGGAGCAGAATTTAATACTCCACCAGGTGCTGCTGTATTTTGTGTTTTCAGAAAAGCATATGACAATCTTGTATAGGATTTTTGCTTTAATTACCAGTGTGTGAAAACAGCATTAAGGAGGTGATCACAGTAAGTCTGAAGCTTTGCTCTGATTAACAAATTAGCCAGTTCTAAACAGATCAAGTAACAGTCAGAAAAGCTGATGACCCTTGAAAGCAGGCTTAAACTTTCATTGGGCCAGTTATTACAGACCACTTGCTTTGGATGCAAACCATATCAGGTGTGCCCCCTTGGACCAGAAAATCTCTTTATTGAAAAATGAAAGAGCCCTCGGTTTTCACTGGATGCTTTGAAGTAACAGCAGTTATTCCAAATAAGAGGGATTTTCAGGAACCAAAGAGTCTACATTTAAATAGAGATTGCTTACACTGGCATACTCCAATTTAATTAACTGAGATTTATAAGAAGAAGGTCGGTGTTAGTTGCATTTGTAATAGGAAATTAAAAAAAATTGAAAAGAGTTTGTAATGAAACAGAATTTATAGTAAGGGAAACAGTATTTTAACAGTTAGCATATCAGAAAAATGATGTTGTTGAATACTGAAAAATTCCTTTTTCATATTGAGGGAGACCCTTTGCAAAGTTTTTGCCAAATGCTGAAAGACTCTAAAGTGACATTCATAGGAGCATTTTCCTGGATTCCAGCAGGTGATGAGTTGGGCAGAGGCATACTGAATAATGAAGCTTTTCACTTTTATCTCTGTGGCTTCTCAAATTTTAAAATACTAAATCCTTCAGCTTCTCCTCAGCCTTCAGAGGTGCTATTTGTCAGGAAAAGAAATGATTTCTGTGCTGGAGTAATTCAGTGTAGCTGAGGAGCTGTCTGGAGGATTTACTTGCTCAAAGATAATGTTCTCCTACACACATTTAAACAGGTACAAACGAGGTGGGATCTCACAGACTGGGTCAATGCATTGCCTCACAGTTTAGCATTAATGAAGTATCTAACAAACCATTTCAATGGTTCTGTCTGTGGAAAATTCTATTTGTGAATAATTCATTTTTGGCACAGAGTGAGAGTAGGACAGTACAGCGAACGACAGCGTGTACTGAGTTTACAGCAGTCCCAGTGTAAATTATCTGTTCAATAATTATATCATTGATTACAGCTCCCTGTGGGAATGGCATTCCTCCTCTGAAGCTACACCATCATTTGCTGTAGCATTAAGTCATGAGTGGCTTCACCATTAACATGCAGCTCATAATTGCTGCTGAGAGAAAATGTAGGTCCTGACCTTGCAGGTACTTCTGCATGAGTAACTTTATAAACAAATGTAGTGCACAAAGAGCTCTCTCTGGAAAAGCAGAATGCCTTTCTCCAGGAATTAGAGAGTGTTGTGTCAGTAAATATCTTTACAAGGGGAGGGTGACATGTGACAGAGCCACCAGATTAAAGCTGAAAGCACATCCAGAGTTCATCTCTGTAGGACACACACTGCAGAATGCACCCTGTGATGGGCAACCAGCTCAGGGCCATCTGACTTTATTCAGGGGTGTATTTATTCAGAGTCCAGAACATATTTTCTCAATCTCCAGGTTTCAATCTGCTACAGGATTTCAGTTCCAAAGTATGACCTAGTCTAGCTTGGGAATTTTCATGTGAAGGCTGTTTGTGCATCTGGTTTGATTTGTTTCTAATCAACCACTGTGGACTTTTAAACTGTATTCCCTTGGAAAGTTTAGCTGATATTTTCAAGGAAAACAATAAAGAAAATTCAGCTTTGACATGCACATTTTTTTTGCTTACACAACAAAAACTTTTGCTTTCAAGTCTGTGGTGTTCCAGAGACTCTGGGGAACAGAACTATTTTTTCATGCCAGAGTATGCATTTCTGTTGTAAGTAGATTATTTAAAGAAACCTGTCCTGTTAAATGAAAACCCCCAGTGCATCAGTGCATAAATGAGCATCGCCAGTAGATCAAATTTTTAAAAAAAAATCAGAATATTGAACAAAAAAAAAATTGTTGCAGATCTTTGTATTTTTATCAGCTACTGAAATTACCTGTGGGGAATCTTAATTTTCTGTGAGTCAGATCCATGGCCCAGCAGGTACAAGACCCAAGGAGGCACCAGGGAGCAGGTTTCCAAATCCAGCTTCAGCAGGCACTGCTGACACTTCATCCTCAATCTGTGTCCCTGTGGTGGGCTCTGATTCTCTGCTGCCCTCTCCTCATGTTTTCACTTGGCTCCAGCACCACTCTCTTGGTTTCCTGCTCTGTGTCATGTCCCAGTTCCCATTTTTGCCTGGATATTTATCTTTCTTCTGGTTGCCCTCCAGCCTCAGTTGACTGCTCTAATTAATGGCTTTGATATCTGCCTTATTTCATCCCCACCACTTTCTGGATCACTGAAGTGCAGCTCTTTGGAATATTTGCCCACTTCCCTACCCTCTGGTGGATGCCTGGCTGCAGAACATGCACTGCTCAGTAGAACTGCCACCCTTTCCACACACAATGTCAAATAACTAAGGAGGTTTCCAAAACAAGAGTTTTTCACAGCACCTTTTTCTTTATTATATGTTTGAGATTGGTAAATATACCTGCAATTAGTCATCCTGGGCAGATTTTCAGATAATTTTTAAGTTATTCACACTTTACCAGCTTTATCCAGGAGGTTGAAATTATCCACCCTAGATATCTGCTTCACATTTAGTTTAGTGGAAAAATTTTCAAGAAGGGGGAAAAAAAAAAAAAAAGAGGTTCATCTGTTTCTGAGAATGAATATAGGGGAAAATATGCTGGTTTTCACACAGGAAGTATTAGGACTTCAGTGGCAAATTGTGCCTGCATGAGCACGGACTGGCTGGGGCAGGAGATTTAAACTGTGGGGTGCCGTGCCAGGGGAAAGGAACCTGAGGGACACAGAGAATCAGAGACTCATTGAGGTTGGAGAAGATCATGATGGCAGAGTTTTAGGGGAATTATGGCCTGTTTTTTAAAACACTCAAGTATTATTGCCGATCACTGAAAATGAGATTTTTGCAGGTGGCCACAAGCTGGACACTGCCCATTGTGTCAATGCCCAGCGTGAGGCCCCTCGCCAGGCTGGTCTGGAGTGCTGCCACCCCACAGCCCCACAATACAGTCCTGTCCCTTCTCTAAATGTTCACAGTTATGATGTAACTCTAAATACTCCAAGAAATCCCATCTAGGGCTCACAACATGCCAAATTTCCTGTCACCCACCACACAATTACTTTTTTCCCTGTGTTTCAGGTTTGTACCTCTTAACGTCTGGCTGTGCAGTTGGGGGGATTAATTAATGTTTGGGGAAACGCCACAAAAGGGCACAACTGTGGCAAAATTAGCAATTCTGTCCTTGCAGCACTGCATCAGGGAGTCAGTCATGTGAAACAGCCACTGAACAATTTGGGGAACACAAAAGTCCTGCAAAGCTGCTGGTCCCAGCCGGGCCGGCCCTTGCGTGCCCTGAAGGGAGCTTGGGGGAACAGTGTGTGATCACAGGAATAAAGGGAAGGACACAGAGCTGCCCTGGCCGTTGGGCCTGTCCATTTAACAATTTAACAATCCTTTAATGCACTTTGGGTGTGTAAGGCAGCACATGGTGCAGCTTCTCGCTGTTTGCTTTAGGAATTCCAAGCCGCCCAGCTGCCGCAGCCCCGCGCACACAATAACCCCGACAAATTGCTCTCGTTGCTAATCAAGGAGGCAAGGGCCAAGGTCAGAGTTCAGCTCTTTGGGATGTCAAGGGCCTTCCCTGGAGCCCATGTGATGCAGGGCTGCTCTTTAATGCCAGCTCCATTAAGGGCTGCGGCATTCACGCTCCGCTGGAAGCTGGCTGGGACATTTGCTTACTCGAGGGGGAGGCTGAAGGCTCCTGGGGTTAATCCCTCCAACGGCCCACTGCCTGCTTTCATGAGCTACACTGGCAAGATTAAAGCTGCCTGATTTTCTTTTCCCCCCTGAAGTTCACAAGAAACTGCCAGTGTGTTTCTAAAAACCCGCAGGAGGACCCGAAAATGCGTTTGAAAGAGAAACAGGTCCGTGAAGGATGTGGATACTGAGTTTCCTGGTTTTCAGACCAGCTTTGAGTGATTATTTAACAGATATTATTCAAAGCATTGGGAAAATATAGATTATATCTCTATTATAGTTGGGGGGAAAAGGCAAGTCTGATACTCAAAGCTTTTCTTCTCCACAGCCAAGCTTTTATGTTCCCTAAGGAAAGCTGGCATGCCTAAACAGATCATGGGGAATATCTGACACATTTATTATTGCCTTTTCAGGAAGAAGCTAATATTCAACATGAAACAACACTTTGCCCTTCAAACTTTAAAAAGCTGAGTGTTAACTGTGACATTTATAATTCTCACCTCAGCAGTGGAAGTCCTGCTGATGTGTGTGAAAAGGTGAAATCATAGGAGCTGCAAGACAGAGTGTCAAGCTGAGTTTGGCTCTTCTGAATGTTTAGGTGCTTATCTCTTTTTACTGGATTGAAAAGTACTTGGGTACCTAACCTGGGGATCTGGGTTTCATTAGGCAGCAGGGATCTTCACTGCGGGCTATGGAGCTCAGGTTTGCATCATTCCACGTTTATTTTTGGCTCTAAAATGGGATTTGGCTGTGGCTCTGATATTATTCCTTCTCATCTGAAAAGTACCCCAAGTTTTTCTGTGCTGCCTTCTCTGTGGCTGCATTCTACATGAACTGGGGCTTTTCTGCTCTAAACAGATGTCATTTTGGATCATGTTCTGTCTGTGTAGATAAGCATGTTCCTTGTGTCACCATTTCTTGTGATGACCAAGAACCAACACAGCTAATTCTCGTATTTCAATTTTCTAGATAATCCAAACCCTTTTTCCTTCTAAACTTGAAGTTAAAAGTAAGCACAGGAAAAACAAGTCGTTGTACTTTTCATTCTTTGAAATCCTCTCCTTTCTTTTTTCTTCAGTCAGTGGGAAAGCATAGAGAGTAAGTGCAGTACAAATCAAGGGATGTGACTAATCTGTTTAAATTCCAAATAATGGCCTCTATAGTTTCTAGTTGATGTTTCTTAGTCCTTGCACAGTGTTTCTTCTACTGCAGGGGGCACTGGGAACACCCTTGGAATCTCTATCCCAGACTGTTGCTGCTGTTTTGGTGGGAACTTGGAAATTTTACAACTTGCTTTTTCATCCTTATTTGTAAATGGTCCAGAGAAATCAGCCAACTTCTTAGCCACACGTTGGCCATTCTTCTGAAAGTGTGAAAACATGACAGCATTTTTTCCATCTTAATAGAAAATGTCTTTCTCAATGTAAATATTTGTGGATGAAACTCCCTCCTCATTTTCTACACTAGCAGCTTTTTTCTTCTTCAAAGGGCAACTTGAAGTATTTATAACTTGAGCTGATTACAAATAGCCCATTATTTTAGTTCTAGGAAATTTTCTCACTACCAGTCAACTGCTTTTACCACTTTGCACTCCATTAATACACTTACTAATGCTACAAGTAACTAGGAATGAAGAATTCAGAGGTATGCAGAACAGATTCATGCAATTAGAGGACAAAAGCTACTTTTCATACATACATCCCTAATTAATTTTTCTTACACAATCACATGGGAAGGCAATCTGATCCACATCTTGCCTGTTTAAATCTGTTTATAGTACATGATTAGTCTTCAATAAGACAAAAATGTGAATTTATATTTTCTTTTGCACCCAGGCAAGGCTATAAGTAAATATTATATGACTTCAGAGGAATTTAGTATATAATAAAGCCAATCAAAAATCCGGCCAATTGACTGGGAGAATAAATATCATCCATAACTCCACAGATGTTTAATTGGAATAAGAGCACAAATTGTTGTGGTGGGGTGATCCTGGATGGATGCCAGGTGCCACCACAGCTGCAGCATCACTGCCCTCCTCAGCTGGGCAGGGGAGAGGAAGGACAAGGAAGGGCTGATGGAGGCAAAACAGACTCCACTGGGCAGACTGGCTTCATTTATTACCAGAGAAGGCGAATGAGAATTCAAAACTAAACCTGAAGAGTTCTTCCCTTCCTCCAGCACAGGTCTTTTTAAGGGATGCAGCTTTCCCCCTTCTCAGATTTGCTGTCCCAGAGGTGCCACCACTGCTGCTGACGGGCTGGGCCTGGCAGTGGCTGCCCTGGGCAGCTTCTGGCAGCTTCCCACAGCAGAGCCCTCGCTACCAAAACCTGCCCAAAATCCCAATGCAATGGTCAAGCAGCTGTCAAACAACCAAGTCATGTGGGAGATGAGAAATATCTCCAAGTTTAGTTATAACAAAAAGGAAAAGATGAACAGTAAATGAAATTGTAGGGCACATCTCCTGGTGTTCTTTTTCCACTCAGCACAAAAAGCAGTGCTTTATATTAGCTAAATCCCTAACCTATCATTTTTTAAGCTGACCATATTTTTTCCAGCACACTCATGAGCTGATGACAGCTGCTCAAGGCTTTCCCATAAATGACATTCCTCAGCATTTTACTAACACAGGCCTGAGCTGCTCCAGTATTTCATCTGCATGAATTAATCTCTGTGAATTAATGTTATGGCTGTGCCACACTCATTTACCATTACTTACATGCACATATATTCCATGACTACTTGTAAAGGAATAAGGTTCACATTTTCTACATAAATACATGCTCTTTATGTCTCTCCTGACTTGCTCTCATTAGCTCTGCACTAAATGATGTTAGGCATGAGACTGAGTCAGTGCTGGCTCTGGAATGCAGCACTTACACGTGGTTGACTGGCCCCTTTGCTAAGGTTTATAGTGTAGGTTTGTAGTTCATAATGCAGCCAATCTTTACAATGTAACACCCCTGCTAATAAAAATAAAATTGTTATGTAAGGCCACTGCTGAATAATGAAACCACTACTATGTTTCATTTACCTATTAATTTCTGTGTGGCAGTAATTGCTGTTATAGAGTTTGTTATTAATGTGAGTGACCTCAAGATTGCTGCCACTTCAAACATAAAATTTCTGTAAAGATGTTGAAAACAAATGATACAGTGCTCTGCAACTTAGTCCTTATTCCAAAATCAGGGGCAGGCTCCCAGTGATTGAATGAGAGTCCCAGTAACATTGTGGAGTGCACTGCAATGGAGAAAAGGTGAGGATGTTCCTGCTAAATCATCTCAGGTGCCTCTTCCCTGGGATTTCAGCACAGTTACATTGCCAGTTGTTTGTGGATTGACTCACTCAAGCGATTCATGTTCACCTTTTGAGCAGAACCATGGAATGATGGAATAGTTTGGGTTGGAAGGGACGTTAAAGATCCTCTCATTCCAAATCCACCTGCCCTGGGCAGGGGTGCTGTTCACTGCTCAGGGCCTCATCCTCATCATTCATCAGGGCCTTGAACACTTCCAGACATGGGGCAGCCACAAACATATGAAATGCAAGGAAGTCTCATGATTGTGGTGCTTTATTTTCAAACTTCCACTTATTTCCATTAAGGACAGTGTAGGACCTGCAAAAAGGATGCCAGAGCCAGCCCCACTGAACACCAAGATGCTGTGACAGGCTGGGGACAGCCCTCTCACAGAATATAACCCCTTCCAGCTCCAGACCCCTTGGATCATGGTAACAAACAGCTCTTTGTTATAACTAAAGCATAACTGTAAAATACAATTATTATCTACCTTCATAATGAAGGAACTCTGAAATAAAACTCCATAAATAACTAAAAGCAAACACAGCAGCTTTAACAAAGTTCTGCCTTGACAAATCTTCACTGTGACCTCAGGATTCAATTTTAACAAGTTGGTTTTAATCCTGTAAGTTTAAGATCAAAGGAAAAGATTCATTGGCAAGGTTAAATGAAGCAACATTGAGGGATTTGGAAAAATAAGGCCAATACCCGCACTAGTCCTTCTGTCCTAATTAAGTTTATATTTTTTCTAAGTATTGCTGGCAGGAATTAATACTCAGAGATCTAAGCCAAAGTAGCTCACTTTAACCTGAGGACACTTTTTCACTTACTCTGAATGCAGTTCAAGTTTTCCATTTTGAAGTATTTAGCTTAATTTCCTACTTGAGAAAGTAAAGCTCTTCTCAGTCACTCCTTAAGTAACAACTATTTTCCTTTTACATGACTGAGTCCACACTGCTGGGCCTGACATTAACCTATTCTGGTCTTTCTGAACAGTTCCCTCTGCTCAAGGTGCCAACCAAACCACAGTGCAGCTTTCTCCTCAAAAGAATGTTTCTTTCTGTTCCTGCAGCTGCTTTATCAGTGTGAAAAATGGGGAGAAAATGAATCCTAAATATCAATGACTTTTGTAGTTATGGGCAAGTAAATTGTGACATGCAACAATACACATTTACTGTTCCCTGCTCAGAAATGAGCCCGTGGTGGTCCAGTTCTCAGTGGAACCTGTGCCCACCCTGAACATCTGGCACCACTCAGAACATCTGGCACCTGCAGCCAGGTGTGCTCTGCCTGCTCTGACAGTTCAACTGCTGCTCAGATTATCTCCAGCTGAAAGCATTTGGGCTACTGGAGCTGGTAAAACCTCAGAGCTTTGCACAGAGAAATTAATTCCTGAAAATACTCCCCGAGAATGGGTCACCTGTGGACTTTGCCTTGTTCTACAGACATTCTAAGGAGGAGGGGGAGGTTGGAAGGAAACCAGCCTGCACTCAGCCTACGTGGAGAATTCAAAACCTCTGAAAGAGAAGTGAACATATAAAACAACCACCTCTAATGATTTTATTTGTCCTCTAGTCCTTCCAGCTTTACACTGCCTGTCCCTAAAAAAAGAGCTATCATTTGGGTTCCCAAGACAAACACTTCAGTGCAACTTAAGTACTTGTTACATCCCCATCCTGTTTCTCCTTTTGTCTGTACAAAAGCTTTCATTAACTTTCACTGATCTCATTCTATACTGTGGTCTGGATAAATGCTGTAGGAGTTGCAATTTTGGCTGCCTCTTTGATCTCCGTAAGATGAAGGATAATTTCTGGTTTTAAGTGGTTTTGCTTGGCTCTTATACAGCCTAGCACATGGTGCAAGATCATCCTGAGACAAAATGGAGAGGCTGAGAGGTGGTGGTAAAATATTCAGAGTAGTAATGTCAGTTCTTTGTGTTCCTCCTGGAAACCAGGAGAGCAACAGTTAACCAAGGGCATCCATTTCTGCATCTGTGTGTGTACATGTCATGCACAAACTTAATTAAAACCAATTGTAACTGCTGAAGTGTAACATTACTGAGCATAACATGTATTTTGTCATGACTTCAAAATGAAAATGTGCCTTCTGACTTGTTATGGAAGTCCTGCTTGCCAGACATTTCTAAATAAAGCCCAGGAGACTGGATTTACATCTTCCCTCTCTTAACCCTTCTCTTAATCACTTCCCTCTAATTCAACTTTTTCTTTTTTTTCAATGTGTGTGGCTCGAGCAAAGCCTCTTCTCTGTAATTGTCTTCTAAATTGGCAAAAGGACAGTGCAGGGTGTGACCCTCCTCCAGTTTTTGTGCACAGTTGTATCCTCCTGGGCCCCATTCTCCTACGAGCTCTCCCACATCTCTGTTAAGTAGCCAAGATTAGCCAAAGCAGTCAGATTCCTGTTACACATCTGTGCCTTCCTGCAGCTATTGGAGCCATAAAATGAGTTGTCATCGTGGTATTTGATAGTATTCTGAGCCAGAGGTACTGTATGTTCACCTCTGGGACTGAGTGGGTTCCCTCTTTTAGTTGCAGAGGATGGTGCATCTCACTTGCACAGAAGTTGAAGAGATGTAGCCAAGGATTTCAGAGAAAACGAAGGGAAATGTTTCTTTCTGCCAGGGATCCAGGCTGAGCTATTTCCTTTATTGTGTATTTTGCAGCCAGTGCCCAGCTTTCCCTGAGTGAAGGTTCTCTCAGCTCCTTGTAGCACTTAAAATGCTTTTCTTGGGACTGCACAGGCACATCCCATTCCCTGCTCCTGCCCCTGAGCTCGGGGTGGGGTGCCCAGGGTTCCACATCAGTGCAGCTCCCAGGCAGTCCCAGCCAATGCAGGCTCCAACAACAGTCAATACCGTGCTCTGGAGGACCAATTTTGGAGAAAAAACATGCATTGTATGCTAGTCTAACATAATTGCTTTTGCCTTAATTCTCTGTTTGCTAAAACCAATGTTTTCAGCACCTGATGCTCAGCAGTGAGCTGGGCTAACAGCTTCTGGCGTGCACTGGTTTTTTAATGACTACTATCCCCTGGCACACACTGCCTCCTTTAATAAGTACCAGCCACAGGCACACATACCAGGGATGTAAAACAGTTTTATTAAATTAGGCGGAGGCACAAACTATCACAATTATTTTCTTACTAATAAAGGGAAATGTTTGCATTTATTTACACTCTACTGAATTCAAACTGAATTGGCTGTTTTGCAACATCTCCCCACACGACTTTTGATGGGTTTTTAGAATTGGGTTTTCTTACCAAACACAGTATTTCCCAACATTTTGACTGTTCCTAAGGGCATTGTCCTAAGGACAGGCAGCAGCAGTGCCACATCCTGGGCTCCAGCCCCAGCCCTGCCCTGCTGTGAGGTGTCGGTGTCACCTCCATGTTCCGAGCAGGGGCTGGGTTCACCTCAGTACAAACCCAGCAGTGCTGTGTGCTCAAGCTGCTCCATCACCTGCACTGTGATTCTTTCTCCTGAGAATCCAATTTCTCACCTCAGTGACTGAAATTAAGTCTCAACAGAAGGGAGCCAGCACGAGCTGTGCCCTGCGGATCTGAACCACCCTGCTCCCCTTCTCTGACCCAACAACAAACACCCATCACTTATCCCCAAAGTTTCTGTGGAGAATCTTTTGTTCCTCTTCTGCAAGCACCAGCCAAGGGCCCAGCAGCTGGGTTTCACTGCTGTTTAACTGGGTGAGGTTTACTGGAGCAGTTTAGTGTGCCAGACTGACACCACCCCACTGGTGGCTGCCTTAGGTGTGTGGGCGGTGTAAATCTGTAGAGGTGACCTAAAAGTGAAGCTAAATGATGATGAAAGAATAATCTAGGCCCTTGGCCATTACATTTTCTTCATGGCATCATAAGTGCAGCAAGGAAAGCTTACTGTCTTCAGGATGCATAATGCAATTTGGTTTTATTTTTGTTCTTTGAGAGAAGTTTACAGGAAAAGGAGAAATGGATTTTTGTTCACTATTCACTGTACACTGGAATAAAAACTTCATCTGCTTTACATAGAAATCAGTATTATGAGCTACTGCATACTTTTCCAGCAGAAGAAGCTCTTCAAAAGAAGTAGACAGGAAAATATTCTTTCTACCTAAATACTTATGTTGTGCTAAACAACAATAGTATGTTATGTGAAATGCATCATGTAATATTTAGAAACTGCTATTGTTAAAAAAAGAGCATTCACAAAAATTTGATCTTCCAATTGGTGTGTTTCAGTACTATGAGTAGGGGCAGGTAAAACTATGGTTACTTGAAACCTGCAAATAGGGCACTTTTGAACAGTTTCTATCTGCAAATATAAGTACTTTGGAATTCTCTCTCATCAATCATCCTGCAAACAGCCATACCTAATTCCTCCCTTTTTCCTCCTTTTCTCCTTTTAAGATTTCTGAACAACCAGGCAAAAATGGGGTAAGCACAGGAGCCAGCAGATGTCCCAGCACCACTGACAAAACAATTTTCACGCTCCAGCATCACCGCAGTAAGTGTTACAAAATACACCCTGAGCTCTCCGTGCCACATCCCCACACCTTCCTGCTGAGAGCAGCACTTGGCTCTGAACCTCTTGGTCTCCCTGTGGATGCTGTTGCTGCTCCAGGGAATGTGGGATACAAATCTATGAAACACTTTGCTACCTCCTGCTGCATTTTTTTCCCCCTACGGTTCCGTGTGTTTCTTTCAGGTAATGTGATATCAAGCTAGTATCACTATCATGCTACTTATCTCCAACAAACTGCCCTTACTGAAGTCATAAAACCACAAGATTTATCTGTAGGTATTTGTACAATCTCAGTATTGTATCAGCATTTTATAGGGTGTATCTGGAAGTTCCTCTGACTTCTCAGATGTCTTTAATTTTCTGCAGTAATGTAGGTAAGATTAAATGCAAATCTTGGCAAACAAACCTCTGGCATTTAAACAACAGAGAGATATGGATTTTCTTTTTTTTTTCCTTTATTATTCTGCTAGAAAAACTTGGAAAATGCAGGTTTATTTTCTCCCTAAACTCTTGCACACGTACTCTTACATTTTGTGCAGGATATTTATGTGCTAGAAATGAGAGCTCTATGGTGAGAGTGGCCTGGTTCTCCCAAAGGACATGGCATTGCCATGACTGCTCACACATGGGCCCAGGTATGTCCCAGGATGTGCAGGATCTCCTGCAGATGATTTTGCCACAGAGGGAATGGGAAAAGGAGCAGGAATGGGTCCCTGTGTTCACATGGCTGCTGTGAGCTCAGGGAAAGGCTGGGGTGAATTCCCAGCTGGAGTCAGTCCCCCAGCCCTTGATGTCAGCGGATCTGCGCTGAAGAATTGCAAACTTGAGCATATTTGGATCACACGCTGCTTCTTTATGGCTCTGTAGATGTGACAGATTTCCTGTTGAGTCCCAGCTGCTCTCACTTTCCCGTTTCACGGAGTAAAATCATGGAAGATGGGCCAAACCACGGCTCTGCCCCTCGCACAGAGGAACAGCTGAACTCCCTGGGAGCCGCGCGAGCGTGAACGGCACTGTGCAGAAACCACGCAGCACAAAGTCAAACCCCAGCAAATATTCCAGCCTTGGAAATGTCTGGAATGAGCTGCAGTGCCTGGACGGCCGGAGGAGGCTGTGCAGGACTGTGATTTATGTTTGCTTCCAGGTGCATGTAAATTTTCCATCCCCCATATAGACTCGAGCTCTGGGCTACAGTCACAAGAGATTAAAATTCCTGCGCGTTTTCTGGAACTATCAGCCCCGCTGAGAAAGGAGCATGGGAAGCACCGTTTGTTTGGTGCTTACAGGAACCCTTCACAGATATGTGTATTTTCTTAGCGTTTCGTATTAGCATGAATTAAAATATTCCATTTGGGCGAGATGTTGTTTTAGCTAATTTCCTGCAGACTCTCTTCAGCCCGTTCCTCGGTGAATGGTGAATAACTCTTCAGTGGAGCCCAGCACTTTCAGCCCCTGCTGCTTAGAATAGCTCCCTGCTTCTCAAGTATTAATTGTGTCTGGTTATGTTTAAATGCCATTAAAATATGCAGCAAGTGATCTACGGGGATTCATATTTCTACCAAAAATTGAGCCTGCACCTTAACTTCCCGCTGCAGGAATCTGGGATGGGTTTTTCCCGCTGCGCCTGTTGCAAACATCTGCCACTTCTGAACGCTGAATAGAGCCCTTGCAATCCAAATTTTAACATTGTAACCCAACGCTTTTAAAGAGAGAATATTGCTATTTTATTCATAAACTGTTTCGAGAATGGAAAGGGGGAGCAGAGGCGAGGAAGGAAGCCAAAGGAGCTTTGAGTTGCTTTCTGTTTTCAAGTGTCTTGGGGAGCGCTGTGCCAAGAAAAACAGAGTCCAGAGCAGTGAGCAGCGGGGAGATCCTGTTACAGCAGCCCAGCACCTTGGGAGACGGGGCTGCCTCCGGCAAGGAGGAGGAAAGGAGGGGAGGAGCAGGGACCTGGCTGCCTCTGCACCCCAACAGCTGCCCTTTGGGGGGCTTCATGACAGGGACCCCATTCTTCAGGCAGTGGCAGCTCAGCGGGTTGTTCATGTGGGCAAGACAAGCCAAATCTGGCCCTGGCTGGAGCAGGGTTTTCAGAACTGGGTGACTGGGGAAAGGGAGAAGGCTCATTATTATCAGAATAATAAGCTAAAGTAGGAAAAGTGTAAGTGAACTTACACATGGGACTGCAAACTGCTACACAGCCGGTGTGGCCAGCTCCGGGGTCTGGAGCTCCACCAGTGAGATCACAACAAGGGAAGGAAAAGACACCCCTTCCCCAGCACAGATGTGTATTTTCTCTGGGGATATTTGTTAGTCTAATAAGAGAAAATGAGTATTTTTGTCTAGTTAGGGTACAGACTGTGCAAAATTGCTTAGGACAAGTCAGAAGCTCACTCACCCCATAGATTTGTACAGAGAATTTGGACAAGCCTACAAAGCTCCTATTTATCCCTCTTTTTTAAAAAAAAAGCAGGGCTGCAAGTCCTTCCAGGCAGGCAGAGAGGGAATGGGAGAAATGCAGAGCACGTACCAATGAGCCTAAAGACGGACCTTGGTTGGTGCCCCACTTACACATGAAGTCTGTGTCTTTCAGAGGGATGATAAAACACAAGGAGTTACATTAAAAAGTAAACTTGTGAAGCTGTTATAAGCAGGGACACCAGCCTGGCCACTGCCCCGTGCTGTCACTCAGAGGGGCAGAGCTGGTGAGCCCAAGGAGCCAGGCCAGATCCCGTGTTTTTGAAGGATCATTATTTTATGAGGGTCAGGGCTGGAGCAGGTGGTGTGTGAACTTTCACAGGGGGCAGCGACCTGCAGCAACCCTGCTATTCCTGTCCCTCCTGTCTCCAAGGGCAGCTGCCACCCTGCTGGTGACAAGGTTGGGACAGGTTGGGAGTGACAGTGATGGCATAGGGCACTTGTGGCGTGTGAAACAGAGGGAGGACACGGAAAGTAAAGCTGTGCTGTTTCCTGACAGCAAAGATGTGGCACTTCGAGGGTTTTACAAGCACAACAAACTCCCTCCAGATTTAGACTGGGACAATATGGCCCTGGGAGCCTAAAGCCACCCTGCCTAATGCATAGAAGGTCTTTGTGCTGCCCTGGGAGGCACAGGGACTGCTGAGAGCACTCAGAGACCTCGATGGCCCTCACCAGCCTCACCTGGGCTCCCTGCCCACCCCACCCACAGGGCAGAACCCACCTAAGCTCAGATGTGGGGCTTTATTCCCCTCCTGAGCTGTCCTGAGGCTGTCCTGCTGCCTGTCCCACTTCCCTGCCCTGGCTCTGCCCGGAGATCACCAGCTGTGGGTAGGACATCTTGTTCTTGCTGCCCTGCTTTATCAGCTGTGGCTTTATTGTCAATGGGCTGTTTCACATTGCTCTCAAAGCTGCATTTTTGTTCCATCAGGTCAAGATTTGCTGTCTGCTGCTGGTGGAATCTTGCTGGGGTTTGGCACTTTGCCTGTTGTGTTGGTTGCATCCTAATAAAGCTCTCTGCTAAGGAAGACAAGGAAAGGGCACAAAAATGATCTGGGAAAGGTTGTGTTCCATGCTGGGTGGAAGTGCTCATTGCTGTGGTGCAGTTCCAGGCTCACAGTTAAATCCTGATCCAAGCCTTTCTGGGAGACATTGCAATCCCTTAGAAATGTGGATTTCTCCTGGAAGGGGAGGCTACACCAGCCCTTTCAGGTTGGGGGACTTTGAGCTCTTGGCAAAACCTGGAGCAGTTCAGGTTTGCTCCAATTTGTGCCCCCAGTCCCAAGCTGCCAGAGATTACTGGTGAAGAATGAGTGATAATTTGTTTTAGAGATTTCCATGAGGTTTGGGTCTATGAATTACCCCTCTGAAACTGCTCAAACCATCCTCTCCTCCCTTCCACTTGAACAAGGGGAACCATGATGTAGCCCTGGCCACTGGTTTACAGATGAACCACTTTGTGGATGATAAAATCACTGACAGCACTGCCAAATACTCCCCAGAGCACTGAACCAGCGCTGTCTGAACTCACAAGGATCTTTATTGTGGTTTCCCTGCCATGAAATTGTTGGATGTTGCTGCTTATTTCTGAACACAGCAAAAATAGCCAGTGCAACTCGAATGTGTTTTGTAAAACTAACTTAGCTTGCAACTAATCCTTTAAATCTATATGGAGACAGGAGAATCCAGTGGTTGGAGCACAGAAATAAGATCCAATAAACTGGTTCCTAGCAGTGCATTCTGCCCCTTGCAACACCCTCCCCCCGACAGATCTCCATCTGTAAAAACACTGCCAGCAGCACTCAGCCACCTTTCTACATGGCTGGGATGTTCTGATGAAAAGGGATCCTAACATGTGAAAGACATTAATGAAACTGCAGAGAGAGTAAAAGCCATCAGCCAGTATCCAGCCAGGAACACATTAACTGTAGCTGCTGCTCACTGCTGGCCCTCTCACAGATACTTTCCAAGATAAGGTACAAAACACTGCAAGCAAGAAGTCCAGAAACCTAAATCTGAACTCCACTTATCAAGGGAGAGTCAATTATTTGGGATTACAGAAGTTAAAGCACTTCAGGATTGATTAAGTGGAAGATTGTTCTGAAAAAAAACCCTGTAATTAAAAATATATGTATTTTTTAAGGAGCACTTCTTACTCTGAAAGCCTTGTATACAGTAGTGGGAGGAAAGCTTATGGTATATATGTGTGTGTGTGTACATACACTACCCAAATTCTGCTATCAATTACAGATACAGATCTGGAACAGCTCCAGTGCCATTTGCATGGGCCTAAATTAGAACAGCCTGTGGTTTCCTAACGAGGTGTGTGCATTCAGTGCTGCTCTGTGAAGGCAGAGACCTGTGGAAATCAGCTTTTCTTATTTACTGGTGGTATCAGTGCTTGAGGAATCTCTTCTGCTCTATAGCACTGAGTGTAGGTGTAGCACACCCACTTCCCAGAATTTCAAGTTATCACCTATGAAAACTCCGTGGTTGCTTGAATATGATACGATGACAAATATTTTGCGTGTATGAACATCACTCACTGGTCAGTCCCAATACTTTTATTAATTTTATTCTGATGTCCCCATGTGTATTGGATTATTCATCCTGTTTCTCAGCCAACATTCAAGGTCTTGACTGTTTTCCAAGGTAAAACTTTGCATTACACTGGGTTTGTGTCTGCATCACTGTATAGGTTTTAGCTTAAATATGGCTCAATAAGGTAATTGGAATGATATGCAATTGGAAACATGACCTGTATTTTCAGAATCCTAATTACTGAGCCAAGAAATACTAAGCACTGATAGATGTTTACACAAGAAGGCTTGATACACATATGAAGTGCCTGAAAATTAATTTCTTTTTAAAAAATAATATCAGTGCTGCTTCTACTTTAATTCCTTACATGCATCCAGTGCCAGCTGTGCTTTACTACATTCAGATGGCACTTCACATACCACAAAAATATAGTTTGTGACCAAATTACAGTGCTGTAACACTAAGATTACACAGCCATTTAGGTCAGGAAACATAAAATAACATCTTATAAATAACTTATTACATCAGCTCCTAGAGGTGAGGAGAAATGCAGTAATAAAGGATTTAAGCGTTACTCATTTTTCATTTTATTCTTGCTATAAAAACCTATCAAATTTTCAACTATTTTCTTAAAAAGGTGGAAAGACAGAGTGGGTTAAGCTCTTCCACTGCTGTGGAAAGGGAGCTGCATTTCAGTCATCCCGTGGTGAAACAAATTTCTCCAGTTCTTAAAAGCTCTAGTTTTGAACAGCCTTGATCAGTACCAGCAACGAGCACAGGAAGCTGGCAAAGCACGTTCAGCTCAGCAAACACAGTTATTTTACAATTACATTTTCTACCTGGCCAGCCTGCTGTGGCCGAGGTGGAACAAGGAAAAGAACTGACAGGGCAAGGAGGTGTGAGTTGGGCTGACAGAACACACATGCACTGCTGAGGACAGCACAGTGCCACTCAACACACCAAAGTGACTTCTGCAGTGTCATTTCAGAGCAGTTTTATTCAGATTTCTATCTGCAATGATTTTAAAAATAACGAGTTCCCTACAGCTGGTTCAGAACTAACAATGCAAACTCCTCCTTCAGCATGCTCAGCTTTCTGGCCCATTTCTGAAAGAGAAACATTCTGCTGGTTTAAGGAAAAAGCAGCTGGTTTGTGTTTATAAAATTTGCATTATCTTTACTTGGAACTGGATCATCAGCCTTGGGTTAGAAAAGCTGGGAATATTTCACTTTCTGAGCCGATTTCCATCAGCATGTTTCCTCACCCCAAATGCAGGAGCAGGATGGACCACGTGGTCACAATTCATCCTTGATTTCCACCAGCAGAGGTGAATACTGAGAGCAGGACTTCAGAAAAGTTTCAGGGTGTAGTTCTCAAATACTATGGTAAGAGTGTTCAAATCATCCTAATTGTTACAGGATGAAAGGATTAGCTTTATTTATTCACTTGTGATTTTGCTGTAATTTTTTTTCCTTGTTTTTTATATTTTAAACTTTACATATTTCTGCTAATAGGGTGCCCTTCCCCTCTTTATTCCTATTATGAAGTAATGAAACAAGTCCTAATTGCCATTAAGTCAAAACTAAAGGCAACATAAAAACCCTTCATAAAGTGAAATAACCAAAAATCAGGAAATTAATAGTTAAAAAGTGCACAGATAAACTTGTCTATCACTGTTGTATCAATATGAGTGTGCTCTGCTCTCCTGGACCAGGGACTGAGGGGGTTTTGTACAAATACAGACAGGAGACACCAGAAACCCAAATCTGGGTCTGTGTTTTTTGCAATGACAAACACATTTTAGTCACCATCAACACCAAACCACCAAAATATGGTTTATGACAGTTTGTGAAGGTTTTGCTGATGCAAATTGTGTTTACATGCCTCCAAATCAGTAATAGTAACAGCTGTAGGGGAGTTTGTTTAGTCACCAGGAGGGTGGAAGGGCAGTAAGGGCCAGGATGAAAGCACAGCACCTTGGGCAAGGCTGAAATGTCATTTCTTCTGCTCTGGGATACTCCTGGCAGAGTAAAGCAGCTCCCTAGGATATTCAGCTATACACCTGGTGAAAATGGCTCTGCAGCTGGTAACTCCTTTTGTTTAACACCAGCACCAATTGTTCCCTGACCCAGGCAGCACCACACAGAGCCCAGCCCAAGCCCAGCTAAGCAGATGACAGCCTGGCCATTTACTTCCACGGGAGCTGGACAAAAGCCATAACTTTTATTTCTGAAAGCATTCTGGCTGTGTGTCTTGACTGAGTTAAATGGAATGTTCTTACAGCAACAAATACCCTTAAATATTTCAGCACAATTGGATTACAATTATTTCGGTGTGCTTAGCCCTGGAGACACTCATGTATCCATAACAGAGCTGAGTGCAATAAGATCCCACAATAGGAAGGAGTTTTTCTCAAAAATGTGGCATGATTATATGTATTTTTTAAAGCTCCTAAGGGTGAGATGTTTCAAGTTTGCAGATATATGCATCTATTTTGGGAAAGCACTAAATCATAAAAACATTGCCCTGAAAGTTGTGTTCAAGATGTGTGTACATGTGTATTTTTTTGTGTGTGTTAGTTAACAGTTAATGTGACACATCTAGTGGTCAAGAGCTGGTTTATACAGGGACAGTTGCTCAGGTATTTTGAGGGGCTCTGGACTTTGATGGTAACCAGGCTGATATTTCATAATGCAGACCTTGCCTTAGGTTACTTCCACGAGAGACAGGAGTGTGAACATTTGAAAGGCTATTGCTGTGCAGATCACACTTCCATGGAGCATTTTGCATGCACAATATTTTTGTCTTGGGGATATTTCTCCAACTGGCCACTTCTAAAGAGTGAAACATCAAATAGCTCTGCTTAAAGACAATGTAAATTATCTCCATTTGACATTTGTTAGCAAAGGTTTGGGTCATTTTCACATACACCTGTCTGGATTAAATTTTTTTCCTGACATAGTTACTACATTGGCTTAATCACTGAGTATTTTTGGGTTTTGATACTCATAAATATTACCATAATTTGCAGCATGTAAGAATAGGAGGGAAAAGGGAAGGTTTTGTTGTGGTAAATTCCTCCTGACCCAAAGTACTCGTTAGGTCTCCCTGTGAGAGGTGCAGGAATAGAAAAGTATGGATTCTTTGGTCAGTACAGTTCTAAAATCCTCTGCACCTGAGGATCAGCAAAGCCCACATTGGACTGTTTCACTGAAAACAGCACTGTCCTGAAATGCTCTGAAATCCTTCTGTGTGTTAAGCCTGACAGGTTGGTACCACCTGCCTGGGGCCTCAGCCAAACAGAGACTTCAGATGCAAGTGTGATTTTCATGAATCACTGAACTGTTGGCAACCAAATGTTTTCTGGATCGTGCTGCTGAGAGCACAGAGCTGTTTTCATGCTTAAACTTTGTTCCTAACACTTTCTGGTAACTTCTGCTTATTTTAATAATTGAGATGGACAAGGGAGATGAAATAATTAAAACAGGCTGTGAATGTTCTGGATCATTAACGAAAGTATTCATGGCATTAGTGTAAGATATCTTCAAGAAAATAGGGTGTTATTCATTCACTATAATGCACTGCAGTCAGCAAATGGATGAAGAGTGACTGCAGATCACTGTGAATATCAGACTGGGTTGGCACACGAAGCCTCACTGACTTCAGCTGAGAATCATTTCAGTCCCTGCTTGGTGGGGGTCTGCATTTTCCATTTCAGTCCATTTTCTGTAAGTAACAAATATTCCTGTTCACACAGGACTCAAAAGGACTCCCTATACTTGAGGGTAGGACTTCCTCCATGGATTTGCTCGTGGATCCTCCCACTTCTTCCTTTGACTCTGCTGCCTCTGTGTATGTACTTTTCTTGAGCTCTGTGAGTATGAAATTGTGCAGGTATTTGAGTCAGACCTAAATGCCTCAAGGCAAAGATTCACAGCATCAGTTCTGGCCCTGATTCCTTGGTTTTGGTGCCTGTAGGAAAATCCTGAGCTTTCCTGCAGCCTGCATCCCTTGGTGGCTGGCAGCCAAAGGGTGAGTGTGACAGCCTGCTGTCCCCTGTGACAGTGGCAGCTTCTCCTGGGAAGTTCCTACATCACTGTTAGATATATTCCTGTGCCTAGGACACTTTTATATACTTGCTGGACAATCAGGACTTTTCAAAGGCCGGGCTTTTGCCTAGGAACCTTAACAAATGATCACTGACCATATCAATTGATCCATTTTCTATATTATTAACACTTTTATTTCATTCTGTAAGGGCACACTCTGAACACATTTCCCTGCTGGAGCAGGTCCCTTCCATCCTGCCCTGTTTTGTGATTTAAGTACAGACATGCATCTTTTGTGCTGGGATTGTTTCTGTTCTACTGCAAGATTCTGAGACATTTCTTTGCATAAAGCCCAAGCAGAATAATTACAGAGGCTCCAACAAGACATATGTGAATAACAAGCAAAACGTAATTCTTCTCCTCTTGCATTACACTGTCATAGATTTCTTGAAGTGTACTAGCATAAACTTTTGGAATTAATAGAAAATCATCACCAAATACTTGCAATTAAATAGTATCTAGTGCTGGGAACTATTGCACCACTCAAAGTTGTGTTCTGGAAGCCTTCAGGCAGTGATTTACACTAAGTTTGCCTGGAAAGGGCTGTGGAGATGCCTCAGTGCCTTTTGAGGAGAGCAAAGAACAATAAATCAGGCTACTTTGGATTTGATTTTACAACTGGAAAAGATTACACTGATCTTGACAAAACAGAGAGGCCAGTGCTCTGATGCACAGAATTTGATGGTTACCACTCATTTCTGTCATGGAGAAGAAAGGAGCAAATTGTCCATATGCTTTTAAGCAGTACTGTCAACATACTGTATTTCTAAATCAGCCTAATCCCCTTTGCTATAAATGGAAACCATGCTTTCAGTATTTCTGGTGGGAATTAGTTAACTAAGTGCTAAAACTTGCCAAACTGTATTTTATATTAAAAAGGAGCTTCATGAATCAAAAGCTGTGTTCAGCTGCACATAAATAGGCTCCCAGAAAAACGTATGCCTTGTAATCACATCTTGATAGTCTAATACCTTCTACAAAATCCAGAAACTATTTTTTTTGCATCTGACAGCGTTTACAACACGGAGCCTGAAGTCTGCCCTCCTATAGTTACTGCTGGATACAACTTTATTTATGGCAAAAAACTGAACGGGCTTCCTCTTTACAGGAAGGATAATTATCTGTCAGGTGAGCTCCAAGTGTTCAATTCCAGTCCCCCTTTTCTGTGAGAAATAGGATGTGAGACAAATGTAATCCAAAGTAGAATGTAAATTGTCAAATACCTGTCAACTTGCATGAGGCTCAGCATCCAGTGAGGGTTGTCCCTCAGAGTTTAGACTTTCTGTGCAAGGACAAAACTTTGTTTATCCCAGTGGTGCCTTGTTTTACAGCTCTGGAGGCAGAGACTGCTTGAAACCAGAGAGAAATTTCAGCTGCACACAGAGCAGGTGCTGGATCAGTGTTTTACTGCATTACCTGGAGCAAGGAGGCTAAAGAAGTGGGGAGGAAGGTTGTGTGGAATTCATGGAATTAGGTTCTAAGAGTCTGGACAAACTGTTCCCATTTGAGGCAAAACAAGAGGGATGCTCCTGTGAACTGGACTTGGTTGGACTGGGCACCCTGGTGTTCAGCCTTCAGGTTCCCCCTGGTTGTTCTGGCCTGATACACTGCAGGTATATTTATATCCCACAGGGTTTCCTGTGGATTATCAGGTGCTTGTTTTGCTTTCAGCTAGAGAGGCCCTTTTGGGGGAGATACCTTTTACTACCCACTTGACAGCAGTAGATTTGATGGATGTGATCTACAAAGAGGGGGAAAAAATGGAGTAAGTGCTTGGAGCTGATTGACAGCTGCAGTAAATCTAACCCAGGCTTTGAAGAGAAATAACGAGTGGTGGGGCAGAGGCAGCCCCATCCGTTCCCCCTCTGTGGAGGCATTTCAGCTTGTGAACAGAGCCCTGACTTTCTCATGTGCTGCTGAAAAGCAAACATATGGTTCTGCTCAATGAAAACAAGTGGGAATCACTGTCAGATGAACCCAGATTAAAAGCAGAGGAGAAAAGTGACCCACTCGGGTACTGTGGCACTGCTGCCCTCCCACCCAATGCCTCAATGCCTCCTTCCTTCTCCCAGGCTTTGCTGGCAGCAGGATAACAGGAAATGCTCCTCTTAGGGGTGATGTAGTATCTCCAAGCACTTTGCTCAAGAAGGAGCTGGTATTGATGTGATTATTTGCTGTGAAGAACACGCTATGCTGCGTGGCCTCGTGCCCAAACTCTGTAAGGGAGACCCAGTCCTGGCACAGCCTCTGCTCTCCTCCTCAGGAATCAGGAGCTGCAGTTGTGCAGCTCCTCTGATTAACAAGTAACCCTGATGTAGTGCAGTTTGTCTCCTTTTCCACTGCTTGTTTTCCCAGGATTGTTATCCCTCCTTCTCCAGGGGCTCAGCTCACCTTCCCAGCAGGTCAGAGCTCCTCCTGCCAAGTACGGTAGGTGGGAAGGCTGACTCTTCTGCAATATTCATATTCCAGTGCCTCTGCCAATTCCTCTGTTTTACAAAATCTCCCCTCAGCATGGATTATTTTAAGCAGCAGAATAGAGGGATCCCATGTACACCATCAGGAGTTGTCCAGCCCAATGGCTGCAGCTTTTCCTTAGGTGCAAAGCTTCGTAAGACACATCTTGAATTCACTGGAACAGCTGCAGCTCTTAAATCCCACAGGAAGCTGCTTTGGGTTTCAGGATAGGGTGAGACCAACCTCTAACAGGCTGCTGACCCTGTGAGAACAGCCCCTCACAAAATTAAGCTTTTTGTAATAAAACATAAGGAGATGACTGTATTACAATCATAAAGGGTGCAGTGCTTGAATTGCTGTTTTAAACTATTTAGAAATATATTGCTTTGTACATGTGCAGTTTATATGATCCTAAAATAATTTATAATCTTGCATTTAGATAGTGACCAAGATGATCAGTGTGCCAGTCCAGTGCCAGTCTGGGGGTTGATGTCACATCTGATATGTTTCCTATCTGATTTCCATGAGTCTGTGATATGTAATCTCCATCATGCTTTGCTGTGTTAGATCACATCTTAGAGATCTGGTGCAACATTTGTCAGCTTCTTTACAGAGCAGAAAGAAACCCAAGGAAATGTCGTGGTGCACTGCTGATGTTAAGGCAAACATGCAAAGCTGGTAATATTTAGCAAATGCTGCTCCAAACCCCCAACGGAGTTGGTAGCAAATCTGATCTGAGAACTTGCTCTTCCAGGGAAACTGCAATTCCCATTTACAAAACCCAAACCTTAGTCTTCATCCCTTTACCCACAGATTTAGAACTTATTTTCTGGAAGAGTAATGATATAATCTAAAAAAGTAATGAAACAACATGGCTGAACAACCACAGGAAGGAGCATTGCTGTTTTAAGAGAAAAATCCCAGGAAAAGTTGCACTTTTTTTTTCTGCACAACTTTGCTCAGAAGGAGCTGAAATCCTCTGGGTAAAAGTCAGTGGTGCTGCTCTGTGCAGCACTGCTAAAGGTTAAGTTGCTGGCTGTCAGAGCTCAGTTATCCATCACATTTCTGCTGGGGGAAGGGAACACCACTGCTCCTTTTCCATCTCTTAGCCAGACTCTCTAAACCATTTCCTGTGCTGGGCTCATGTAAGAGACTAAACTGTTTCTGATACAAGGAATGCAGTTAACTACAACTGATAGACAAATACCTTTTCTTATCACTAATGGATTACAACACTTGACTGCAAAAGCAATTTAAACCTTACAAATGGCATATTCAAACCCCAGCAGCAGCTATGCAGAGAGAATTGTTGTTACAGCAGCTTTTCATTACATCTTTGAATGCTTGCACTGAAAGCTGATTGTATTTTTGTTGAAAAATCAACAATATAGCTTTTTATCCCCTGTATCTCTGCAAATGATAGTTTCATGAGAATATTCTGTAGCTATAGACAATATTTCATGTTTAGCAGCTCATACAGACACTCAGCAGCAAAGCAGTGATGGCTCAGGAACAGTTTAATGAAAAAAAAAATCACTGTATTTATTAAAACATCTGAGCTTAGTGTCCCAACATGATGGTAAATGTTGTGGGTAAAAGCTGCAAATGGGGATGTACATAACTAATCCCCAAAGAGATGAGAGTATCACAGGTAAAATGGGATTTGCCTGACATTGCTTAGCTCAGGGAACTGGGGAATAGAAAGAGGAGGGAAAACTCTCCTCTTCCATGGACTACACACCTCATGGTCAGGCAGCAGAATTGTTCCTTCCTCTGGAACTGTCTGTGAATATTCCTGTGTGGAGGGAATGAGCCATGATGAGCAACCAGGACAGTCTCTGTGTGTGCCCTGCAGTGACAGGATCTACAGGGGCTCTCTGTGCATTCCAGGGGGGTCACTGGATATAAGGACCTGTTTATGCTCTGGGAATTTTCTGCTATTAATTTTTATATTATTTTGTGTTGTTCTATACTTGCCCTACTCAAAATCCTAATTACTGACAGGTTATCTCAGCTCCATCAGTTTTACAGTAAATCTGTGACTACACAGATCAACACTTTCTAACATAAACCACAAACATTTCCACATATCTTATCTGAATTATGAATAATAGCTCCTAACCTACAAAGGTATATTTGGCATAAATCATGTCCCTAAGTTGAAATGTGTTATTCCAATATACTGAGCCAAAATCATTCTGGAAGTCATGGGTTTCAGCATTCTGGGGAAGTAGAAATGAAGATTTCATCTGGATTTGGTACCTCAGCTGCCTACTCAATGACTACCTAATAGTTCTGGGTGAAATCAATTGGAAAGGTGCATTCTTTTCTAGCTAGTGGCACAAGTCAAAACTCTGTTTATCAACTCTTGCTAGGCTGCAAAACATCATGGATGGGAATCCTGGGGGTTTGCTGGGGAGGCAAGAACATGGAGTGAGCAGAGCATCCAGAGACAGAAAGCACAAAATCAGTGAGCAGCTTTTTCTGCACAGAATTCTACCTGCACTGGGTCTCCTTCCCTTCCACTCTGCAGCCTTTAAAATTACAGTGAGTGTGAAACACCATCACTGAGAATAACAGTGTTTACACCTTTTTCACATTAAATAAAACAACCAGCCATGGGACTAGACAATGGAGAATATGGTCCATGGGAAAACTGATCTGAAATAATGATTTCTTCTGAGTGTGACAATCCCCCTGAACTGTCTGAGAGCTCTACTTTAATTCAGTGACTCCTGGATTTGTGGGGAGTGTCTGGTCTGGATCTTAACTTTTCTGCTCCCCAGAATTAGCGTCCCAGCATGTGGGGAATAGTTCTGAGCTGCAGGTCTCAGCCTCCTCTGCATTTTAGGCAGCATTCCACCACTCCTCTGCAAGCCATCTTCTCCACTATAAATACCAGAGCTCTGGGGCTGGACTGTCTTTGGTCAAAGGAGCAGTGACGTGTCAGTGCTGCAGATTCTGTGCTGGGAATGGCTCAGTGCTCAGCAGAGCCCCAAACTCATTCCCTGAAAACACCCCCATGCTGTGCCATTCCCACTGTAAAAACTCAGGTTTCAGCACAAACGACGCTGACTCCTCACCCAGGCAGCCTTTGGGGGGCAGGTCAGTGAGGAGCCTGTTTTTTGGGAGTGGGTGCCATTTGTTGGAGCCTGCTCTGAGCTGTCACATACCTTCCCATCACAGAACAGCTGCCAGACTGATATAGCCCTGCCCCACAGCCCTGCAGAGCTCATGTGCCCCCTCTTATCTCCCCAGGGGCTGGAGCTGCTGATACCAAATCACTAAAAATGGCAGCAGAAACAGCAATTTGGGGCTGATCTGACAGCCAGGGCTGAAGGGAAGCCACAGCCCACCCCACTCTGCATTCCTTGGACACCCCAATCTCCCCCTGGGACTCTTAGGTATACACAGAATAAATGCTTTCTCCATCTGACACTGATGCACATTGTGCTTTATTTTTAAAAGAGTAGTATTAATTGTTGTTAGGAACAATCAAATAAAGCAGGCTGTAGTTGAATACATAATTCATGGATAAACCAAACTTTAATACAATTGGAATTTTAAGCTGCTGTTATCCATATCTGGATGCTCCTGTCTCACTAAAATGAGAAATAATTCATGTGGCTAAAACAAAAACCTTGGAAAGTCTACAACTTTTCTGTACTTCAGTTTGACTCTAACCACCTGTTGCAAGGATTCAAAATAGTTTCCAGTGTCTTTCCACACCCCAGGGCTCAGTGAAAGGGGTCTCTTAGAAGGGATGTTTGAAACAGCCCCAGTCCCCACCTGGAAAGGAGAGTGAGTGGGAGCCTTCACAGAGGCCTGGCAGCTGCTCCTGTGGAATTCTTCCTCTACTGACAGGGGAGAAATGGCCATTTTGAGTTATAACTGAAGTCCTACCTTGGTTGAAGTGTGTGAACTGAGAAATTTGCCCTGGTGCCTCTTAAAATGGATCTGGCATCAATGGATCTTTGCTTCATTGACCCTGCTGGCTTTTACAGGCTGATAACTGATTCTCAGTACAAAAGAGCCACTGCAGGAACATCTGCTTAACCAGAAAACCTTCAGCTCCATCTTGAAGAAAAATCAGCTTTTCCTTCCTCCTGCAAACTTCCCTGGTGTCCCCTGCAGCTGTTCTCCCATGAAACAGTAGACGGATTCACGCTCACCCCAAAAGAAGAGCTCACAACCCAAATCTCATCCCCTCAGGGTTACCAAGGCAAGAACACTCTCCCTCCTTGCTGGCTTGCAGCACAGGGGAGCTGCCTGTTCCAACAGCCAGGATGTGTCCACTTGGCCTCTGCACTTGTGCTCTTGGATTCCCGAGTGACTGAGATGGAGATAAATGTGTTTGGGAATAAAAGGTTTTAGCCCCCTCTAAATTCCTCCACGATGCTCTCATGGAAGCTGAGCAGCCAGACAAACAGCAGTGAGGTGTAGCTGTTGTCTCTGGAAAATATTCTCAGTGAAATTCAAACTTCAGTCGACAGCTTTTTTTATTTCGTTGTTATTTAAGGTTTTTCATGCACTCAGCTAAATGCCCTAAACTGATTGTGGTAATGCTCTGCCCTGAGTTCAGTGATGCACAACAATCTGTGGTTTGGCAGTCAGATTCTCCTGTTTTGGGAAAATCTATGATTTGTAGGTGAGCAGGAATCCCCAGGGACAGAGCTCCCCTTAATCAGATGTGTGTAGAATGTACTGTACACAATGCCCCAAAATAAACCAGATTATTTAACGGTGAATGGGAATAAAGTTAGGTAAATATTTTATCCAGAAGTGAATTTTAAGTTAAGATACATCTATTTATCACTAACTGAGACTTTATAAAAATAGTTTATAAACAGTTTCTAGATAAATTGCTTGTTGAGATCCCAGAAGAATTTAAAGCATCTTGTCCTTTGCTTTCTTCCTTAAAAAAGCCTAGAGATGCATGCTTTATTTTCTTTCCCTTACTTATCAATTTATTTATTTTCCCTTCTTTTAACTGTAAAGTCAAGAAATTATGTAAGACAACATCTGAATATACACAGATTGTATAACAAGTTAAGTGTATAAAATTGTATCAGGTCTGTCTAGAAAGTCTCTAAATGTCTGCCTAATGACTTTCCCTTAAGTGGATCCTTTTGCTTTTTATTTTCTCCCATGTAAAGCTATTCCAAGTACCAAACTGTTACCAAAATGGAATCATATTTTATTGTTCCACTAATTTTCCACTCAGCTTTCCCTTATTTGTTTGTTGCTGGGCTATGGCTTTTTTCTTCAGAATTTCAACTCCTCCCCTCTCAGGGTAGGTGGTCTGTAACACTAAACCATCATGCAATCAGTTTTATGCTTTCCTTTCCAGCTCCAGCTTTCTTTTCCCAAACAACGGTAGGAAATCCTCTGTCTGACACAGTACAGGATAAAGAAAAACAAAAAATCCAGCCCATTTGTGATTCAGAGATATGCTCAGCACTTTTAATGCCTAAAATGCCCCGTGTTTTGATACAACAAAATACTTTAATCCAAAGGCAATTTAAATGATGGACAAAGTAATGGCTGGGAGAGAACAACAATAATAAACTGGAGCTTTAGAACTGACCTTGATCTAGAATTTGTACATCCAAGCAAAAGAAAACTTTTAACTGTGGAGCTGAACTGTAAACTTGAATAGAATAAATCTAGTTAGATCACGACACCCAGAAAAATTTACATTCAGAGAAAAGTAATTTTAAATAACTTGGATGCCTGACAATAAGACAAGTCTGATGTCTCTAAATCACAGAGTGGTAGAAGTCAGTGTGTTTCAGTTGCAAAGTCATTGCTCCAGGTTCCAAGCATTTATCTACTCTGCAGTTAATGACAAACTGAAATTTAAAATCAGGGCTAGAAAATGACTGCACTGTAACAAAATCACAGGAATATTCTGGAAAGGAAAAAAAAAAACTCCTTATGTTTTTCATTTTCAAACATTAAGACAATGTTGTATTTCATTTGCTCAAAAAGAAAATATGCAATATTTAGGCAGCAACATAATGCATTGTGGTTCACTTTCTCCTGTCAAAAATCTGGTTTATTGGAAGAATAAAAGCAGTGGCAAATGTGGATAATAGGAACTGAAGGAAGTAGAAATTGAGCTGTTTACAACAACTGTGTTGTTACAAAGTGGGAGGCTGAATTAAAAGTCTGTCATTGTTTTCCATAAAATTCTTCCCAAGTGTCAAATACCACAATTTGGATTCTCCAATGATGAGTTAATGTTTTAAATGTTCAAAAGAGATGGAAAATACATTTGTGCCTGTCACAGATCAGAGAATTTGTCATTGGTAGAATATTGTCCCATGTTTATGGACTCAGACACTGAACAGTGCCCAAGACCCCAGCTGTTGTTTATCTAATGCATATCCTTTAATTTAGGCAAATAAGTAGCAACTTTGGCTGTAGTAAAACAAATCCAGCACTTAGCCTGAACATATAAAACATGCTGAAGTTTCTCCTCTGTGATAGATAATTTATGGGGCAGCTTAATCCCAGGGGTGTCTGCTCACCTACAGATCCCATAGGCTGACACAGAACTCCAGTAATAGTTCCAATAAATAGTTGTAAATTTACTTTTTATGGGTTAGAACAGACTTTATGAACGTGGCCATCAGTGCCCATAAACTCCCTGAGTGAAATCTTCACTGCTGATTTCAGCTAGACAGATATCAAATTAATCAAACATTGTGCTCGTTGCTTCAGGGCAGCATTTGTCTTTCAATTCTTAGCAACTTTTAAAATACTGTCCTACCACCCCTGGTTCAATTTCAATTGGAGAAATTGAAATTCAATTCAATTTGCCTGGAGAAAAGCCTTGCACGGCTTGAAATGTTGTGGTTTGCAGTTAACAAGTGATTAACACGTGAAGGATAGATACAAACAAAGGCATTTATTCCTTCAGCATGTTTCACTTACACACTTGAACTTCCCAGTCCTTTTTCCCCCTGCAGAAGATGATGCACAGCACCTGATTGCCTCGGAATATCAATGCCTGGGGGTGATTTTGGCGGCAAAAAGCAGTCAGGACCTTTCCCAAGACCTCCATTTATAGCCTTAATTTGCATTTTCCTACAAGGATAAGTAAATTCTACCATGGTTTATCGCTTCAGTGACAACTCCCTTGAAGCAGCCATGATAATTGCATTTTTTCCTGAAACAGCAGGACAACACTTCCTAAGCAGTGAAAAGCTTTTGGGCTTAGTTTTCTCCAAAAGTTTTCTCAAGGAGGGGAAATCAGTCCTTGCAATCAGACACAAACAAGAGCTAAGCACCAGTCTCTGCATCTTGTTCATACAGGCAAGGGGATAAACAAAGGGAAAGCAAGTTATTTTTAGTTCTTTGGGACAAAAGGGACAGAGTCAGTGACAGGTGTATCATCTTAGTTCTGACTGTGGGGTTCTGGTTCCTTTGTTCTGTGAATTTGTTCAAATTGTCACACAGCATTCAAACCAAGCAGAAGGTTTAAATGACTGAGTGTCACTCCAGTCTGGAGGGCTTTTCTCTCAGATTATGCCCAAAATGAATTCCATCCCAAAAGAAAGTCCACAGCATCTTCTCAGCCTCCCAACTCCTGTTTCTGCCTGAGACACTAAAGTCACTAAAAAAGTCACTGAGGTACTGAGTCACTAAAGTGTTTCTCGTTAATCTAATGAGTTTGGGTGTCTAACAGAGAACCACAGCAGGGTCTGGGGAAGGCAAGCTGGGAAAAGGAACTGAACTGCAGTGTCAGAGCAGGGAAAGTTGCTTTCAGAGGGCTGCAAAGCCTGGAGATGTGCTAGGGGCTGGAATATCATGTACTGCTCTCTCTGCCACCCCTGGCTCCATCCCGGGTCTGAAACTCACTTCACTCCAGCTGCTCAGCAAGCCTGCAAATCCCTCCTCCAGTGAGGCAGCCAAAAATGGAGCCAAAAAATTGCTTTTGGGTCAACTTAGAAGCAGAGAAAGAGAACATTTTAATTAGCAGCAGGACATGAAACTGGCTAAAACTGAAGCAGAAGGTTCTCGTTGCTAGAGAAAGGTTTGTAACAGAAACGGTGAACAATTCCCCTGCTGCAGAGGAAACTTTGCCTACAAGGGTTTTAAGGGGAAATGAGGAGGCCAAAATGAAGGGAAAACAATGAAGAGCTGTATTAAAAAGAAGTGGCTCAGTGTGTACTGGCTCCTTCAAAAACGGGAAGGAATCAGGGCTGGCTGTGTGAAGACTGAAATTAAAACAAGAGCTGCTAGCAGGACATTTCTGAGCTGTGAGTGCAGCTAGGAGAGCTCAGTGCACCTTTGTCCTCAGCATCCAAGGGGCCAAACTTTCACTTCAAAATGAGAGCTAGGATCCTTGACAAGCCAGCAGGAAAAGGGAAATACCACTAGCAGAGAAAATACAAAAGTGAGAATTGCATAAATTCACATTTTATTCCTATTTTATTGTGGCTAAGAGAACTGGCTCAGCTCAAGTATGGGAATATAACTGGGTGCAGCTTCCAGAGCTTCACTGGTGCCAGCAGGCTTGGTTTTTCAGCAACATTTCATATTCCATGATGTTATCATCACCTGGCTTTGTTTGTTTGGATTTAGGATGAATCAAGCTTTAAAGGGTCTGACACACACAGATTTTTTTCATTCAATCATTTCAGCATTCCTTGTAACTACAGACAGAGATTTCTTTAAGACTTACAAAATAGGAATGAATTCTGAATGAACTACAAGGGAGAGATAAATAAATACGTAGTCAGTGGAGTATCCTGACAAAACAGGAATTTTTTCCTCTACGAGAAATTGCAATTTTTTTTTCTTTGCAAGAAATTTGCTTGGAAGAAAAAGTGCTGTACAGAAAAGGGGTTAATTGTTCTTAGGTTCTGATGAAGATGATAAACTTGGGAGTTTTTTGCTAAAAGGAAACACAATTAGGCAGAAAGCAATGGTTCATCTCCATATGTCACACATCCAGAAGAGGCTGGTAATTTCCAATTTCCAATTTCCATCCCCTCTGTCTGCAGATCAGGTTAGGTATTGGAGATTTCCAAGCAGGACCTGGTCTGAGCCAACACTCTGTGTCCAGTTTACATCTGGAGTGGCCACAGAAGCCTTGTCCTTCCCACCAGGACCTTGTCCTTGGCAAACCACAAAGTTTCTCCATCCACACCCATGCTCCCAGAAATACAGGACCTAAATCCCCATAATTTCAGCCACAAAATATATTTTTTTGTCCATGGTATGGGTTCTTATAAACAGTAACAGAGCTTGAAGTAGCAAAAATACAAATAATCACCTTATTCACTTAACTGATGAAAGCTCTGCCCAGAGCCCCTCACCATTTGCTGTCAGATTTTGGGCTTGAGAAAAGAGGCTTGTTAAAAGAAAGGAGAAAAATATTTCTGTTTAGGAATCAAGTCATAGAAAAACACTTTGGAGAAGGCTGCGAGGGTGGAGATCAGATGATCTTTGTGTGTTTCTTTAGGAGGAAAAAGAAGTTATGCAATTCCAAGCAGTCATGTGGTATGGCAGCTGCTAAAGTTACTGCTAATTTTTATTAGAGCTGGCCAGAGCCAGAAAAAGGTCTGCTTTATAAGCAAGACCTTTTAAGAAGTAAACGAAATCTTCCTGAGCTGGGAGGCCTGCAGAACTGAGAGAAGGAAAAAAATAGCACTAAAAAGTTCTGGGTTTTTTTTTTTCTCCCCCCACCTTCAAATGATTCAGGAAACATTTTCACTCTCCCTTCCTGTTGCTGGTTTCTTTCTCACATTCATCCAATCAATCAAACAGATGGATAATATTTACCAGTTTTCAGCTCAAATTCCTGCTCAGCCCAAAGGACTATTCAGGTGCAGAATCTGTGTGAGCTTTTATTCACCCAAGGCAGACTCGTGGCCCTGGCTCCAGGCTCTAGCTGACCCTGCTGGGAGCAAGGGGCTTGATTTTAAAAAAAAAAAATCACTCTGTCCAAAAAAATCACTGCTCTCCAAAGGTCCTGTCCAAGCTCAGCCATGCCCTGACCCTTGGGAACATCCAGTGATTTTACTCTGATAAAACTGGAGATGGGATTCCAGTACTCCCAACAGTCCCGTGGTATTTTCCAGGACTGAGCACCTGTGGTTCCTGTCTTTGAAAATCTGTGGAGGAATTAAATGGGATCCTGAGCCAGGCTCCATCCCCAGACCTGCTCCTTGCTCTCAGCTTTGCACACTTTTGTGCCCTTTGAAGTCATGTGGATGATGGCAAAAAAAAATAATAAAGATGAAATGCAAACGCTGCGAGGTAAAATCCACCCCACTGAAGAGAGCAGGCACAGCTCTCCATATGTCATCTAATCTCTGTCCAAACAGGATTAATTCTGTACTGCTGTTAAATGGAGCATGTAATTAATGTGGGTACTCCTCTGGGGCTGTGCATGATAACTGTGCCAGTGGGAAAGGGTGAGAGGAAAGGCTGCTGCAGGAATGCTGCTCCTGGGATCCACAGGGCCAGTCCTGCCATAAGGGATCTAGAAATCAGAGATTTTTCTTTTTAAAGAGTATTTTAACACCACGCTTAACTAGACTATGGAAAAGGGGTTTGCACTAACAAAAGATACTGTTTTCCACACTCTGCCTCTTTTTGCACCTGCTTCACACAACTGAAGCACATTTAATGCATAATTCAAGCTGGAGATAAGACACTTGCAGCATTCTTTGGGAGCAGGAATCCCCTGGTGCCTCACAAAGGGGATGTCCCTTGTCGTGTACACAGGGATGGGATGTGTCCCCACCATTCACTGCTCAGCCCACAGAGCCCTCCTGGACCACTCCTCCTTCACCCCAAAGGCTCAACTTTCCTTTCTGGATGTAATATTCCTCCACACAGCCTTTAAAACCCAAATTCCCCTTTCAGAGACTCTTTAGAGATGTAAGACTTAAAAGAGAGAAGCTTCTTTAAAGATGGCACACGTTTATATGAAAGCTAACAAAACAGAAATTTACTTTGGATACTAAAAATGCATAATGAAAGTCTTAAAAGTAAAATATTGCTTTCATTTAAAAGCCTCAGTGGTGAAGCAAAATTTTTCAACTGCTATTATAGTTAACCCAGTCCCAATTGTATTTATGAGAGCCTAAAAACTTTACAAGTCCTGTAGTTGCACTTTGTAGTGGAACATAAAGTAGTCAGGTTACATTGTTTTGAAATTTATCAAAACACGCAGAAAGTAAAACAGCAGTCAACAAGGCTGGAACTGAATTCCCCATATTGATAAGTTGTCACCTCTCAGTGTTTCAAGCCCAGAACTGCAGTTAATTGTTGAAAATTTTTTACAGTGTAAAGAATTAATTAATTAAGCAAAGGAAAAAGCCTCATGTATGAAGGAGAGTATGAATCTAAGCCATAACTGCCATACAATCTGCTGGAGTACATTTGATAAATTTCCACTGAGCACTCTCCTTTTCCAGGTTTTCCTGTCTGGACCATTCCTTTCCCTACCATACCCTCACATTTGGCAACTTTGATAAACAAACAAAAACCCCCACACTGGAATCGGTTTTGTTTACTGTTAAACACATTTTTTGTCATTAAAACTACAAAGACCACCAAGCAGGAGAGACTTTGTTTTGTCCCTCTCACCGGAACAGCACCAGGCTCTTGTTCTGAAGAAAACTCCCTCCACCCAAATTAACCAGGGCTGAGCTGCAGGCTCAGGATTTGGGATCCCCAGGCTGATTTGGTCATTTTCCCACTTGACGTTTGTTTTTCACGTTTGCTGAACAAATTCCGTTTTTAGTTCCAAATGAAGAGTTATGCAAATGAGACTCAAGTGCCTTTTGATAAAGCCTGGTCTGAGCTTTTGTCCTTTTGTCAGTTAATTTGCACTTACTTCATGCATATCTTTAACCCAATTGGCATGGTAATGTGCCACATATGTACTAAATTAAGGATGATTGTGCCTGATTGCCCAATTATGATACCAAATGTGTGAAAATAGTTGATAGGACATTCTGTTGTTTTCTCTAAAAAGGCTCGGATCATTCAAAAATCTAAAAATAAAACCTAACAGTTAATCATAATGGTTTGGCTTGAAATGTGGAAAACTGATGAGATGATTTAAAATGCAAGGAATTGTACCACAAATGAAAAGATTAAATTGTCCCATTGTTATTTGCTCTATAAGCATCCTTTAAAATGGCCCAGCATTTGTTGGACTCTCTCTGATGAGCTACACAGGATGAACAGCTATTTTTCACTTCTTTGACAGAGTAATAACTCCTAACCCCAAATTCTACATTGATAGGTGGTTTGTATTTTGAATTCATCACAAACTGCCCCAGGTCCCAAGCAAGGGCTGACCTGCAGCCACCTGTGCCACACCAGGCTTGGAACAACTCCCAGCAGCCCTGCAGAGGGGAACAACCTCTCCCTGCCTCACACAGGGCAGGCACCACCAAGAGCTGCATTATCCCGGCAATCAGCAAGGATTGGCTCAGCAGAAAATGTTAACACAGCTGAGGGAGGATGGATGAGGGAATTCAGGAGCTCTGGGATCACCACGACAGGAGTCAGTGGAGTGAGTCCCTGGCTTCATGTGAGATTTGGCTGGAAGTCATCAAAGCAGTTTGCATTTCCTCTCCAGTCTTGTTCCTTGGGGTTCCAAACAAGTTAACCACACCAAAGAGAAACATTTCCTAAATAATCTGTGACTTTCACTGTCTTTTAAAGCATTGTATCAGTAGGACTTTTCTCCCAATTTTTCCAACCTTACAGTAATGAGAAGTTTGAGGCAAGAGGATCCAACCTGGAAAGAAAATTTCTCATGATTGATTCTCCTTTTCCTCAAGAGCAATTTCCTGTTTAACTGCAATTCCAAGACAAACATGAGCAACATTATTTAACTTCTCTACAAGGACTGCGGATGCTCCATTCCAGAAAAAATTGGGCATTCCTCCCAATTCCAGCAGTGGCAATTCTTTTCTGATTTGTGCACAGTTGTCATGGTCCCCATCTCGAGAGCACTGAAGGTTTTATGGGAGAGATTTCATGCTGGTTAAAGGCTGAAATGGCTGTTTCCAAGCAGACTGTGTGAGCAAGGAAAGCAAGAGTGGAGGGAAGTGCAGGGCAGAAAGGACTCCAAACCATAATCCCATTAATTTAAGATGTGTTACACATAAGGGATCTATTCCTGAGTTTAAGAGAGCTTTTTTTTGATAATTTAATTACCTCTTATTCATTCAACACGCCCCTGAGAACAATATTCTAAGCTTCCACACATCTAAAATGCCCACATTACGCTTAGGGTCAGCATGATGTGGATTTCTATTAAAATGAAGAAAAAATAAGATGGTGTGGAAATTTGAGGGGAACCCACACAGGACTTTTTCAAAAGCTGCAGCATGAAATGTGCTTATAACCTGAGCTCTGCAGCCTGCAGGTCAGAGAATGCTGGTCCATAATATTTGAAACAACATTGCTTTTTTTATTTGCAACACTTATATTTTCGTTCCATCCAATTTGTTTTTCTGGTTTTGTTTGTGGGAAGAACAATATTACAGTATTTAGTGTAGAACTCCTGTTGCACCTCTCTGGTTCATTCTCTGGCTCATCCCCCTGCTTTCCCCACCTCCCTGCCACAGCTCAGCCTGTAGTGCTGGTATGAAATCAGGGAAATGAATTTATGAGAGGAAAAAATGCAGCGATAACCAAGGGCGCCTGTTTTCATTTACATTTTCCTCTTTGGGTTGTTATTATTCCTCCCTTTCCACCGAGCTGTGGGATCCATGTTTCAGCACAGGCACGATGCTGCTTTGTGAGACACCATTAATAGATATGGACAAAGGCCTTGGAAAGTTTTCTGGGAGCATAAACTCCAAAAAGAGCTGACTCTGCTGGAGCTCCTTCCCCACAAATGCTCTCGTGTGCTTGCGTGTCCTGGCAGGAACTGCAACAGCCAATTTTAAGTCACTGTCTGAAAATGTTTTCTTCTAGAAAATTAATTCCTGAGTGTTCAGAGCTGCACAGTAAATCTTGTTCTCAGAGCTGAGTTCTCCATTCATGACCATTCTGTTTAATCTGTATCCTTGTCAGAGCTCAGCTGGCACCGAGTGTCCCGCAAGGAGCTGCAGGCTTAGGATTATCCTGCTAAAGCTGGCAGGATTGTTTTAAAAAGTGCCCACCAGCAAATCAGGACGTGAAGGCAGCGTTCAGATAGGAATTTTATGGAGTGATTACTTGTGGAAGCTGCCTGTGAGTGGTGATGGGTGAGCAGGGCAGCACAAGTGTGCACTGACAGGGCAGCCATACACTGAGCCCTTTCAGCCACGGGCTCAGTCTGCTGGAAAAACGAGACCATCACGCACCACCAGACCACAAGGAATGTTTCTTCTTTTATTCATTCACTCAGTTTTAAAGCCATCCTTGCCTCTCTTTGTGTGACTGGCAGGGAAAGGTTCACCATGCTCCTGCCAGTGTCCTTTCCTGCCATCCCTCTGTGGCTGATGGATTTCTCTGTGCTGATGTGACTTTCCAGAGGCTGTGCTGTGAACACAGCTACCAAATTAACCTCCCTGAAATCCACCTACCCCCTCCTGTGAGCAGAAAGTGGCTCTGCCAAAACACCACACTTACTACAGGGCGAACGGGGAGCCCGCAGCAAACGGCAAATTTTTGTTTGTACATCCACAAGATTTGCTAAAAAGTTTCATTGTTCTCGTGTGTAATCTGTGAAGAAATGCACGTCCTGGAAAAAGCAGCCTGTAATTTGTAGCACATGAGTGTGCTTTGGGGAAAATCAATCAAATGAACTAAGACGTGTTCTCAACTCCTAAACTAATGATCCTTCCTGTGAGCAGCATGAAACACCGGGCAGTCCCAGATGGCATAAATCCTCCAGGTTTCAGCAAAGCTGTGACAGTTTATACTACCTCAACAGTACCCTAATTGTGCTGCAAACTTCTTAGGGTGGCAGGCAGTCAGCCTTTTCAAAAGCCTCCTTCTTCCCAAGCAGTCCCAGAGCTAAACAAACAAGTTTACCAGTTAGCGAGAAGAGAATGCCAGATTTAATTTATAATCTTTCAGGGCTGATGTGCTTAAAAATAATAACTCTGAAAATCTGATTTTGTCTTAAGAAATGCCAAGCAGCTGCATAGAGGCATTCAGGGCTGGGACCTGAACCAACTTCTGTTGAGAGAGGAAATTAGGACCATTTTGTTACCCTGACAAAAATGAAATCTATGAGAACAGTAATTCTTTTGCAGAAAAAATCAATAGTTTCAGCATGTTTTTTAACATGGCAATTTGCTATGGAACATCTTAACAATACCTCAGAAAATCACCAGCTGAAATCAGCTGCTGGCTTTGAATGTACAAGTACAGAACTGCATGAAAGATGTGCAGTCAAAGCAGAGAAAATCTCCCGGAATCGTGACTTCCTCACTCCTAAAGTCATTGTGAAAGATCTGAGAACAGACGCAGGTAAGAAGCTTTGGTTAACATAGAGAAATTACAAAAACACCAAAATCCAAATCTTTATCCCTAATCTCAGTTAGGAATCCTAACCTGATCTAGAAGTTCCCCTAACCTGGGCACTTCTAGAGCTCCTTTCCCTCTGTGCCTCAGATTGCCCATTTACAGAGTAAGGATATTATTAAACAGTGAGGGGAAATTATTAAGCAATTAATAGCCACAACATGATCTTCATAGTCCTGTGTAAGCACTAAATATCATTATTCAACAGATTCTGTAAAAGAAAATACAAGAAAAAGAATATTTCTCTGTATTTGTCACATGCTGCTCTGATGACTGAGTAGTACAGACCACGCAACATTCATCTTGATTTTTGTCTTTCAGCAGTAGCAACACAGTGCCATTACTTATTTCAATGATATAAAAAGGGCCAAAAAATTGCTTTTAAAGAAAATTCAAGGCAATTCTTAAACCTGATTAACTTTGCATTTAACCTTCTGAAAAAATGTAGAACAGGAAATCCAACTTACATAAAGAAAACATGTTTAAAAATTATCTCTGACATAATTCCAAGGTTATCTCTGGATCAAATTGTCAGGGGATAGAATTTGCAAGCAAACAGCAATAAAAAATGCTTCTGCTATCAGCCCTGAAGAGTACCCTGAAGTGTCTGTATTTCACTCTGCCTAATCCCTGCTCAGTAATTAGAAATGTTGTGGCAGTTCTGAAAACGAGAAGTGACACTCTTATTTTATATGTGCTCCAAAACACATCTACCAGAAGATCTGCAGCAAAGAAACATTTTCCAAAAGGAAATCAAATGATTTGTGTTTTACTTCATTGCAAATTCTCTGTGATGGATGCTGGAATTAATTAGGGAGATGTTATGCTCAGCATCTTATACTGGAATAGGAATTCTTTGTGGGAGAGTCTATTTAGAATCCTGCTGATGATACATAAAACCTTAATATGGAATGAACAAGTTAAAGAAGCTCTAGATAGCTGAATTCAGTTCTGGAGAAGTAAGTTGCCATCTTTCCTCACCATTTTTTGTGTCTTTGAAAGCAAATGTGACCTGCTAGGATGCTCTGCTCTGTGCCAAGTCCTCCAGCTGTGTGCTCCTAGTTACAGCTACATCTGTAAATCATTTTTGAGTCAAACCCCCAATTCAAAACTTTGACAGTGTGAAGCTTGTAAAAGAACTTGCCTCTAGAAGGAAACCACCACTGGCCATTACTAATTCTCATCTAGATAGTTTACAGCTCTTTCAATTATCTAAGATAATTAGCCACTGGGATGATAAAGCTCACTTAGATGCCTTGATGCAGGAAGTATCCCCTTTTTCCTTATCCACAGCAAGGTTAGATAAAATGTGCTAAATATAACCTGCAGAGAACACAGGATGAAACAGCTGCTCTCAGGAGCTGGTGTCCACAGTATCTGTATTTTGAGGGCTCTCTTTTAGAGCACTCCACTCTAGTGCTGTGAACTGGATGCCTGTAGTGGCTGGGCATGAAACAAATTAATTTATCTAGAAAAGCATTCAATGAGCCCTCTTGGAGACTGCTGCACAACAGGAATCAAACCACATCAGCTGGGCACCACTCAAGATTGCTTCCACAGACACTCCTGATCCACACTGAGAGGCTGGTCTGGAGGCACCCAAAGCCAACCCTTGGGAAACAATGTGCTCCATTTTCATCAGCATTTTGTGTCTATTTAGAGGTGAGAAGAGTGAATATGACAATGACTTTGTGGTCAGCACAACAAGAGCTGTCAGCACACGTCAGCCCCGTGTCAACACATGGGTTCCTGCTACCCTTGGCGTGTTATTAATCCCACAAATCGCTCTGATGTCTTTGTTCTGGGCTTTTCTTGTCTCTGAAAATCAGCTTGAACTGTGCAAAAGGCTCTGCACGAACACTGCTGGCACAGGGGTGGCTCTGCTCAGGGAGGGGACACACAGGAAAGCTCACCCAGCCTGTCCCCTCGTGTCCCTCTCAGCTCCTCTGGACACAGAGCTCCTTCCTCAGCTGCACCAACACCAACCTTGGGGAGCAGCAGGGAAGGAGCAAAAATAAAATCAGAAGGAAGGAGGTCCCTTGCAAGAGAGCAGACGGTGCAGAGCCCATGGGGGCTGGCTGCCCTTGTCCCCTGCACTGTGAGCCAGGGCCACCTCCACAGCTGTGATGGGGCTGAACCAGAGACAGGACATTTCCTAACCTTGGGGTATTTGATCTCCCAGAGGTTTGGTTTTCATGCAGTTGTTTGGTTTATGTGACTGAGCACTACTTCAGGAACGGATGTCAGCTTTCCAGGGAGGCTGTGGGGAAATTCAGGCTTATGGGAAACCTTTCAGTTCAAACAAAATTGCAGAGTTCTCACAAAACTGTCCAGACCTTTTCGCAATTATGTTACATCACACACTGAGTCTGAGCAACTCTGGATCCTTTCACAGCTCAGCTTCTTATCTTTTTATAGTTCTGCTACTGTGGCTCCATTCTTTGCCATACGAAGAAACTTAATTAATATTTTATACCCTTACTGAATTGTGAATACAATTTGCCATAACAGTACAGCAAAAGGCAAATACACTTTGTCCCCTGCCAACAGAAAATCCTTAACAGCTGTTTATTGCTCATTTGCAAAACATAAGAGCAATGGAATTCCATTACTTAGAGAAACTGGCTGTTCCATGATATCCTTGGCAACAAACACTGCACTTATCTTTTTGAACAATAGACTCCCAAAGTTTCTCCAGCCTACAAAAATAAGACAGTGAGGAAGACTTTTTCTTAACTGCAAAAGGCCAAACAATGGGAACTGACTCACCATCAGCTGCATTTTGTTTCATGAAAATGAACCTTCTTCTCGTTCTCTCTGCCCCCCCAAAAAAGAAATTTGCTCGTTGCAAATTGAGAGGAAAGTTTCATGCAACCATCTCCTTCACAGGAAGAGCTTCTTATTGAGGTCAAGACTTTGGCAAAATGAGAAGGAATTCAGACTGCAATCTAAGTAATGTAGGAACTCACAAACAACATTAAAGGAGTTACTTGGGTTTATGATAAACCATAGAGAAATCGCAGAGTGGAATTTTCCCTGACTGTTCAAAACTTAAAAACCAAGAAAAATAACATCACGCTTTACACCACAGATATTTCACATATGGTTTTAACTAAATAACTTCCAAGTTTCCAACAGCTTAAAAAAGAACTATCTATGGCATACCAGAGAGATGCGAGCTCCTCAGACAGTCAGGACATGCACATACCATCCATAATCTGGTTTCTATATTTAGGGAAGGACTGTACCTAAAGCCCTGGAGGTCAGCACTGAATCAAGCCCAGCATATTTTCACAGACAGATGTTCTAGACAGTGCTCACCACAGTCCACTTCTCCCAAACCCACAGCAAACCATGTGCCATGTGAAGACCTGAGCTGGAGCTGGCACTGTTAAAAGGCAGAGTGTTCTCATACCTCAATAATCCTGTCGTGGATTTGCAGCCCTCCTTCCTTAGCAGCAGGCCCAGTGTCAACTATTTTTGAGACAAAAATTCCTTCGCTCGATGACCCATCCTGATTGTCCTTCAGGGATGAAAAGGAAAACACATCATTGTCCCTCTCATCTGCCCTCAGCTGAAGCTTGTCCATGGCACAACAGTGCACAACAGTAATCTGAGAGAAATATTCTTACTGATGCCTTAATATGGAATTACTTTGTGCTGATGACAACACCTGATACACCGATTTTGAAAAATTAAGCGACCAGGGATGGACTTTTATTAGGTAAATTAGTTGCTTGATAATCATTTTCCTCTGACTTAGGCCAGCTCAGGAGTAATTGTCATTACAATTATTCTCACAGCAAAATCCAGTGAGACACAGCCTGCTTGCACATCAAACATAAGACAACAGTGCAATTTTCATTTTTAGTTGCATGGCTTTTCCTCTGGAGGCTTGAAAATAAACCCATGGAAACACCTTACACCTAACAAGGTATTTTCATATTCCTGTGTATTGTGCTTCTACCAGTGCAAAAGAATGTCTCAGAAAGTTGAAAAACTCTAAAGAAAGAATAACTTTCAAGTGAATTCACTAGGAATATATCGTGATTAATGTCAGATTTCTGAGCAGCCAAGAAGTAGTTCTGAATACTTTCTAAATTACTAGGACAAGGTATAATCCACTCCTTGATGTAATTAAAGTCATATGCAGCAGCTCCAGCCAACAAGCATCCCAAAAAAATACATTAGTGAGTGTGTGGTGCAGGAAACATCTGCTGAAATCACAGAATTCAAAACCAAGCTGTTTCAGTTCCATCCCTTCACCTGCACAGAGGGCTGCTGGATCTCTGGTGGAGAGTAAATAATTTTTTTTTTTAATGAAAGTAATGGCTCTCAACCCACAAACTTCACAGCAGTGTGGTTTGAGAAAGAGACACCGTGGGTTTTATCATTCTGGGAGTGGCACTGCACTAGGATTAGTGGTGCTGGCCGTGATGATGTGCAAGAATAAACAGGCAGCGAGAGAAAAGGCAGCGCAGTTAACAGACATCCACACAATCTCCACGGAAGAACTGCTCTGAAAGAATCCCAAGAGGACCAAATGCTTGTCAGCAACATTTTTCCTCTAAGTGTTGACCTACATGCTTTTCCCAACTGGAAAGGGCAAACATATTTTAACAATTAACATACCACGCATGGCCGGCCACCAATAATGTTAAATCCGAGAGATCCAGAGTCCCGATGAAGGACCAGAGTCAGTGCTTTAGTTTCTTCACCCTACAAAGAACAGATAAACACATTCAAAACACTGTGTGTGGGGGGGGGAAAACAGGACAGGTAATACTTCTACCCAGGTTTTTTTGTTGGGGTGGTTTCTCATTTTTTTAATCCCCTTGTAGTTTAGAGACAAATGTTTGGAATAACTTTGCAGCTCCCAGTGGCTGCTCCAGCCACCCCACTGAGCTCCAGCAGCAGAACCTCCCCTAAGATTTATGTGTCTTTTTTATTGAGATCTACAGTGAGACACTTAACAGCAACAGAAGGGGTTTATATGCAACGCTGGTTCCTGCAACTACTTGACCCAGTCATATGTGATGTGTTATGTAAAATATTCCACGTTTCCAGTAGTCAAACTCTTTGACTTTTCCAGTGCTTGGGGGTGACTGAATCTTAGGACTGGATCCTTGCATTGCCCCCCTCTCCAGCTGACTATGTGATGCTGTTTATTGTTTTAAGTGACACTGTTTTAAACAGCATCAAACACAAAATTCCTGGCAGAGTTTCAGAAAACAACATTAAACAAAACTGCGACAAATTTTGCCACAGGCCCAGAATGGCAATTGCTATTCACAGCACCTGCTGTGCATGATTTTTTTTCCTCTGGCATTTCAAGACTAGCAAAACAGGAATCTCCCATCACTGAAAATCATTATGTTAGTCCCCTGAAAGATGAAATTCTGCAGTGAATAGTTTTCTGGACAAACAGCATACAACAAAGATGTACTGGAAGGACATGTAATATCTGGGGGGCTGTGTGAACAGGCTCTGTTATCCTGGTCTCTCATCCCAGCTTGTTCCTAACTACAAACTCCTACAAAATGTCCTTTATGACACAGGGATGCTATTAGGCCTATTAACTTTTACCAAGATAAAACGAAGTGCGTGAACTGTTACAGACAACTAAATGTTCACAATGTTCTGCCTTCAGTCTCAATCTAGTGTTGTTATTTACAGCACAACAAACAACAGCAGAGCACCACAAAAACCCCTCTGAATATCAACATTTAGAGATCAGAATAGGATCAGTATGTGCATCTAGAGATACAGATGAACTTTTCTACCTCCAAAACCATTTTCATTGCTTTATCCAAGAGGTGAAAAAGTTATGAACACAAAAAAAGTTTGAGGAATTTATCTTAAAAGTCTGGTTTTCATAACCAATTAATGACAAAAATTGCAACAGTTACATTGTAATTCAATGCAGATGGTTTTAGTTGGTGCATTTTTCTTCTAACATGTCAATTTGAAGTTGTCAATCAAATATTAAGGTCTATTAAAGTCATAAAAAATGTCACAGTAATCCTGGATTACTGAATTACTCCCACAGATTGGGGGATGATAAGGAAGCCCAGCTCCCTGCCAGGGTGAGCTGGCAGAGCTCCACTGACCGCACGCTCCGAGCTCCTCCACGGGGAGCTGCACCAGCAGCTCCACCTGAAAATGTGCTTTACAACTTCCACGGCAGTTTGTGATCATTATCTTCCCTAATGATCGAGGAATAAATAGACTTGGACCTGATACAGAGGAACACGAACAAATTCTGACTGATTTCATTTGAATCTGCCTGCATTTGGCAGCAGTGAGAACCAGGTACCCAGAAGAGAACTGAAAAACGAAGTAAAATCTATTTCCCTGCAAGTCTACAGACCCAGACCTCAGGCAGGATTTCAATGAACAAATTTCCAGTCCTGTGAGATCACTTTCAAGGACTGATGATTCTGGGTTTGAAAGACAAGCACATCCTAGCACGACTGTTTCCTTCTATTATGCCTATTTAAGAAGGCAAATCAATTCGAACAATCAAAAAACAATTACAACATTGCTCTCAAGACACTTTCAGTAATTACTATTGCCTGTTTTCATTAAAGCCTCCTTATGTGGTTTTGATTTGTCACTTTTACACCTGGCTGAACAAGTGTTAAAGCAGGTGGGATTGAATCAGTCGGCTTGTGAGGGAAAAGAAACTAACGCAGCTCTCTGTATGTACTTCTGAGAAAGTACTTGTGTCTACAGGGGTTGTAAAGACATTTCCAGGTTTTTCTGGTGGCTTTGTGCATTGTCTCCATGCTGCCCATGGCAGCAGTCACGTTCCAGAGCACCAACCCAAATGTGGAATTGCCTGGCCCCGGGAGGCAGCAGCACCTTGCTCCAACACGCGGCCACTTCTGCGCATTCACATCCTTCAACAGCCTTCTCCTCCTCTTCGTAAGGAAGCCACGATGCAAATGATTTTTCCAGGGCTCTGCCTTTCTCTCCCCCTCCAAGATCTGACTTTCCAGCAGAGCAGTCATTAAACAGTGAGGTAACTGTGGAAATGTGGTGGCCAGGGGCCAGCCCTGCCCCGGCAGCTGCTCCGGCAGCAGACCCGATGGTTCCTGGCATGTTGTATTCCCACAGCTGAACACAACTCTTAAACATAATTCTTGAAATTACTGTACTTCCCAGCTGAGTAATGTGCAGCTAATAGACTGCCTTTCCCTTCAGATAGCGTGGACTAATTTCTTTGGTGGTGCTGTGGCTAAGAAGGTCTGTCCTCACCAGGGGAGGCACCTCAGCTCCTTGCTCATGGGTGAAAGGGCTGCCAGGACCAGCCTGACCCATCCTGCTTAGGGACAGGCTGAGAAAAACACATCATCTGAGAAAATCACATCATCTTGTTTTAAAGGACTTCATCTGGCTCTTAGAGAATTCAAATCTGTGTCACCACCACCACAGAGGTCCTGAATGTCAGATCATAACTGGTTCTTGCCTGGCTGATCCATTTAAAGTCAGTCCCTGTCTCTGGTTGCCAGGAGAGCAGAAGGGTTTCCACCCTGGGCTGTCAACTGCTTCCAATTCCCACTCCCCTTGTTCCTTCCCAAAGGACTTTGTAGGCTGTGTAAATAAGGGATTGACCAGATCAGCTTATCAAGAGGTGTGCAGAGTGCTGTGTTTCACCAAGGATTAAGCTTTGTTTGAACTGTACAAGGTTTTTTTTTGATTGTTTAGACTTTGATATTTCAGGATTGACACGTCTCACCAAAGGAAATACTAATTTTGAGTGACCTTCCCTCCCACTCCCTCTCAAGCTCATCCTCAACAAGCCTCTCCTCTTTCCACCAAGGAATAAACAGTCATTCCCTGAATAAACCTTTGAACTGTACACAGTAAAATCAAAGTGTTCCCTCTGTGATAATACACACAGGTAACACAACTGAGGTCACTTAAGGCACATCTACCTGCTTAAGGGGCTTAGAAAATTGTGAGATGCTTACAGATGTGTGTGTGTATAAAAATATGTATTTGATTATGTCTTTTCTCAATATGGTTATGGTGCTGTTATAGCACTCACCTCAGAAATGGCAGATGAAAGCACAGCAAAGCTGTGATTCATCCAGCATCACCAAGTCTGTGCTAAGGTGAATCCCAACCTGGGTCTCCAAAGCTGCCAAAAGACCACAAATTTGGGTCTTTAAAGAATGGTCTGATGTCACTCAATATCCTATTTCCCCTTTGACTAAGCATTTAAACACAACTGTACGTGAGCATTTCTTCTGTTCAGACTACAGGATATGTGATCTGATTTATTCTGGATTGGGTCTACATCTGCAGCAGCAAGGAGCCATCAGGAGGAAAGGCAGAAAACCCTTTTTCTCCATCTGCTGAGGAGCCAGGACATCCCACAGTGAGTTCTGCAATCACCACTTGTAAGCTCTGAACCCAGACTGTTGGGGCTCAGCCTACTTGTGCTTAGCACAGACCAACCTACTGCATCTGAGAATGTATGAAATATGAATAATGGTGATCATTTAAATAATGACAACAAATTGGTTATTTCACATTACCATACCTCTAATCCCTGTGTCCAGGGACATAATCCTCAGGCAGATTTATACATCCTGCTGAGTGTTCTGCACAGTCTGTGCTACTGTCTGAGAAAATAACCCCAAATCTGGAAGCCTGCCACAGCCCCAAAGTGGGAAAGCACTAGGTGATTACCACAGCCCTTCTATTAAACTCTCTGTGACAAAGATGCAAGTTTGCTACTTGTGCTGGCCTGGGAGCTGGGCAGTGGAGAGCTGTTAGTGTTGGCCAGCTGCCCAAAACGCTGTGAAAGCCTCGGAATTGCCTGACCGCCGGCCCGGGCTGTGGTGACATGACACCTCCCAGCTTTCTTCAGGCTGGTGGCTGCTCCAGAGAACTGCACAACAGCCCTTTGTAGCGGGGCTGGACCCAGCACAGGGGTCTGGGCCAGCTGTACCCATAAATCTGAGAGAAAGCATAGCTGAAAATACGTGTCAGGAACGTTTGCAGCTAAGAAGGAGCAGCTCTGGGGATTACAGCAGCTCCCTACACTGTAAGGGGTGCAAACCCAACATTATCAGCACCAGCCACGAAGAAGGGGTGAATAAAGGAGCATAAAGGAGATCAGAGATGAGGCAGGGATTGGGTGAGATGGTTTCTGACAGCAGGACTGTGTGCAGGGCTCTCCTGCCATCAGCACTGGAGATGGAGCTGAGTGCCAGGCTGTGGGAGCAGAAAGCCTCCAGAATGCCACAGGAATGCTGCAGGAAAAGGGGGACACAAAACTGTCCTGAATCTTGGTATGACTGTGAACACCCAGTTTATCTTAATGGTATTACTAAGATTTTGACCAGAACACAGCCAGTATTGCCTGAAGTTAGAACAGTTCATTTAGTACTGAAATATTTTCTGGTTTGAGTTAGGAAAACAGGATGGGTTCTGTCCTGGATTGCTAAGAAGGTTAAAAAAAAAAAATCCTCTAACATGAAGTTTTATTTCCTTTACACAGCTTTTAGAGCTTCAACATTACCAGAGGTGTGAATACAGATGTTTGACAGTTTTGAATAGTTTAATACTGCTGTGTCTGTGGTAGCACATTCCAGGTCACTGGGAGGACTCTGAATGTCTTCATTTAAAAGATAATTGGCTTCCAGGGCTTCCTCGCTGGGGAGCCTCATTCCAATTAAAACTTGGGGATTGTTCTATCTCTGGCTTTTGATTCTGGTCATTTTATAAATGGTCTAATTTTGAGAGGCTGAAATCAAGTTAATTTTTCCCTTCCTAATTGAAGAACCCTGTGTGACACTGGGAAAGAAATCACAAGTACACAGCAGATGCCTTGTATCTGGATGTGGATGTTACAAAAGATGATGGCTGCAGATCCTGAAATAGCTGGTGAGGTGTCCGAGCTGCATCATAGTTAATCCCAAAGCCTGCTTTTTGTAGGAAGCCGTACTGTGGGATGCTAGGTGAGCTCAGGCTCTGGAAAGCATCGGGTCACAGCGGCTCCTTCCAATTCACTCCACTTTGTGTGACTCCTGGGAGTCAATTTCTGCTGATTTCATACCATTTCCAGCCCTGGAAATTCCACTTGTAGAGTTTTCTTCGGGGGAGAGAACCAAGAGAAAACATACCGCGACCTTGTTACTTTTCTGTGCGAGTTACCTTATGGCTCCAGGCAGCAACGACGGTCACACTTACAAAGATGTACCTACAGAAAGCGGCACATTACACCCCAAAGCTCAGGGATCTGAAAGCGCTCTCCAGGAGGAGCCCCGCGCACGGGACAAGGCGGGCAGAGCGGGGCCGGTCCTTACCTTGCCGGGGGAGGCAGCGCGGGCCAGCGCGTCCAGGCGGGCGCTGTACTGCGTGAAGCGCTTCTGGTAGCGCAGCGCCGTCACCTGCAGCTCCAGCTGAGCCGCCGCCAGCCGCGACAGCAGCGACTGCTCCCGCTTGCCGGCGCGCAGCGCCTCCTTCTTCAGCGCCTTCTCCAGCGCGGCCGCCCGCGCCTGCAGCGCGGCCCCGTGAGCGCGCAGCGCCCGCACGCAGCCGTGGCCGCCGGCGCGGCGCTCGCCGTGGGTCAGCACCAGCCCGCAGCCCTGCTCGCACAGCCCCGCGGGCCGCGCCTCGCAGCGCTCCCGCATGTGCGCTTCCACGTCGCGCAGGTTGAGCACCTGGCGGCAGCCGCGGTTGCGGCACTTGGCCGGAGAGAAGTCGCAGGTCTCGGCGTGCTCGCCCAGGTGCTGCAGCGGCACCACCGCCTCGCAGCCCCGCGCGTGGTTGTCGCATTTGATGTCCAGCTTGAGGATGAGGCTCTTGAGGGGCAGGACGTGGTTGAGCTCCTTGGTGGAGATGCGCTGGCAGTTGACGGGGCAGCTGCCCTGCTGCACCACCCAGGGCAGCACGCAGCCCGCGCAGAAGACGTGGCCGCACGGCGTGGTCAGCGGGTCCTCCAGCACCTTGTTGCACAGGTTGCACTTGAAGTCGGGATCCACCTCCCCGCTGAAGCGATCCAGCTCGAACCCCATCCTCCTTCCGCTCCGCCGCAAACAACCGAAGAAAAGAATAATAATAAAAAAATAAAAAGCCCAGAAAAAGTACCCGGAGTGCGGAGACGGGCCGGGGGAGAGGCGCAGAACGGGAATAAATAAGTACGAATCGCTCCCGCCGCCGGCCGAGAGGCAGCTGAGCCCCCGG
>VWZP01008455.1:3450690-3501522 GCA_013396995.1 Dicaeum eximium
CGGGGAAGGAGCGGCCACGGCCGCCGGCAGCGGGGACACACGGGATGATTGCTCGGAGCGATGTCGGACACATCGGCTGGGCACGGGCCAGCCCGGAGCTACCTGGTGTAGATAAGGTGCCCCTGACTGTGGCAAAAGGTGTGGAACCAGATGGTCTATAAGGTTTCTTCCAGCCCAAACCATCCAATGGCTCTGTGATGACTTTTGGAGAGGGCACTCATGGAGTTGCCCTTGGGGTCAGGTCCTGGACGAGCTGCTTAGATATTGGGCTGACTGCTCAGTCCTCAGGTGCGAATTCTTACATTACCGACGAGAAAAAGCGCAAACAGAACAATCTGCCAGTGTGTGAGGGACGGAAGCATCAAGGGTTAATGATTTGCAAAAGCAACAGGGTGCTTTGCTGAGGCCGGGTTTGTAACCCCCGGCCGAAGGGGGGGAGGAGAGGTTTTGAGTGCGTGGTGGCAAAGCCTCTGATCTGCCCAAGAACAGCCCAGGTACAGGGGATGGACACGCACCAGCAGAGGATGACCACAACAAATCAACCTTTGTTTAGCTACAGCCCGGGTTTTCGGCCAGACAGGGAAGAGGGCCGGTCAGAAACAGAGCCTGTGGAGCTGGGGTGATGCTTTCTGTCATGCCCGTGTCCTCCCTTACACACCTGGCTCAGGTGAAAACGCCCTTCCGGGGGAGCTACTGGGACATTCACACGCAGACCTGAGCGTTTTCATCCCTCCTGAGAAGGCAGAGCTGGCTGAGAAGGGGCCATAAACCATCAGAGATTCCCAAAGTGCTCCCAGACTCATGATCCACAGTGCAGCCCGTGATCCAGTGTTGCAACAGAGAGGGGAAAACTCCCCCTGCAGGGGATGTCCCTGGGCACTAGCCCCGGAATCTGAACGGGTGTTATCCCACCCAGATTTATGCACCATGGATTTCCTCCAGCCCTGATGGATGAAGGCTGAGCCCATCACTTTGACAAATGGGCATCAAAACTGCAGCAGTCTTGTTTCTGGATCCACAGGCAGTGATATCTTTTCACTGTCTATTCTTATCCTTTCTTTCTCTTTCTTCTTAATTATTTTCTTCAGTCATCTCTTTATACTTTTATCCCAGGACAGCTATGTACCTCCTTTCCATTGCAACCAAATGTTCCAAAATTAACTTGCCATACATTTTATATAAATAAAAATACTCCATTCAGTGTCATTTCACTCTAACCCCCCCAAGGGATCTATGAACAAGGACCTCAGTAACCCTGCCATCAGGAGCAGAGCACAGTGCTGTCCACATCCTCATGGAAAAGAAATAAGATTTTTCTGTGTTTGCACAGGCTGCTAATGCCCATTGCTGCCACTTGGATGTAGGTGATGTAGCTCATTAAAAGTCACCAATTTGGATACCTGTTTCTGCCCAGGGATGACTGAAAAGCACTCCTGAATATCCTGTAAAAAGCCAGCCAGACCACACCTGAAGCACCAGACACAGCATTCGGCAAAAGCAATTTCTCCTACAAGGCAGATATTCAAGTACTGAAAAAAAAAGCAATAAAAGAGACCAGCTTTGTTCACTGTGGGTAGTGATGCAGAATTCTCGCGTGCACCAGAGCCACAGAGCAGCTCAATTGTTCTTTTATTGTGTTTTGCTTTATGGCAAAGCAGAAACCAGCGAGAAACTTCAGTTTCAAGTGACCTTTAGTGTATGTCTGTTACGTCCCAGTAAAACGACTTTCTGAATGCCTGGGATGATTTTTTTGTGTGTTGGTGACCTCTAGAAGGTAACAGACTCGTGGTTACACGAGTTCCCATTTCAGTTTCAGGCAAGTACTTTTTAGTGCTAAGGTTTTTTCCCTTTTCAAATCTGAATTCCATCTGCAGTGCTCATTCTAATTATTAATGTTCCATAGAGGTTGAGGTTGCTTTTGGCTGCATACATTGCCCTGCTGAAGGGAGCATGCATCAATATTTAGGGTGATATACCTAAGTAAGGAATTTTTAACAGATTTGTTCCTTTTTAAAAAAAAGAATAAGCAGATGATGTAATAGAGAGCTGTGCATGCAGGTTTCTGTTAACTCCATCTGAAGGTTGTGTGGAGTGCAGGGTGATAAAGTTAATTAATACACGTTTATTGCTGACTTTGGGATTATTCTATTTAAACTGTAGTAGTGATTCTTGTACTTCTTCTTGTGCTTCACTGCCTCTTGCACCTTCCTTGTCTTTGCCATCTGCTTCTCCTCAGGATATCTCTGCTCACACGTCCCTCCTGCCATTCCCCTCCCTTCCATGCCACTTCTGCTCCCTGCTTGCCCTGGGGCCAGCAGCCCTGAGTCCCCACACTGCAGCTGCAGCGTCACTTCTCTTGTTTTGCAGTTTGCCACCAAACTTGGGATTGCTGTTATCAGTCACAGGATCTGGTTTTTCCAAGGGCATTTTATATGAAATAAAACCTCACATTCCCTGTTCAGGGGATGCACATAGTGCAGCCAAGGGGGCTGAGTGTTCATTGCTGTAGCTGCTGCATCCTCTGATGGGGAAATCCATTGGTGCACCTGGTTCTGAGCAGGAGACTGCTGCTCCAAATCAGCCACCATCTCCTTGCTGCCTTCCTTACCAAGTTTATAAACTGCCCCATGTGCTCGGGATGGTTGTAAACAGAAAGAAATTAATTCCTTCAGCGATTGCTGCGGAGGTTTGGGTTTAGGATTTCAAAGTTGTCGCTACAGGATGCTCGAGGCCACTGCCTGAAGCCAGAGGCAGAGCTTTTATTGATTTCCACGAGGGTGACGTCAGGACCAGGTTCCTTGGGCTATTTGAAACTACACAAATATTTGGATGGAAAATATAGGCAAGAACTGGAATAACATTTTCACTTGGAGCCATGGCTGGGCAGATGCTGTGCTGAGTTCTGTGATACACTTTAATGTGACATTTATGTAGGAATAGATACTTTATTTATAAATTAAAGCTTTTGAAGGCCACTGCAGCCTTGCACTGAGATTACAGCTTGGAGTGCTGACAGGGAATTGAAGTTCCCCTCTCCCTGCTGCCTCTGTCCATGGAAGAAGGCACAAATGGAGCTTTCCCTACTGGAGACACATTTCTGTTCTCCTTTGGAAAAAAAAAAAAGTCTAAAGAGCAGTCTCTCAACATGAGTCTTTAATGTTCTTTTCAAAGCCTGAGGTTTGTAACTGAGGAGAGGTTTGGGTTCCAGGGCTGAAATTACCGTGCCCCAGCTCAGGAATATAATTTTTATTTAGTAAGTTCTCTGATCCTCAGAGGTAGTGCTGGGACCACTGCTGAGCCATTAAGGCTCTCCCATTTAGCTTTGCTCCCCTGTCAAAGGAAGGGTGAGGCCATGTCACTTTGGGCTGTAGCACAGGCAAAAATGCCAGCTCTCAAAGGGCTGCAAAATGAGGGGTTTGCTGCAGGTCTCACTCAGATTGTGGATTGTTTTCCTGCTGCTGTGAGGTTTGCAGTCCCACAGAAAATCAAATGCAATTCATCATCACCTGCCTTTTGTCCATAAAGGTTGACATCATTTTACACTGGATTAGGAAGTCTTTGCAGGAAACTTGATTTTTTTTTTTTTTAATCAGTTTGCCTTTAAAAAGGGGGAAATGATGAGGTAATGCAGAGAAAGAGTCGAGTCCCTCTCCAATCATCTCCAATCATCTGGGCCATTCTGACAAATCCCCAGTGGTAATAGGACATGTCCAATGTAACGTGGTTTCCTCATGCACTTAATTCATGAGTTGGACCAGTGGTCCTGGGCGTATTTCAAATATATTTAATGTATCTAGAATATCTGCAGTATCTTAAAATGTACCTAAAATGTTAAGATCTTCTCAACATTCTGTTCATTGCCAAGCACTGTAGAGAGATATAAAGTTGAAAGATTCTGTCTTCTTTGACATTTTACGACCTTTCTTGTTCTATGTTTGTCTTACATGGGTTTCTTTATCTATATGTGTAGCTCCTATCATTAAATTTCAAGTGAAATTGCCTCAATCCTTTATTTTTACTGCTGGCAGCAATATAAGTTTGCATTAATAGAAGGTGCACAGAAGAGCTGGGGAACAGGGGCCAGATAAAATGTCATCATGTGATGGTGGAGCCATCAAGCCCAGCAGAGATGGTTCATAATGATAATGGTTTATGTGACATTTATAGGCAGTATTTTGTGAAAGGTCGGGCTCTGGCTTGGCAGCTGAGCGACATTTCAGGGTTTTACATGTGCAAGTAGAAGGTGGATATAATAAAAATGGGTTTTTAGAGATAAATGGTACTTTAACAGACCAAATCCACACCAAACCCCTCTGTTTGAGGAGAAACATCTGAGCTAGAAGTGAAAGACAGCACTTCAGCATCCTTTCCTGACATTCCCTATGCATTTTTGTGTAGTTGCTCAGGAGCCACTGCAGTGCCTCAGAAATGTTGCTGTCTTCAGACAAACTTGGAGGACTGGGCAACATCTGACCCTGTTCATAACTGGCTTCCTTCTCCTCATCTCTGCACACAGCTCATGAAATAGAAGAGTTTATATTTTATTTAGGAATGGTTGAGAGGAAAGAGCCACAAGAATTTTGGCTCTAAGTACTCATTCCTATATTAATATGGATAGAGAAAAATATGAAATAATACTCTTCTTTCTGGAGCTTTTTAGGAAATTTGATCAGCCAGCCGTGTTGACTTTTCCTGCTCTTTGTCTGAATAGTTACATTATTCACCACTACAATATCTGAGCCTTGCAGTTATTTATTGTACATTTTATTATCAACAGTCCCTTTTGTGATATGGGAGAGTTAGCCACGTTTGAAGATTGGGCTTAAGGTAATGGAAGTGCTTGTTGTAATTCAGCAAATCTTAATCTGAAGGGCTAGAAATTGAATTCTGCTTTTCCTGAGCTGTTCTTCTCTGGATGCTGGAGCCAGTTTTGGTGAGCAGCTGCTTACTCTGAGCAAGTCTGGGATTTGAGAACAAGACTGAGGCCCAGGCCTGACCACTGCTGGAAACTGCACAGGGATTCCAAATTTCAGTGGAGGCCACATCCCAGAAAGTTTTTGGTACCCAGTTTATAGGGCCACAAATGCTGCATCTTTGGCTTTCCCCAGCTCTACAGACCCATGCAGGAGGTATCAAATTCTGATGTAGACACCACATCTTGCACCATATAATTTCTTGTCTTTTCCTCCCTTATTTAAACAACTCAGAGCAAGAGAACTGACATCATGTTGCCTCCTCCCCTTTAACACATCTTCACGTTGTGAGTAATGATAATGTTTAAATCCAGACTGTAACCGATGGGTGGGACATAAACCCCAAGCCATAATTTAGAGGCACATTCTGAAGGGGTTTGGAGGATGAGCTCAGCCATGGTGGGGGCCAGCCCACGTCTCAGAGAGTGGAGAGTGCTGAGTGAACACAAATTGCTGAGAATCCTCTCCCGTTTTCACAGAATCACAGAATCACAAGATTGGAAGAGAGCTTCAAGGTCATNTGAAAAACTTCTCCCTGATATCCAGCCTGTATTTCCCTTGGCCCAGCTGGGGGCTGTGAGCTCTGGTTCTGTCAGAGCTGCTGCAGACAGAGCCCAGGCCCAGCTGGGCACAGGCATCTTTCAGGGATTGCAGAGAGTGCTGAGGGCACCCCTGGGTCTCCTTTTGCAGCCCCCATGGCTGTGGGTGCTGTCAGTGGCACTGGCTCAGGCAGGTTCCACACCAGTGGGTGTCTTTGGGATTGCACTGAGCTGCCAAATCTGATTGCCCTTAATTGACAGTCTGGCCCCACAGAAAAGAGGTGAAGCTCTATTTATCCATGTCTGCTCACACATAAGCATTCCCTCAAGTCTTTTTAAGTCCATCCTTCCTCTGTTGAAACATGAAAAAAAAGAAAAAAAAGTCCTGTTTTCAAGAACAGGAATGGAAACTGATTCACTTTTCATACTGGCAGGATGACTGTGAATGATGTGGAATGTTCTGGTTTTTCCACATCAGCAACACTGCTTTATCTCAGGATGCTTTTGTTCCATTTCCAAAATAAACAGCTCTTAATACTTGCACGAGGTGTATTTGACAAGCAGGCTTTTGGGTTCATCCACCATTCCTTAGGTAAGCAATGTCCTGCTTATGTATTTACAGCTCTGTTTACATTTGTACAAACTAAGGGAAAAAATCCCCTTTTAAAACATGTCACTTCGAAACCAGAAGCCTTATGGAAAGCCCAGGCTATTTTGTACAAATTCTGAATTTTTGGGTCAGGTGAGCCCAAAGATGGAAAAGAATAAAATCTTAGGGAGGTGCTGGTTTTTCCTGATGGGTGTTACAGCAGGATGATGCAGAACCCAGAGCTACCTGTGGGTTCAGGTAGGGCATGGAGCATCTTGGGGCAATAAATCCAGCTCTTGGTGCTGACCTCTCTCTCTAGAAGTTTCTAAATCACTTGAGAGGATCCCTGCAAACAGCCCCTGCCATTATCTGTGCAAGATGAGGATCCCAGCTGATTGCTCTTAGGCAGGATTCTGGGCTCAAGCACCTCTAATTTGATCCTAATGGAGCTTTTGGCTGCATTTGTTTTCTTCTGATAGTCGAGTTGTTTTGGAAAATGGTGATGGCTTAAGGCAGCCTTTCAGTTCTTGGATCTTCTGTGCAGTTTATATTGCTTTAAAACAAAAGTCTTCAAAAAGGAAGTTCCAGTACTTGGTGAGCACTGATTTCAGAGTTGTTTCTTTATTTCTTGTCCTTAAGGGGGGTGGGATAAGCTGAAGGTGTGGGCTGAGAGGTGGAACAGGGCTTTGTGAAGTTGTGAGGTTACACCGGGTCAGGCCATTGTTTTCCTCATTAAAATGCACCAAAATTTACTCTGAATTCAACAGTTGTGTGTGTTTGGAACCCCAGACACTCAGTTCAGAGCAGGAAAGAAGGAACATCCCAATTAAACATCCTCAGCATTGCTGTTCACAGACAAAAGGTACTTTATTTCCAACATGAGGAAGTTTTGTGGTTTTATCTCTTAAAGAAAACCCCCTGACCATACCTAAAGGTACAAAGACTCTTTGCACGAGCAGGGTCCTGGGGAACTCTGAATTTCTTTAGGGTGATGGCTGAGTGGGTTCAGAGACCCCCAAGGGCTGGTTTATGCAGCTCCCTATTTGTGTGATGATGAGGAGGGTCAGGAGCTTTTAAATCCGAGTTTGTGCTGGGGACAGCACAGGGCTGAGGACAGCCCTACTGCACAGGACACTGCTCCACATCTGCCCCACTGACATCCTTAAATATTCATCTCCAGACCTGTCTCCCTCCAATGAGAAACATTTTGTATCGCTCTCAAAGATATTTCACTTTAAGCCTTTTTTTTTTTTGAGTCTGTTTCAAATGTCTTGATCTAGGCAGCTTCCAGCTCCTTTCTTCTTTTTTTTTCCTTCTTGTTTTTTTCCCCCTTTGTGGTTTTGCAATATTAAGCATGCCCTGAAATCTCATTAGCATTTTCGACATTTACTTTAAAAGCCTGCTTGGTGTTTCTAAGATCTCTTCTGCACTTTGACAAAAGTTCCAAAAGGAAGAAAAGTTGTGTCTTTCTATTTTGGCAGGCTCTGCTCCATTTGCCAGTGGCAGAATGTGAGCCTCTTGGCAAAATAGTTTTTAATATAAATACTAGATCTGAGTGAAAAAATAAAAGCTGAATTTTCTGAGAACTCCCTGAAATGTCAAGTTTGTTCTCAAAGTAACAAATTAGAAGCAGCTTATTATGAGGAAATAGTCTCCATTGGATTTTTTAGGATTTCTAAGTGCAAAATGTAAATTTTCTGTGCATTTTTTTCCTTAAAGTTTTGTTGAAATAGATTTTGACTTTTTTTTAATGAAATAAGCAGTTTTGAAGAAGAAATTAATTTGTTAACCAGGATACCACATAAAAATGGAAGGAAAGGAAAATATAATCTGAAAAATTAACAAAGTAATGATAATAATACAGTTAATGCTATATTTTAAGTGGAAAAGTTTTGAGAGTGGGACAGGAATATTTTTTTCCTAAAAACTGTGTTGACATGGCTGGGTCTAGAACGAATCAGAACTGCTTTAGTTTTATACCTCCCTGTGAAAATTTCCATTGCAATGGGAATAAAACCTTGGAAATCCATGGATATTCCTTCTCTTCCACTGCAGCTTGTGTTTTTCACAGGGGGCTGAAAGTTCAGCCATTAAATTCGGATGGGGGCTGCCTCCCAAAGGGCAGAGAATGCTGCTTTTTTTTTTTTTTAATCCATGGTGGGCTTTTTTCCCCCTTAATGCAAAGAGAAATTCAATAATGTTTGTAAAGAAAACTGGGCTGACTGGTGAAAAATCATCAAAAAACCATGGTAAAAATAGTTGTTTTATAGATCATTGAAGCTTGATGAAGTAGGCTCTAGTGAGTGATTTAAGTCATTGAATAACAAGATAGAAAGTAATGGAAAAAGCCAAAGGTAACAACCTTGATGGTGGAGTTAAATGATTTATCTGACTACAGCTATTCTAAAGGCAAAGGTTAGTGTACTGAGCTGGTGTTGGGAATTATAGCAGGAGGCACACAAAGCTCTTTCAAGTTGCTGAGATTTGTTTTTGTTGCACATTTGCCATTCCCTTAGCATTAGCCTCAGTTATTTTATAAAAGCTCTGCATTGACCTCTGCTGTGTGAAGTTTGCACACGTGCAGGTACCAGGAGTTTGTTGAAGACAAAGAGATCGAGAAGGGAGGGCAATGGCAAAAGGGAGGGTGAAGCTGCAAATAGCAATGGTAAAACTGCAAATGGCAATGGTAAAACTGCAAATGGCAATGGTAAAACTGCAAATAGCAATGGTGGAGCTGCAATTAGTAATGGTGAAGCTGCAAATAGCAATGGTAAAACTGCAAATAGCAATGGTAAAACTGCAAATGGCAATGGTGGAGCTGCAATTAGTAATGGTAAGGTCGTAGCTGTTTTTTTATACTCAGTAAAAGATTATGATTCATAAATACATGTTTTGCTGCCCATGTCAGCTCTCCCAGTTGCTCTTCTTTTGTTTCTCCTTTCATTTCTCCTCTCATTTCCCTGTCCTCTCCCTCTTTGCTCATCTCAGGCTGCCAACCAGTGCAATTCCCACTCCGTGGCTTTCCCAGCCACCGCATCTGGTTTTACTTGGCTGTCCTTGGCAGGCCTGTTCTATTGCTCAAGGGGTTGGCTCCTTCCTGGAATATCCACCCTTCTGCTGGTGGATGGTAATGCTCAATCCGTGTCTGCACGCTGCTGGTGGCATTTTGCAGTTGTTGTGCCTGTCACAAGGGCAGGGACTCTGTCTGCTCCCAAACTGAGCTTTCTGCACAGCAGGGCACCAGCAAAGTGACCTGGAAAAAAAGTAGAGCAGAACAGGCTGAGGTGTGGTGTACAAACCTTTCAAAGCCGTGAAACTACGGAGAAAGCTTTGAAGTAGAACAGTGGGGAGAGGTGGAGGCAGTGCTGAGTTAGGAAAGCTGCTTCTCTTTGGTGGGAAAGTGTTCCACAGGAGCAGGACAGAGGGACAGGGGTACAATCCTTAAAACAGTGGTGAAGAAGAAATATATTTAAGGAGGGAACTACAGCTCAGTGAATATAAATTGCTGAAGTGACACTCTGCACAATGCAGAGCAGGCTGTTTCTGTTAGAACAGTGCCTGCCTTCTTGAAAATTCACAAAAGCTGGGTAAAACTAATGATAAGCCAAGAAGGAGGAAGAAGGTGTGAGACTCTCAGATTTCTTGAAATGTGTGGAGACTTTGGTGTGTCTCTCAAGAGAACAGAATATAGAAACAACACAGCTTAGCCTGGTGCTTCCCCAGCAAGAAATGCTGCTGCACACAGAGTATTTCTGCCCCAGCACTGATTTATCTGAGGGATAAATCAGCTTATTTCATTATCATTTGTTGTTGATTTTTTTCATATGGCTCTCCTACTTGACTGCTCTTTCCCCATAGCATTTTCCCAGCATGCCTTCAGAAATATCAGAAAATGCTCACAAAATGCTCCAGAAAAGTGCCAACTAAATATTCCACAAAGAGCTTGCAGAGCTTGTGCAATGTTTCCCCTGGTCCTTCCCAGCTGGTTTTGAGCATTGATCTAATATTTCCCCAGTGAGCAGTTAGCATTTTTGTGACATTAAACATAGTGGGGAGGTTGTGTTTCCATGTGTGAATAAAGATCTGATTTTTCAGATGAAAATAAATGTTCAGAGTTCCTCCTCACCAAAAATTGCTGCTCCAGATTGCTGCCTAAGGGTTTGGTTTCTTCTGCTCTTTTGGGGTTGTTTGTGGCTTCTCTGAAGGAAATAAGGTACTTTTAGTGCTACAATTCAGACTACTCCAAATGCATAGCATGTGACATTTTGGTTTTCTACTGGCATTGGATCAGGCTCTTAATAGTCTCTATAATATTTAAGCAGATTACCTGAGGTATTTTTCAATATGCCTAAAGAGGAGGTGGCTATCCAGCTGTCTGCAGCAGGAGGAATTTAGGTTTTATGGGTTTAAATAGAAGTCATACAAGTCCTATTCACCTCATTGAAATGAAACTTTGCATTCGTTTTACCAACAGTTCTTTTCCCTTTTCTTCCCTACAAATTGAGTCTTAACAACATGATCCAAAGAAAGGCTGACAAAACCAAACAAGCACAGATTTTGTGCTGTTTGTTCAATGGTAATTGGCTCATTACAGGTCAAATCCTGAATTGTGGCCCTGCAATTGGGAAGCTCTGAACCTGTTCATGTAAAACGTGGCTTTGGGAAGCACAGTAATCATTATGCAGAATCAAGCCTTCAATTAGTCTGATAAAATCTCAGTAATGGATTTACTTTAGCAGGACAGGTGGAACCCAAGTTCCAGTTTGCAAAGCTTGTTGTCTTTTGAGGAAAAACATTTTTATATAGTATTGCAACGTATTCAAATCCATTTCTCTATCATTATAATTGGCATAAATCAACTTGTGCCATTTTTAGAGAGCTAATGGATGTCTTCAAAATGTTCCAGGTAGATCTCAATATGGTCTTAATGCAACAAATTTGCAGTTTAGTAGAATACATTGGTGAAGCCCCAAATTGCTTGTCTAGCTTTTTATTTTAGCCATTTATCAATTTACCCCTAATTTAATTGAGAAAATGTTGACCCAGAAGATGTTAAAGGCAGAAACTGTGGTGTGGGCAGCACTTTTCTGGGTATCTTCTGCAGCCAGGCCCCAGAAACACCCAGTTTCAAGAGCTAGCACTAAAACCTGTCATTAATGTTTTCAACACCAGCAGCACAGGAGTGAACACAGAGGTTGGGTTCCTCTCTTGGACCTCTCTAGAGGTGCATCCTGTGCCTCTGGAACAGGACTGGATGGTCATGGGGGTAGCAGGAACACCAGGAATAGTTTCTGTGTTAGTAATAGTATATGTACAGATGTTAGGAGAAAAGTTCATGCTACAAAAAGCATGTGCTTGTAAAGCAGAGCAGTGAGAGAAAGAACAGTTGATTAGTAGGGAGTGAGAAATTACCCCCTGTTGTAGCTGTAATGCAGAACTTACACCAAGTGTGAGCTGGGTGCAATCCCCAGCTGTAAGTGCTGTCTGCAGACTCATACCAAATCTGTCTGAAGGAGAATTTCTGTTGACTTTAAAAATGACTCTTAGCAATTTCTTTTTCCTGGTGGTTTGCTTATTTGTTCTCAATACTGATTAATTAGAGAGGAACCAAACCAAGACATGCTCCAAGGCTTTCTGAGCTCCTTAAATCAATCTGGAGAGACCACTGCTCCAAATAAAACTGCCTGTATAAACACACCACTTTATAAACGTTTGAGAGATGCTGTTGGACTGGAACAATATCCCAGACATCACCACTAAGATTTATTGTCTGGGAATCTGAATAATATTCTGTAGAATCTCCATCATCAGTCAGGCCACGATCCACTTTAATTGACTGGCAGCACACACTGAAGCTTGTTATTTTTGCTATCTCCTCAATCCTAGCAAGAATAAACCAGTCTCTGGAACCAGCAGCCTGAGGGAAGAAATCATCAGGGTTTATATAAACCAGCCTTGGGGTTCAGAGCCAGGGGGGCCTCTCTGGGCTCAGGAGAACTTGCATGAACAACCCTGGGGGAACCTTTGTGTCTTAGCTCTGTGATGAGCTCAAGTGCCCCATCAGAGCTCATTTGTCTCTGCTGAGCCCGAGCCCAGGCAAGAATCACCTTTGGTGCTGTTTGGATGTGCTGGGCTTTGGCAAGCAGGATGCTTTCTGCAGCAGTCCCTGCGCATCTCTGCTCCAGGGATGATTTAGTCCAGTGTAGTGCGATGTTTGCATGTTTGACTTTTAATTCAGTCCCTGCAAACAGAGAGCTGAGAGAGGGATCCAGGTTGCAGATGGCGTTGGGATGCCTAAATAAGAAGACAAAGTGTTCCGAGCTGCCGCAGGGGATGGCAGCTGTGTGAGTTCACAGCTCGTTTTCACATCTCACAGGAAGGAGTTTACATTTGGGCCCTTCCTTAGGGAGCTGTTTGGCATCCTTGAGTAAACAGCGGGGTCCTCCCTGCCCAGAGCGGCTCCTATCCCAATCTCAGCAGGAATGCACAGGGCCAGAGCCCTCGGTGGCTCAGCTCTGCTGGCCCTGCTGGCCAAGGGCTGCCCTGCCAGGACCCTCCGCAGTGCTCCCTGCTGCTCCCAGGCAGAATCCCACCTGGAAATACACCCCGCATCCTCCTCTCTCTGACTCCTCCTGTGCAAGCCAGTTCTGATGTAGGCTTGGTGGTAGTTTTAACCTGGCCAGCTTGAAAATGGGAGGGATTTTGCCTTTTCCACCTTTAATCATCCAGGTTTAAAGGGAAAGGTCAGGGTCTGTTTTCTGGATAACTTTAAAACTTCTTCTTCCCTATGTTCCTTCCCTTTGCAGTGTGGGTGTCAGATTTATCCAGAAAAATTGTTTGGTCTGTTTATGTGGGTGCCTTTATCCCAGGTTGTTCTGTTTGAGTGCTCCTTGTTCAGATCAGCTGGGCTCTCTCTGCTTTCTCCACTGCCCTCAGTTCCCCATGTTCCTGTGGAATATCTGGGTAATTTCAAGGACAAAGGGATTTGTTTGTTGGGATGGTTGGTGCTCACCAATTCTCTGAGGTCAGAGCCAGCAGAGCACGAGGAGCAGAAGTGGGGTAGAAATGTCTCAAGATCATTCCAGCAGCATCTGGCAGGACCAGGGCTTGGCATTCCCTGCTGTGCCATCCCTCAGGAAGGAGCTGTGGCTGTATCTCCTCACTGCTCCCTGGGCAAGCCTTGGAAACCAAAGGACAGCAGGGGATGGTTCAGCCTTCCCCTAACTAGTTAAGCAATTTAGTTACTTAATAATTAACTGGCTAGACTTGCCCTAAGGAAAAAGAAAATTACCCTATGACTGATTTTTTTTTAATGGAGAAAAGCAGGGAACAATAGCAGCAGTTGGCTGGGGGTTGCCTTGAGCTGGGCTGGTTTGGGTGGGGTGGAAAGCAAGAGGCAGAGCCCACGTGGATTGTGGCTCTCTGTGGCTGTATTTGGCATCAGTGGCCATGCAGGACCTGTGTAAATACACACATTTATTTAATGTAATACACAAAGAGCTCCTTCCTGAGCTCTTTGCAGTGGGGGAGTTACTTCTGATCGGGTTGAATGTTGTATCATTGTCCAAATAAGCCATTTGTTTGGAGTGGAAAATCTTTTAAGGCAGAGCAGTTTTCCATCTATTATTAGATCAATTGATTTCGTTAAAAAGAACACAAAGTTTTCTGGCACTCGGGCAATTTTTTAAAAGATTTTGTGGGATTCTTTAGGGTTCCTCCGTGACATGAAAATGAATGATCTGTTCCAAATCTGAGTATTTTTTTCACTATCATTCAATCTACTAATCATTATTACATCTTGCAGGCCTTGCCTCCCTTCTCCTCTTGGAAACATTGCAATTTGAACTCATAAACCTTCACTTGGGAATTGCAAAACCTCACATTACGTGTCTTATTCATTGAGGAATTTTAAAGGATCCCCTGGAGCCCTACTTGCCACATTTTCATAATACTTAAATCTGATTTGTTGTATCATTCTCCAAAGCTTAATCAGAATAGTTTTCATTTGTGTGGAGGGAGGATCCAGGGATTTATCTTAAAAGTATCATGCAAGTTACTTAATCTACTTAAAGGCAAGACAAAATTTTGGTTGGACATGAGCCTGATCTTTCCAGTGTGGTGCCTCTCAGCTGAGTCTGGTGACGAGCTCCAGAGCTGGTGTTTAGTGATGCTTAGAGGTAGCATAAAACATCAATTTGATTCTTTCCAGTAATTTTTAGAATTCCCTGTCTGACGCTTAAAAATCTCTCTCTTTTTTTTTTTTAATCTTTTCAAGCATTTTTCAGAAATCTGAAACTTTTTTGGATTCGTAGCTACTCTGAAGGTGTCTGGGGTGGCACAGGTTCATTCTGATGGTTAAACCCTAATGTGAACCTCAATGAAAATGTTCTTGTGGCTTTTCTTTTCTTTTTTAATCTGAGACAAATATCTGCCATACTGCTGTGACCACTCCAGTCACAGAAAGCTGCCAGCATTTGCCAAGCCAATAATGATAGAGAAAGGCTGAAATTACAGCGATATTTAAGGACATTATTTTAAAAAATATTAAGATGCTTAGTGGAATTGATCTGCAGAAGTAGCTTCCTAAATTCTGAGTGAACTTTCCTCAGAAAGCAGAAAATTAAATATATGTGCACACAGATGTGTGCTCAACTCTTTAGTCAGGATGGTTTGTGTCCTCATCAGCATATGAAATACGGTTATATATGTTATCTATATTGCATTATATGTGTTCTGCTGATTTAAGCTATGTCTAATACCAGAAGCTTAACTGAGATCTGAAAAATCTAAGAGGGATTTCTAAAAGCTTCCCATTTTACCCTTCTTTGTTGCTTGGTAGCAATAGTTTCAGCCCAAATAAAACTTGAAAACCGAAAGAAGTGTGGTTTTTATTTTAAATTAGAAAATAGAAATGGTCAGCCTAGAAATCATCCAAACCTCTTTGCAGAGCTGTTTTCAGAATCAGTTTTCCCCAAAAGCTGCAGGGGAAAAAGTCAGCCCTTGGCTCCTTCCACTGGAAAATGTTTGTGGGGTTTGCATGGGATGTAAATTAAAGCAGGAGAGAATCGTAGGGAAGCTGACAGCAACTGGGCCTGTTTGAAAGAAAACAAAGTGAAAGTCAGTGGGAGCCTGGCTGCCCTGGAATGCCTGCCCCAGTTGTGAACTGTGGGATCCAGATGGTTTTCCTCTTGGAGCAGGGAGTGCAGCACAGCCAGGACACAGCTCCCAGGGCTGCTTCTACCTGTGCAGGGAGGGTTTGCCCCAAATCCCTGGGGATGGCTCCAGGCTGTGGGGAGGGTTTGCTCCACATCCCTGGGGATGGCTCCAGGCTGTGGGGAGGGTTCTCCCCAAATCCCTGGGGATGGCTCCAGGCTGTGGGGAGGGTTCTCCCCAAATCCCTGCTCCCAGCTGGCTCCAGGCTGTGGAGAGCCCATGAGAGTTTTGGCAGCAGGAGGAGAAGCAGAGGTGCCCCAGCTCTCTGGACAGGGAGGAACAGGAGGAATGTGGCAGGGACAGCACCATGCAGTGTGTGCCCCAGACAGGGGTAGTTTAAATGTAAAGGGAGCTGTGCTAAAATACTCCAGATATTTACCGAATGAAAATGCCCAGTGTTCTGCAGAAGACTGATTCTATTCAGAGGCAACACACATTTTCCAGGTTTGCCAGTATGATGAAGCTTATGTGGAATTAACAGCCCAAAGGAGATGATTCAGGCTTCTCCAGGATCAGGAACTGGGTGATAACCACCTTGTTTGTTTGCTTTGGGCCACCCAAGGCAGCACCACTCTGAGTGCCAAATGTCCCTGTGAGAATCGTGGAGGGATGGGGCAGGTCCTGCCTGGCTGTGGACAGGGATCTCTGATCCTTGGTGGCAGGCTGCACATGGGAAGTAAATATGCCATTGTTTTCAGACACTTGTCAAATCCAAGTGTGGGTCCTTTCCACTGACAGGGAGTGGGAGAGAAGAAAGCTTCCTAATTTTGGAGCCCTCTGGAATGTTAACAGTGCTCATGCTTTAGCTGGAAGTTAAAGAACACTCTGAGAGGATTCTCTGCCTTCTGCAGTTGCCACAGTGCTGCAAGGTCATGTCTGATGCTGGAGATTCTCCATTATTTTTCTGAGGAGTTGGTGTTAATCAGCTTTCAAGGGCAGGCTGGCATGTTTAATGCTAATGGAAATATCGAATGCTCCTGCTTTTCCTGGCTATCTCTTGCCTGCCTTCCTTCCCCCCATCCATCAAGATTAACAAGAATTTATGATGTTCAGCTTCCTTTCAAGAGGTGTCATTAGAGGCATGTAGCCATTTGTAAGATTTATTTATTCACCCCAAGGATGCTGGAAAGGTGTGCAAGCTCGAGGAACGCACACATAACTTGATATGGGATGGGGGAAAGGCTTCATCTTATCAGAGTTGTTCCTTAATGAGGAATAAACACCAGCCCAGGGCACCATTCTGCCCAACATCAGTCTCCCTCTAAGGCAGAACTCTCTGATCCAGGTGTAGCTGTGTTTATACAACTTCTAAAGCACATTTGGTTGCCACCAGGAGGCTCAGAATGGCCCCAGTGCTGCCTGTGGCACATCTTTAACTTCTCCGTGATGGATCCCACCTCTAAACTTTCCCTCACACCTCCCTGACCTGACTAATTCACACCTTGGGGGTGGATGCAGAACCCAGAGACTTCCCTGGTTGGTTTCAGGAGTGAACAGAGACCAGGAGTGAGTCTGGAGCTGGGGTACAGGGTGTGCCAGAGGCGATTTGTGTGCGCTCCATAAATCCGTCAGGATCCGTTCCCCGCGCATCCATCACGGCCTGGCAGTCCCAGGGCACTGCTCTCCTTGCAGGTGCATGTCAGAGTTCATCCATATGTGGTCAGCCAGGGCTGCTCAACATCTGGAAGTGCCAGACAAACTTACAAAATCCTCCTCTTTTTTTTTTTTTCCCTCAGTAACGTTTGTGGGTGGGAAGGATGGATTTGCCTCATTCATTCATCCTTTCATTCATGTGATCCTACATTTGTGAGCAAGGCCAGGGAGGAAAATGCATGAAAATAACACAGGTTTTAGCTGTAATTTCTGGAAATTCCTTTGAAGGGAATTAAGGAAATGGAATATTAGTAGCTGCTTCCTTGTTTCCAAAACTTAATAAAGGACTGAAATTAGTACAAGATACTGAGTTCCTCTGTTAAGGAACTCTTCAAATAAAGTGTGGGGAGCTCATGGAATGTTCCCTATCTCTGTGACTCTTTGGAACATTCTCCTGTTACCTTGATGTTCTTCACAGCAGGTCATGGCAGTGGGGAAACAAACTCAGGCCCTTTGTGATGCTGTTGATATTCCTTAATTTGAAAATCCATATACCTGAACAAAAATTTGAGAGACTTAAACAGCATCTACATCAAGAAGGTTGCCTGGAGCCCATATGTAAATTATTAAATACTACATGTAATGGAACCCAATATTCTTGGAACATGAAGCGGCAGCTAAATGGAAACTTTGGCTATTACCATATTCATGTTTCATGCAAAAATATTTTCAAGATCAAAGTTCTGTTATTAAAACAATGGGCATGAAAATAACAAAATTGCTTTTCATAAAACAAACATATTCTTTGTATCTGAGAGGCTTTTCACAGAAATCTGTATTTTGAAGCAGTAATACATTACAGATTTCTTTGCTGCACTACTTTGATTCATTCATTAAAATAGTTTTGATTTTGGCATGTTGCAAAGGTCTAAATAAAAGCATTTTAGTTACATAAATACAGACTCTGCGGATTCAACAGTAATATAGTACGTTTGGAAAAGTGTCATTTATTCTGAAAATACACAAAGACCAAACCACAGACAGAATTTTCTGTACATTGTAAACATTCTCACAGTATGGGTATAAATATCCCTTTTTTGATTCATTGCATGCCAGGTCGTCAAGCAAAGAGATAGAAAAAGAAGCTAAAGAAAAGGGATTATTAATTTACTGAGATGCTTGAAGGCAGCGAAAGCCAAACAATAAAAGAGCTTACAGAGTTTTAAGTCACTGTGTACAGACAGGGCCATTAAATTACAATAACAGTACCAGATAATATAATCTCATATTTACATCACTTTCATGCACAGGATCTCCACAATCTTGTGGCGTGTTTGGGGATTTGTGCTGGGTGTTTGGTGTCTGGTGGGTCTTGGCAGGGCTGGGCTCTTGTCCCATCTCAGAGGGATGTTTAGGGAAGGTTGAAGGAGGTCAGTGAAGGTCCTTCTCCAGTTTGCTGCATTTTCAGTCTGAAGTGTTTTGATCCCAAGTTATGAATTCTTCTCCTTCCTTCCCTAAAGAAAGTTTCCCCCTCCTTCCTTGTGAAGCCTTCACTGCACCAATTTCCTTCTTTGCCTTATGGACCATTTTGTCCAATATCCTTCCTCTGGCAGCTCCAAGTGCTGCTTCTTTTCCAGGACTGGGGATCCAGCAGTTGGCAATGACATCATGTAGCTCAGCCATGTGCTCCTGGCTCATTTTGGTCCTGCAGGACCCAGCAGAAGGCAGGAGCAGCTATGACAGCAGCCTCAAACCTGTCCAAGCAGCAGCAGATGCTCTCATTGCCCACTCCCAGCTGTGGATCTGGAATTTCATGAACATTTCTCTTTCTGCTCTATCTCGTGTATATCTGGGGTTTGGTGGCCAGCAGCACCTCTTTGTCTTGGCCAAGGGGCAGCAAGCATGTGCAGACTCCTGCTCCTGTGAAACAAACCCTTTTTGAGGAGAGGGCAGAGATTTGGGCTGCTCTCCAGACCAACCACCCAGGAGAAATGATCCCAGCTGGACCAGCCCGTGGTTCCCCACCCCACTGGGAATGAGGAGGGGGAAGGTCCCTGGAATGTGGGGAGGGAGCTGCTGAGGGTCCCCACTCCCTGCTGGGCTGCCAGGCAGAGCAGCTGAATAAAGCCTCATTTTACATGTAAATGTATGTAAATTTTGGTGGGCCTGAAGAAAATTTAGACTTCAGAAAGGAATGATTTTGGTGCCTTTTGTTTATTCCTTTTATCTATTCATTGTCTTTTAAATATGCATTTTAAAATGCACCAGTTTGTGCCCAATAGAGCAAACCCTGAAGCCTTTCTCCAGCTTAATTCCTCTTAGAAGCCTTGTTTGCTCTTTTCCTGGCAGAGCTCCCAATGCCTCGATAGCAGTTTTATCAGAGCAAAGCCCTGTGTATTTGCATGACACTGAAGAGCTAAAATTATCTCTAAACGGAACAAAAAAAAAAAAAAAAAAAAGATAATTGCCAATATATATCGTTCTGAGGAAGATTGCTCTTTGGTGGGCCCAGAGGGGACATATTGTAAATATGATTTAAAAATATCTCTGCTACTACTGTCTGATCTTATCATCAAATGTTGCTGTGGAATTTGTCTACACAGACCCCAGAAAGGAAAAGCAGATTGAGAACATTAACTTGTGCTGTGAGAAAATATCTCCAACTTACTTTGTCTGGCACCAAAAAACCCCCACCAACCCAACAACTCTGCATTAGAAATGCGCTCTAAAAATGGAAACAAACATTAAAATGCTGTCTGTATGCTTTGATCCCTCTGAACTTAAAATGTAAATGCTGCTTATGGATTCTTTGATGTCGGGGAAGTGACATTTTTTCCCTGGTTCTGTCTGACTGTTGTGATGAACTTCAGGTTTTCATCTGTCTTCCTGACACTAAGGGTACAACAGAATCCCTGCCTGGAATCTGATTACAACAGCCAGGCAGCAAGCTCTTCTCAGGCTTCTTTATGTTAAAAATCTTGTATTTGGTCAATAAATCATTAGTTGTCTCACAGACTGGCCTAGAGAGAGGCTGGTTTTCTGTCAGTTGAGTTTTTTTAGCAAAAGTCAGCAGCATATCATACTATAAAACCACAATTTTTTGGGTTTTGAGGAGATGCTCATTGATGCAGCGCTGGGCAGTGAAGATGACAAGGCATATAAATGTCTGAAGTTAAATGCAGTTCAAGAACTAGAATATGTTATCAGGCAGACATCATAATTAGTTTTGCAGAGCCAAAAGCTTTTACATTTTGTCATTTTCTAAGCACTGAAACACAAAGTAGTCCTGGAAATAATAGAGAGGCTGTTATTGAGAATAATATTTGCATTTTAAAGTTGTTTTAAATGAACCTAGGAAAGAGAGAGAAATTCTTAGGTGTGAAGGAATATGTGCAATAATCTGGCAGGATTTCTAGCATGTCTTCTGTGTAATTCATACCTTGGGGTCTGTCTTTAAGGTACCAAAGACAGGATTTCCTAGGTAAAAGTCAATGTCATTTCTGGGGGTGGCACCAGTGTCGAAGGCAATGATCCCTTGTGCAGGCTGCCCTGGAGCAGAGGCTGGGCAGAGTCACAGAATAAAGCAGGGATTTATTAAAAGGATTTCCTCCATGGATCCACCTTGGGCAGCACCAGAGCCCAGCCAGGGCTGCACNAGAAGATTCCAGTGCACACGTGCTGAGGGTCTGTGGGCAGGCTCAGAGAGGTGACATCCATCCCAGGCCACTCGTGAATTGCTGTCACATGGCCCAGCTGTGTCTCAGCACCAACATCAATTTGCCTGCACTTGCCTGCTCTCAAACCTTCAGCTGGGGTGGAGCTGAAGCAAACTGAGATCCTCCAGAGACCAGTTATAATTAAACATCTAATGAAGATAAATGGGAAAAAAAGAAAAAAAAGAGACCATTTTTCTAGTTCTTTATGCACTGTAGGGTGCTTGGTGCATGGCCATCCACAGCCCACGTGTTGTGCAGAAATCTGTAGTGAAAAGCATTTTTCCTGTTCTAAGAGTGCTGAACAGGCAAAAATTCTGCTTAGGGTAAGAACTAGTGGCCCTAAAAATATAAGTCTTGGCCCCAGGACTTGGATATATTTGCCACTTCAGATTTCTGATGGAGTGGGATTAACTAGGCTGGGTCTATGTATTCTTCAAGCTCCTTTCCTGTGCATATTCTCAGTCTCTGCTAAAGAGGGAAACAGCTTCTCCCAGGCTCGGCCTGGGAAAGTTAGAGAAAGAATTAAAACAATTATTATATTTTCCCCTGCACCTGGTGTTTGTGAAAGATGTTTACAAGGAGGAGTTGTCCCCTTCTTGACCAGGTGTGTGAGAAGTGTTTGCAAAGACCAGCCAGGCCTTAGGTTCACGATCCTCCCTCGTTACTATTTCCTCCCACAGAATAATCAGAGCAAATGGCAATGGCAAGAAAATTTCATCTATAGCAGCAGTCAGTGTGAGGTCATCTAAAATAATCTCACTTCCCTAAATTCTGATTTGGAGTTATTTGTTTCTATTAAGGTTGTTTAAGGAAGAATAGAAATAAACTTGTTTAAGTTTATCCCCAGTGCAAGTAGTTTTGAAGTCATAGTGTACACCTACTTTTCTGGTCTGATTATTTTGGGTATTTTAAAATGCAGAGATTATATAGAATATATCCCAATAAATACCACTGGAAATGTCCTTCCTTTTCCCCTTGTGCCTGTTTTGGAGCAGGCTGGAGAATCCCAGTGATGGCAATGTGTCATTTTGACTTTTGTTTTTCTGACTATTTGAATTCCAAATGGAACATGACAAGGGCAAACTACACTTTTGAACTCTGACCTCTGCCTTTAAATTGAATGTGAAGTCTAAATATCTCCCTCTTTGACTGTATCCAAAGAGAGGTTTGTCAGAGACATCTTATAACCTTGTGGCTGCAAGGGTATCCTCTATTAATTAAAAAAAGTTTTCTGAAGAAGCTCTGACTCAGTAGAATAGAGAGAGAGCAAACGTGGGGAAGAAAGGCACATTGTTCCCGTGGACAAAGACAGGGGATCAATTTTCATAAATCTGCATTCCCAAGACAACTGTTCAAATCTGGTAAAAGGTCCATTTCTTTGAACTTACATACCAGAAAGCTTTTATTCCCCTGCTCTGCAGCAGACAGGAGTGCAGGTTAACTGTGTCTCATCAATGTCATGCTTTAGATGTTCCAGCGAGAAATTCTTTAGTTTAATGATGGAAGGTACCACCTACCTCAAGGAAAAAAAAAAACAAAAAAAAAAAAAGAAAAGGGAAGAATGAAAGGGTTACCTGTGGTGCCAGGTTGTGTTTTAGAAGATTCAGTTTCTCGAAGTTTTCAAAGCCCAGCTTTTAAGCTTCATGGTTTAAAATTGCTAGATGTTATAATTAAGGATTTAACGTCACTAAAAAATTTGCTTTTTTATTTCTGGAATAGCACGTATCAAAATTCTAACCACTAGTGTCCTGCCTAACCTAAAATCTCTTGCTTTGGAGTTCTTATTGCTATTTATTCACTCTTTTGAGACCAAATGATAGTAAAAAATGAACTTTATTTAACCACAGTTCACTGCTAACACAAAATCCACACCACTTTGCAAGTTCTCAGCAGCGTTGCACTGGAATGATGTGCTTGGCCACTCATGCAGAAGAAGCATATTTTTATTTCCAGAGCTTGTGAAGCACAAACATTTGCCTTAGTATTTTCTGCAATAATATTAACACATATTGAATGTTTTTGTTAGAGGAGCTTCTGGGCATCCTGAGTGCAAAGAGACCATAGGTACCTACATTTATATATGACAAGGAGTGCATAGTCTAAAAGTAATCCCAATCTCAAAAAAATTTAAAATAACAAAGGCAGGGAGAAAAATATTTATTTCAGTTATTTCCTAGATTGAAATTCTTTCTGTCCTCTTGCCCTTTTGCTGCTTTTCACCTTCTTGTTTTCAGGCCTTTTGTTTGTTAAGGGAATATCTTTTTGCTTTCTGGACAAAGCAATAAAACTGCAGCGAGGAGAGAGGAAATGCTGGAAGTGTGGGATGTGTGAAATGGGAAGGTTTTCACTTTTGGGGGGTGAAAGATTAGGGTGTACATGTCTGCCAGTAATTTTAATGTGCTGTTGGGTTTCATGGTGCATTGTTATGCCATATATAATGGGCACTGATGGGTTATTAACAGAGCAGGAGCTGGCTGGCAGCTCTGGGCTGGATTTATGGTGTGGCTCTCATGGATGAGGTGCAGGAAATAACACATAAATTAGATTGCAAAGCAAGGAAGGTCACTGCTGTGTTGTGCCCAAGGACTTTGGCTGGATGGGTGGGCAGGGCTCCCAGGGCTGGGTGGGAGCTGCAGGAGGCTCCAGGCTGCTCCAGGAGTGTGGCATTGCCAGTGGGACACACAGAGCAGCCATAAGTACCCCAGCAAGTGTTGGTGGAGCTCTCACTCTGTGTGCTGAGGATGGGCAGGGCTGTCCCAGGTGTGTCCTTCACCCCCAGACAAGGTCTGCTGGGCAGAAACTTCCCAAAAATCGGTGTTGTTGGTTTTTGTCCTTTCCCCAGTCTGACTGAGGCTGTGGCAGATGTGAGTGGCTGTCATTTCTCAAGGTGAGCAACCAAATTAGAGGTCCATGATGAAGGCAGAGAGCTCTGATCCCTGAATGCTCAGCAGCATTGGTAGAAAGCACAAAAATAACTGGTTTAAAGACATTTCCCAGAGAAGGGTTAGTGTGTGGGTAAAGGAACAGAGAAATTGTGAGGTGATGTAGAAGTGACTATTTAAAGATTGATATTAAATTAAATCTTGATATTAGTGCCCACTCCCAGTTTGGTGCTGTGTTTCCAAAACTGATGTTGTGGCCAGCTCAGGGGACTGCCAGCAGTGGAGTTCTCCTTGTTCCAGCAGAGTGAACCACAGCTGAGTCTGCTGTAACCAACCCCTGCGAGAGGATTCTTTCAAATTCCATGATCTTAACCTGTTTATTTATCATTTACATTTATGGGATTGATTTATGCAAAATATTTATAACAGAAGATTGAGGTGGTCAAACTCCCCTTAAAAAAACTGACTTGATTGACCAGCCACAGTAATTAGTATTTGCAGAGTGAAAGAGTTGTGAAAATCCCAGTACTTTCAAGTGAGGTTTCCTTAGCTTGAAGATACACTTTCTTTGTTTACAGAAAACTGAAGTCTTAGAAAGTGATTTTGTAATTCCCAAGGAGAACAACAACATCACGCTTCTGTCCGAGGGGAAATGGATCAAAAGGGGTTTGTTTGGAGAGCAGTCACATTTCCTCACATCACTTCCAGTTGTTGCAGGGCTGCTGTTGCCACATCATCACTCCTAGAAGTGCATCAGCCTTGGAATGCCATTAAACTTTCTGTTGTGGCTTGCAGAAATGTGTTCTGCTTTCTGCTCAGTGCCTAGGGGAGGGGGCATCTTTTGTGAAGCCATTAACAATATGCCCGAAATGATGTGAGGAGGTTTTTGAGCTGGAATGTTTGTGCAGAGGTGAGAAGCCAGGCTGAGTGGCTTCTGAGGTGTCAGGAGCCTGAGACAGGTGTGGGATCCATCCCACCTCAGCCATGTGCAGATGCTTTCCTTGCAGAGGGAAATCCTGAAGGGAACACTCGAGGTGTGTCCCTGCTCCTGCTCTGCCCCACTCCAGCCTGGAATGCAGCTTCCAGGGGCTGGGGGGGCTGGATCTGCCCAGCCACAGCTTCTGCCTGCCCCTGGCTTTTCCCTCTCCATCATTTTGTGCCAGCCTCTTCTGGTGCCAGCCTGGAGTCCCAGCTGATGCCTTAGGATTTCAGCTTTTCTATTTTCCATCTATTTGTGATCCTGCAGCTCTTTAGTGTAGATCTCCAAACCCCACACACAGTGGGAGCTGCTGCTTCCCCATTTTGGGCAGACACAGCAATTCCTCTCCAGGCCTGGCAATCAAGGACCCCTCACTGCCTCAGGCCTGAGAGATGGAAACAAAAGTGAGCTGGGGGCAGCAAACTTGGGGTGAATGACTTCATTACCTGCAGCTGTAACTGGGAGATTCACCCCCAATATGCAAATGGACCAAACTTATAAAAGTGTGAAAACCCCAAATGTGACCCCTGGTCCATTTTTGGGTGCAGCCCCTGGGGGGCTTTGTCTGCCCTAAATGTACCTGAAGGCCCTTCAATAAATAAACTGCTTTTTATTCCCTTAATTCTGTCTGGCCTCTGGTTTTAGGCAGCCCCAAAAGGCATCAGCTGTGGGATCTGGGACTCTCCTTCCATCAGCTCTGCTGGCTCCAGGGGCAGGAGGGCTCTGGGCCAGGCTGGGGGAGTGGCACTGCCTGGTGCTTGCTCTGTCCAAACTTCACAGCAGCAGCATTGCTGCTTTCTGCTTGTTTTTCCCGAAAAACTCTTTACAAGGCTGTTTCTCCAATTACAAGGGATTCTGGCTCGTAGGTGAGCTGGTAGGTGTGGGGAGGGAGCTGGTGCTCCACTGGATGCACCCAAACAGCCAGAGCAAAACTAATTTTTGTTCACCCTGGAAGGCTGTGAGTAGATTTAATGATGGCCACAAGCAGTATTCAGATTACATGAACCAGGATAACCCTGGCCTGAGTTTTGCTATAAAGAACACATTTTAAAAAATGAATTAATGAGGATTTCTACTTTTATCATCCGTGGAAAAAAATCTTTTACAAGTTGGAATACAGAATGTTTTGTTTGCTGCTTGTTTCACAAAAGTTTAGACTATTTTGAGAGGCCAATAAAGATTCACTGACGTCAAAATGGAATATTAAAGGCAGATGTTCCTGGTTAGCTTATTTATCCCTAACCACTTTTCCTGATTTTTTTTTTTTTGAGAGATAAATCTAGACTAGACCAAGCACATTTCTGAAGTGTACTTTTAACTTGTTAGTTGGTTATTCAGTGATTTTCAGGTTATCAGTTTTATTTCCTCTACCTAGTTTCGTTATTAATTAGTGTGTGACATTTTGATAAGCCAACAACATTACTGAGCTTTATCCAGGAAAAAAAAAAAGTCTCAGCAGTGTTATTAGAGACAGATGAAATGTGCCACTGGTTTGAAAAATCAAACATCTGGAGAAGATGGATGTTTAGGTGAATGGCATAAAAGAGCTTTAAGATTTAGATAAAGCAACAAGATTAATATATATGAAGAATGTTTCCTCAGTGAATTATTTTCAGTCCATTCCCTGCCATAACCTCAAATATATTGTACCCAGATTAGTTTCTCTGAGGAGGCACTCAGGGTTGGAAGTTGCTTCAGATGAGGGTGAGGAAAGCTGAGCAGCAGCACCAGAGCCACAGCACCCCGTGCTGATCAGAGAAGAAATATTGCTCCATTAGCTCTCGTGGTGAATGTGCTCTGGAGCAGGACAGCAATAAATATAACTGTAACTATAAATATGAATACAGAGATGCTTGCTGGAACCAGCCTGGCCCACTTGCAGAAGCAAAAGCACTCAAGGCTGCTTCCAGTTATGCCACCACATTTTAGGCAGCTGCCACAATCCTGCCTCCGTTCCTTTTCCACCAGAAAATGGATTTTGCCTCTGACAGAGGTCACAAGGGATTAAGGCAGCAGACAGAGGGATGACAGGCTGCAGACTTTGCCTGTGCTTGAGGAGGTGAGGCTCAGTTGATACAGACTTAAATCCGAGTCCCTGCCTGTGCTGTCCTGCTTCCCAGCCCTTCCCTGTGCCTTGGGGGGCTCCTGGGCACTGGGAAGGGCTGCTGCTCTCCAGGGATGGAGTGGGGAGTGGAGTGAAGAGCAGACAGGGCAGGGACCCCCCTGTGCTCACACCCCAGCCTTCCTGAAACCCCTCAGTGCCCTCCCGCCCTTCTTCCCAGCCTTCTCCTCAATTCCTCATCACACCCCAGTGTCTCCTCCTGCTTCACAGCTCATTGGCCTCTCCTGATCCTTCATGCCCCGTTCACCTCCACCAGGAAAGCCCAGTGCCAGCCAGCCTGGCCCCTCCAGCCCTCTCTACCATCTCCACCCCCGAAATTGGGCTGAATTCTGCCTGTGGTGCTGAGCAGCCTCAGCCCTGCTCCAGTGCTCAGCTGCCCCTGCCCACCCTCCCAGCTCCTGCTGCCTCTGCACTGTCCCCACAGCTGATCTGGGACCAGCACTCCATTAAATGTGGCCAGTGGTTCTGGGCAGCCTTTAATTAGCTCTGGTGTCAGTGCTGGAGCAGCCAGGGATCCTCGTGCTCCTCCTGCCAGGGTGCTACAGCAGCACCCTGCACTTGGCTCAGGCTGTGCCTTGGTCATGAGGCTTTTGACCTTTTTTTCTGCCTGACTTAATGCTATTTTTAAAACTCAGCCAGGATTTCTTCTCCCCCTTGACAGCTGGATTTGGCTCAGTGTTTCTGTATGATTCCAGAACATCTTTTTACAGTATTATCGTATTACTTATTTTCATTTTTAGCCCAGGGCTTCATTTGAGGGCGCTGAAGGAGTTATTGTAATAACTAACATTCCACCAGATGTGTAGAACAACAGCCAATGGCTTCAGACAAATCTTTTTATGGTTTTTCTATAATAATAAAACAATAAACTTTGAGTTTATGTGAAGACACATTAATGTAACTTTCCACATGTAATTCAGCTTGCAGCAATCTTAAACCTTCCAGAAAATAATGCTTAAGTAGATTACCATGAGTCTTACTGGACATTTAAGGGAATATATTTATTAAAATGTACTTTGGTCATGAGAATGTGCTTGACTTTAAACATGCAATTGAAACCATTTCAGACTGGACCCTGCCAGCTTGTGCTGTTGGGCTGTGACTTATTCCAGCTGAAATCCAGAGGTGACTGCTGGAAGGATTCAGGATTATTTTACCTAAATTGAAGTGCCAGAGCTGGGTCTGCTATTTAGACAGCTTCTTATTAACAATGAGTTGATTATGTGGGATGTTAGCAGGTGTGTCTAGACGTGGCCCACACAATCCAGGTGTGGGATGTTCCCACAGGACTCACCCAGTGCTTTGCTGGAGCTCATTGCACAGGGACTCTGCTTCCCCAAGAGCAAACTGGGGGTGGGCAGTTGGCTCTCAATCACAAGTTTTGTCCAATTTTCCCTTGTTCAAGTGTGCATTTGCAGTTCTGCACACCCTTTTCCCTTTCCCATCCCTTGGTGCATTTTGTTCCTTGAATACCAGGGTATTTCTCCTCAAAAGCTGCTGCTTTACAGCCCTGCACATCCCCTGCTCCTCAGTTCCACTGCTCACTCCACGCAGTGTTCTCACACCTGTATCACTTTTCCCTCTCCAAATCCTCTGGAGAGCCTCTCTCTCCTCAAGCAGTACCTTCCTTCCCAGGATTACTCCAATTCTGTTGAGCTTTATTGTCATTTTAGGAGTGCCAAAATCTGGAAACAGTCTACTGCTAACTGGAGCAACAAAGAAGCTTTGATTGCAGTAAAGCCTGAGCAAAATATATAGCATGAAATTATGGGATGATCCAAATAAGTGGGAATGTTGCCATTGGCTCCAACAGAGCAAAGATTTCATGCTTGTTTGAATTCAAAAGCTGAAAAGCTGAAGGAAGTGAAAATGTCATAAAAGATGCTGGGAGGAAAAAAGCCCCAAACCACTTAAAAAGGGCTGATTTTCTTTGAAGCTCATTTCTTGATAGCTAAGCTGAGCCTGGATGAGCATCAGGATCTCCAAATAAGTAGAAGTTGGGTTTGGTGGGGGAAGAATCTTCCAGCAAACATAAAAGAGCTTGGACAGCAGAACAAGGACAAGTCTGCTCCTTCCTTTGTTGATCATTTATGATTTCAGTTAATTCCCCCACCTCAATTTCTTACCTTGAGCTCTTTTAAAAGAAACAAATGTGTAAGGTTGGTGCCTGTGAAACAATAATGTCAGTGCACAGTTGCTCCACTGAAACCCAATACATTCCTTCACATTTCGGGTGATTTCCTTGAGAGCAGAGTTTTTACTTTCTAATCTGTCATGTCAAATTCTTTGGCACTCACACATAAATAATCACTCCCAGGCAGTTGTTAAAAGTGGCACTGCACAAAATAGTGGCTTATCCAATACTTCCACAGAGCCCTCCATTCAGCTGTGAATTATTAGGGAAGAAGAACAGATGTGATTAGCTCTGATAGGCATTTCAGCTCAGTTGCTGCTGTTATTTCATAGAAGTCTTGCTCACCCTCCAAAATCCAAAGGCCCTTCAGCAGCTTGGCAGCTTTGCAGCTTGCCCTGGTGATTTTTCATCCATCTCTTTTACTGCTGAAAAAGAAACCATGTGTTTCTTTTCCTGTCACCTGCAGAAAGTTCCATCAGCCCTGAAACACCTTAGGGAAGGTCTTGTAGCTAGTCAGTTCTTTAAGCTGGAGTCTCCCAGGTTCTTGTGAGAGCTGGAGGCTGAGGCTGGATCCAGGGAAAGCTCACTGGTTCATTGAAGCAGTTCTGCTCCAGCCTGGGGCTTTGCTCAGGCTCAGCTTTTCAGGCAGAGCTGCTCAACAGGAGCTGCAGCCTGGGGGTTATTTCCTGTATTTCTCTTGTCTGACCATCTCATCCCAGTGAGAGGGACTGTGTGGATGACTCTGCTGTCTCTGACTCCTCCTGTGCAAACCACTTTTATGTAGGCTTGGTGGTAGTTTCAACCTGGCCAGCTTGAAAATGGGAGGGATTTTGCCTTTTCCACCTTTAATCATCCAGGTTTAAAGGGAAAGGTCAGGGTCTGTTTTCTGGATAACTTTAAAACTTCTTCTTCCCTATGTTCCTTCCCTTTGCAGTGTGGGTGTCAGATTTATCCAGAAAAATTGTTTGGTCTGTTTATGTGGGTGCCTTTATCCCAGGTTGTTCTGTTTGAGTGCTCCTTGTTCAGACCAGCTGGGCTCTCTCTGCTTTCTCCACTGCCCTCAGTTCCCCATGTTCCTGTGGAATATCTGGGTGATTTCAAGGACAAAGGGATTTGTTTGTTGGGATGGTTGGTGCTCACCAATTCTCTGAGGTCAGAGCCAGCAGAGCACGAGGAGCAGAAGTGGGGTAGAAATGTCTCAAGATCATTCCAGACCTCCAGGATCTTAATTCAGCATTAGAATATTTCCTACAATTAACCCTCTAGCATTGTCATGTAGCTATCACAGCCACAAACCAACACTTTTAGAAGGATTTCAGACCTGCTGGACTCTTCCCCACTGTACATTTTGCTCCAGTTGTGAATTAAGGCATAGCCACACAGCCCTGTTGGAACAGAGGCTTCCATTTCACAGGAGTTCACTGTGCTTGCAGACCACTTTCTGTTCCAAAATGAGAGTGTAACACAGTTTTGGATTCTTGTGGCATGAGATTTTGGGGGTAGGTATTATTTTAATATAGCAGCAACTTTTCAGTTTAATATAATTTTGGTTTGAAATGGATTTTGCTGTTTTATATTGTGTAACATGAGATTAAAAGGATTGAAAAAGTGCATTTCAAAGCAGAAAAGTTCCACTCAAAGGAAGTCTGAGTGTTCAACCTCAACCTAAGCCCTAGTCCAGCATTTTTCAAAACACGGTGTCACTGAAATGGACACATTTCTGCAAACATTTTGGATTCAAGGAAACCAAATTTCCTCCTGGAAGAATGTCCTGCTGGAAAACTTCTCACCATCTCCATCTCATATTACTTGGCAGATTTCACATTAGGCACTGCTTGTTTCCTTAGCCTTATTTAATACTTTTCTTGGAAGTATTGCCAGTTTTTCAACCCAAATGTGGGGAACCTTAATATGTGAGGAAATTCACATCAATAAAAACCTCCTGAGTGCAGTCAGCTTGCCTGTGGCAGGCACAGCTCAAAGATTGGAGCCCTGTGTGGAAGGAGCTGAAGGCAGAAGGCTCTTTGCATCCACCCAAGGTGTGTGCCCCAGTTTATTTGGGGCGCTGCTCATTGGGCAAGCAGTTCTTTCCAGTTTGTGTGTGCAAGGACTTTTACAGGACATTTAGGGTGGCATTAAACTCTGGAAAGCACTTGGAGAACGTTTTATTAATAGGGCTACTTCAGCTCAGCTCAGGGTAAAGCAGGGGCTGAAATGTGGATCTGGCAATAGCAGGAGGGTGTTGCTTGTTCCCTTCACCTGGGGTTTTTTTTTCCCCATTTCCCTTCTGTCACACACAGAAATTCCCCTTCTGCTTTCCCAGTCAGGCAGGCTGATCCCCATCCCTGCAGGGGAGATCTTTCTCTGCAGAGCACCCCTGCTGAATCCAGAAATCCTCTCCCCATTCCTGGCAAGCTGGAGGTGTGGAATGAGCTGAGGTGAGCAGGGAAGCCTCTCCCTGCTCTGGGACAAACCCAGCCTGCAGAAGAGATCATCCCACCTGTGTGATGGTGTCAGGACCATCTACATCCCCCTGGTCCCCTCTGCCCCAGCTTCTGTGGCACTCTCTCCTCACAAGGATGGGTCTTCTTTGCCTTCGGTGGTCCCTGCCTGTCCCTTGCAAAAATCAGATCAGCTGGCATGCTTCAAGCTTGCTGTTAACACACACAGGCCACGAGAGATTAAAGGGCACTCAGTTCCTCCTCTCCCCATGCAGAAGGGTTTGTAAACTCTTCCAGTGGCTCTTTTATTTTTTCTTTTATTTAAAAATACTTCTGCTGAGGAAATAAAGCTGAGTCAAATAGTTTTGCAGGATCTAAGACAGAGGGCTCGGGGTTGTTTTGCAGCCTGCCTTGGGTAACACAGCTAATAACTCTGATTTCACAGTGCACGGGGTTGTGAGAGAGGCACAGGGAGCTGTTGTCAGGGAAGAGCAAAGAAATGCAGGAGACTTCAAGAGACACCTCAGAGCAGAGCTGTGAGCTTCTCAGCTGCTTCCTAGCCAGGCTGGAAGTGAAATTCCTCTGTGAGTGTTAATGTCATCACCTCCACAGACTTTGGGATTGTAAAGTGACACTTCCCGCAGCACTGGAGGAAGTTTTCTGCCTCCATTTGGGCTTTTAGATGTTTGCTTGATCTTTTTTCTTCAGCTTTGAAGTCGTCGTTTTGATAGCTGGTACATTTTGAGGGTCTTTGGGTGAGCAGGACCAAGCAAGAACAGACCTTGTAAAGCCTCTGTAAAGCACAGGGAATAAAAGAGACTCTGCAGTGAGGGGTGTGCTGGGTTTGTTGAGCATCTCTGGGGCACACAGGCAGCAGCATCCTCTGTGCTGGGTGCTGAATGCTCCACAGCCTGCCCAGTGAGCTCTTCCCTCCAAATTAATGTGCAAATGAACACCACAGCATTAATGCAAACGCCGCGCTGGGAGTCTGCAAACACCCAGAGCAGCTTTGGGGTGTGGCAAAGCCCCGTGCTCAGTCACTGGGATTTTCCTCACTGGGATTTTCCTCACTGGGATTTCCACACACAGGGATTTGTGGCTGAAGGGTCTCTGCTGTAAATCCTCCTCCAAAGTCAAAGCTGAGGTGGGGATGTGCTCCCCAAAACTCTCTTTAGATTCCAGCTGGAGCAAACCTCTGACTTCAAAGCTAAATGTGCTGTATCTCTTCTAAAGGAAACTTTTCAAGCTGATCATTAAGCAGAATTAATCCCCCCACTATGACTTTTGTTGAAACCAAAGGCTCTTGCAGCAAAATGGCTGCAGGTTTTAATCCCTTCTTAGAAAAGTAACTTTTTCAGACCAAATAAACAAACAAAGAAAGAGGAAATGTAAGATGATTAAACAGGATTCCTCTCTGTTCCCCTATGTTCAGCATTTGCTGTTTCTCTTAGGTCATCAGCCACCATGAAACCAACATTTCAGTCACAGACTGATTGCAGCAGCTGCCTGAAACCCTGCTCATAACCTCAAAAACCAAACTCCAAAAAATATCCAGATGAACTTAGTTTAATTTTCTCAATATATTTGTAACGGAACACGCTATTGCAGATTGGCATTGAAGTTCAAAATTTCATCTGCATTAGATAAGGGAGGAAAGTGCTACTTTATACAACAGAAACTACTCTGGGTTTAATTCAATAAATTGTAATCATGTGCAGCATACTCGTGTTCACAACAAATGTCCCAGATATCCTGGAGAGAAAAACATGAAAGGCTCCATGTCTTTTAGCTTTGGAGTTGTTAATCTTTTTGAATTCATTTGTTTGGTTTCCCTTGGTGGAGCACTTAGAGTATGTAGAGCATGACAGTGGTTCAGTGAGCACGACTGGTGGGTCAGAGCAAACAGTGTTTTTCTAGTTTTAAGAACATTCCCATCTGTCTGTGGAATACAGGTTCTGCCTGGTGGAGAAGGAAAAAATCCCTTTTCTTCCAGCTTGTGTTGGAAGTCTCCTACATCAGTAAGTGTGTCTGCAGTTGAGTCCTTTTTTATTGCAGTTTCTGAGCACCTCTGTGTTTATTTTGGTAGAACAAATGAAAGCACTGATTGAAGCAGGCAGTGGAGGGGGATGTTGCAGGGGATGTGTGTGACCCACTGAGGGTGTAAATGAGCCTGAGCTGCTGCTCAGATGCTCTGTCTGGACCATTCTGTCTCTTGTGGCTGGGCAGAATCAGGTGGTGATGGGTTGTCACTCATCTTGGAAGGGAAACAGAGCTGGAGGAGACAGATGGGAAATTTCTCTGTATTATTCCATGAGAGTAAAAATATACAGGCTCTGTGTGCTAGCTGTTGGGCACAGGCCGCCAAAAAAGTCCATAAAATGTGTCCCCATTGTCCCAGGATGCCCATCTAGTGAAATCAACCTTTGCCACCCATCCTTGCAGATCACAGAATCCTTAAGAGCACCAGCAGCATGTTCACCACTAAACCACGTCCTCAAGTGCCACATCCACAGGTTTTTAACACTTCCAGAGATGGTCACTCCTCCACTTCCCTGGGCAGTCTGTTCCATTCCTTTACAACCCTATTTGTGATTTTTCCCCCCCCTAATATCCAATGTGAACCTCCCCTGGTACAACCACTTCTCTCACCCTGTCTGACCATGCAGTGGGTGATGCTGCAGGCGGGCTGAGAGTGCTGCAGGCAGGCTGAGGGTGCTGCAGGCGGGCTGAGGGTGCTGCAGTCGGGCTGAGGGTGCTGCAGTCGGGCTGAGGGTGCTGCAGGCAGGCTGAGGGTGCTGCAGGCAGGCTGAGGGTGCTGCAGTCGGGCTGAGGATGCTGCAGGCAGCCTACACGTGGGCTTTGGGAGCTGGGCCGTGGTTTGGAGTCTTGCTAAAACCAGGGATGTCCCTCTGGGGTGGTGAGCAGCATCCTGAGCTGCCCCTGCCCTCAGAGCTGGTCCCTGCTGAGGCCAAACAGGAGCTGCTGTGGTGCTGTCCATGGGAAGAGTTCCCCAAGCTCTGCTACCGAGGCTCAGCCTCCCCCAGCTGCTGCTGAAGGAGCTGCTCACTGTGAACACCCCAAATCTCTGGCAGAGAGGTGTAAGAGCTGAGCTGCTTTGGAAATCTCCTCCTGAGACTTCCTGTCCTGGCTCTGGTATACACTGAGGTCATTGCTGGGCTGCTGGACTCTCTGGCTCTTTCCGTACAGGGAAGATTTCTGTAATTAGGATGATTCCAAATATTTCTATTTGCCTCATGTGCTTTTCATTATTTGTTGTTTATTTTCCCGCATGAAATCGTTAAGCTGCTCATGGCAGGAGACATTTGCATGAACAAATATTTTGCTAGTCGTGCTCAGATCAGGCAATCCCCCAGCAGGGATATTGCCTTCAGTTGCTCTCACTCTCTCTTTTAAAAAACTAATTCAGAGCCCCATTACCCAGCATGGGGCACCAGTCATTGGCATTTCAGTGAGAAATTTCTAATGATAACCGAGGAGCAGTTGGCTCTCCATTGAAAGTCACTGAAACGCCCCACCTGTCACAGCAAATTTACACATTCATATGCTAAAAAGCCCTGAATCAGCTGGCTTCAGTTGTGTTTCCTTTCCGAGGCAGATTGTTTGCTGTCACCCGGGGCAGATATTTCCTGCAGGAGGGTGAGCTGGTGCTCTGGCCTGGCTGATGTGCTGTGTGTGGGGCACAAATTCCCCACCTGGACCTGGTGTCCTGCGGTGCAAGGGGAAATTCTCAGGGTTCCCTGCAAACCCTGGATCCTGTGTGGATTTTGGGACGGATTGTGCCAGGTCAGCCTGGGCTCGGGGTTTTGGGAATACCTAAACACGGTTTAATTTGCAGTTACAAGGCTTAATTAACTCAGGAACATGTATCTCCTTTTCTAAAGATGTTCCTGAGTCTGCTGCACCCTACGTCTCGTGTGAAGGTATCTGAAGTGGTTGGGGCAGGTAGATTTTAGTTGTGGCCAAAATAATTTAATAATAATAATGCATTTCCCCCGTCTGCAGGGCTCATTCCCCAAGGTGAGGCATTTTCAGTGTGGCCACAAACTTCTCAGGCTCGAGCTGGGGCATGGGCAGAGCACACACACACATCTGTCTGCACCCTGTGGTGTAACCAAAACTTCTCTGAGCCCTTGAGAGGCTGCAGCACTTTTGCTGTGGCTGAAATTCTTCATAACCGTGAGCATGAGAGGAATGATGGACTGTCTTTACAAACAAACTGTGGATCTGCTGGTAGACAGAACTAGCACAGAAAGATAAACGAAACAATGGGAAGGATTCCACTGATTGATGAATGGGAAAAGATATTTGCCTTTACAAACAAACTGTGGGTTTGCTGAGAAATGAAATTGGATGTTGGAAGAGGAAAGGAACAATGGGGAAAACCTCTAAAAATTCCTTGAGAATTAAAAATCAAAAAGTGGGGTTATACATTATAAGGAATCAGGCGTTCTGGGCAGTCTGTACCTCTCAAGTACCTCAGCCAATGGGGAAAGAGAGAAGGGAAATGTGGCCGGGAAATTGGGATAAAAAGGAGGAAATTGGGATAAAAAGGAGGCTGTGTCCTCCAAAAATTTGAGAGACCCCAGGGGAATGCCCCATGGCCTCTCTCTTTATTCAAATAAAGTAAAAGGGATTCCTCAGTCTCTTTTTTGGACATAAACTTCTGATGTTTCTGGATTAATTTTCCTGACAAGCACATCAGCGCTCCTGGTGCTCACGGTGTCCAACAAGGCATCTCCCATCTCCCACGATGTGTCCGAGCGCTCAAAGTGTCCCAGTGACACGAGCTGGGGTTGTTGCCCTATAATTCATCAGATTGATGCTGGAAAAGCTCCACCCAGCCCAGCAGAGAGCCCAGGACTTTGCCCAGGGCTTGTGTCCCCGTGTCCCCAGCGCCGCAGCCGTGATTTGGGTGTTTCTTTCACAGCGGCTGTTTCAGTGCCAAGGGTTCTGCTGCAGGCACCTGACGGGGCCGGTCCCGACATGAACGATGCTCATTGAGCGGCGGATGTGCAATTTGTCATTTCTGAGCCGGCGTTTGTGCTCAGCTGCTGCTCGGGGAGCTGGGCCGGGCTGGAGGCGATGCTGGATCCAACACTGCCACCTTCTGCTAAACCAGCAGAAACTGGGGAATGTGAGGATGGGTCCAGCTCCTCCTGCCACCTTCTGCTAAACCAGCGGAAATTGGGAATGTGAGGATGGGTCCAGCTCCTCCTGCCACCTTCTGCTAAACCAGTGGAAGGTCAGGATGGGTCCAGGTCCTTCTCCCACCTTCTGCTAAACCAGCAGAAATTGGGAAGGTCAGGACGGGTCCAGCTCCTCCTGCCATGCCAGACCCCACAGATCCATCCCACACCAGCACATGCAAGGTCACCCTCCAACACTGCACTCATTAGGGGAGAATTCAGTCCTCCTGCAGCTCCCCAGCTCACCTTCCTGAAGTCCTGTAGGATGTCAGTGTGGGCAGGAATTTGGTGTTAACTTGGGAGGAAAAATATGAGATTAAAGCTCTAATGTGATAGGAATGGGTGTAACTTGTAATGTTGCTGTTGATGAATTGTATCAGGAGATATTGCTGATAAACAAAAGTTAGATCCACAAACAAATCAGTTTGTATTGCATGGGGAAGTCACTGAATAAAGTAAAACAGCTCTAATGAAAATGTAGAACAGTTTGAAGTGGGAAATTTTCATCGGCTTAAAATCACTGTTGAGATAAACTGCTCTGTTGTTCTAGGATGGACTGGGCAATGGCTGATACTTCTTAGGGGTAAATTTTAGCATTGGATAAAAAGACCAGCTGAGAAATATTTGTGCCCTAATAGATAATACAGCCTGGAAAGTGTTCTTGTTGCATCCAAGGTGATGCACCCTGACAAAGTGAAGGATTTTGTACTCAGTGCTGTCAGGGTTTCTGAGGAGATGTCTCTGAGGAACCCTGATGGGGTGGAATAGGGAGCTTCTAGTCTGAGCCTGGGCTGGGTAAGACTGGCTTCAGAAGTGTTAACCTGCACTGGTTTCTAAGAGCTGTTTGCAGAAATGTGCTTTTGCACATGGATCCACTACCCTAAAGATCCCAGTGCAAGCATTGGTGCTTGAGAGTGTGTAAATTCATGATATTCCTCAAAGGATTTGGGTTCTGTAAATTTAAAATACTGGCAGGCTGGGACAAATGTAATTCGACTTCCATATGTTTCCTGCTACATACAAAAGAAATTAAGCATATTTACTTCATGCTCACACAACAGAAACTCAAGCCATTAAAACATTTCTTTTCCATTTGAAGACCAGCAGTTTGTTTGATACCTTCTGTTGCCACCAGGCTTCAGCCTGCAGAGCCAGTGCAGCATTAATTAATCCTTAAGATTACAAGCAAGATGAGACCAGTGTGTGGCACAGGGGGGAAGGGGGGTGGTTATCTCTGTGTTGCACTGATATCTTTCCAGATTTCTCCGTGCTAAAATCAAAGGATGATGCTTCCTTTCTCCCTGAGGAGAGTCCTCTTCCATGGAGTCCTCCCTTTGATTCCTCCCCTCCCTTTCAGCTCTGTGCCAGCTCCAAACCTGCTCTCATTGCACAAGGGATTGGTCCAGTCTTTTCCACTGTTGTTGTTGAGTCTCATATCCAAAGGTTACACTGAGGCACAGCTTGGCTGGATGATCAGAGTTACCTTGGCTGCCCTGCTGGCTTGCCTGTGTCCCTGAATTGTCTCTCATCTTGGTTTAATTGCAGCCTGCCTCAGGCTGGGTTGTGTCTTCATGTCTTTGCACAGTAGATCAAAGCACTTGACCAGAGCTCACAGGTCCTGCAGTAGCAGGATTAATGAGAACATTCTGGAGATCTGACAGTATTCAAAAGGGTCTCTTTGGACACAAAACATCTCTAAAATTGTCTTCAGAGCAGCAGGATTTTGTCAGTCATGTTTGCCTTAATATCACTCAATCGTTAGGAAATATTTACTGTGTTTGGGAGTGATTAAGAGAAAAGGATTTTGTTGAAGTCTGTGCTATTAAGGCCAGGCTTTGCCACAGAGGGAGGCAGTGCCAAGCCCAGTTAGCCCAGCAGAGCCCTTACACCTCCTCTCTGAGCTGCTCTCCCAGGTGAACTTGAAGCTGAAGAGCTGCTCTTGTCTGTGAGTTTTAAAAAACAACCAATGGTTCACTCTCGTAGTTCCAAAAGGGCTCAGCTCCATTTCCCCACCCTGCAGAGCCTGGCTGCAGTGCCTGCCCATGAACACAGCCTGCAAAGTTTGCAGAACACGAGGCAGTATTAGCAAAGCCAGTGTGATATCAACACTGTAATCTCGTCAGGGTTTAATATCTCACATTGCCTGGTGCTCAGAAATAGGCACCCAGTTCTTGGGTGTGTGGGGAGGGCTGTGGGAGCAAGAGGATGAGATGTTTATTCTCAGCTGGCTATTTGATGGTTTCTCTGCCATGAATTGCCCAAGCACAGGGAAGTGCTCTGGTGCCCACCCAGTGGGCAGCGACCCCAGAAATCCTCTGTCTGCAGCTGCAGGGTCTCTTGCTTTTGGCTGTCGAGGTTCAGCCATACCACAGGGGAATTCCTTACTGGGAGAGCATCTCTGGTGTAACCTGTGTCTCTTCCTCCTGGCATCAGTGCTCTGAAAAGCTCCCAGGGAGTTCCAGGTCTCTGAGGATGTTTATGAGACTCAGATACACACAGTCCTTAAGAATAATTATTCCATATTTACACCACACTTTTTTTTTTTCCCCTAAGCCAAACATTTGTTCTCTACATGTGGAATTTTTAAGGACCTAGTGAAGGTGCAAACTGCTGATATCTGCTTTGCTGAGCAAGACCCCTCTGCTGCCCAGGAAGGGCAGTTAGCAGGGAGCACACCAGAATATTTGCAGCACAGGCAGCTCTGCCCACCCACCCACCAAGGGCTGCTCTCCAGCTCCTCCCCGCATTTGAAATTCAAATCTCTTGGAAGGCCCTTACTGCTGTTATTCATCCCCAAACCTCAAAACCCACACCTATCCATCTCTGAAGTGATGAAGGGGCTCTGGGTGTGGGAAGGGGACAGGAGCACCCTGAAATAGAACTGAAGGGAGCTGCCACGTGCTGTGGGCAGAGCCAGGATTTTTGCTGCTCGCTCTCTGTCCTCAGCTCACCTCCCATCCAGGGCTCTGGACCATCACTCACAGGCAGAGGCAGCATATTTTTGGAATTACTGGGTTTTGCTGCATTGCATTTCCTAGGCCTAGTCCCTGTTGCTCATCAGATGAGCTGCTGTGGAGAGGCACAGCTCTCCTATAAAAAATTTAAGAAGTTTGTGTAGCTACAGCCCAATGCACTTGCTGGCCTAAGCCAAATGCAAAAATATATTTAAAGGCATGAGACTTAAGCACTGAAATAGGGCCTAAATGTTGCTTTGGGACTTTGAAAATTTGACTTAATTTCTAAGGCACTTGGGAATTGTTGAAGACATTCCCTTGGAGCTGTATGAATCCTGTTTCTAGCCAGCTTTGTATTTAATTTTCTGATGGTGGTTGGAGCATGTATTACCGTGACCTGGAAAAAGAGAATTGCATTAAATAATGATGGGGCACTGGGGCTATTTTTCTTGCTGTATGCCAGAAGGTGTTTGAATAAATTGACAGTGTATTTTCTTTTTTGCTCTTCATCTTGATTTATTTCCATTCTTGAACTTTCCCCTTTTGGAGAATCCAGTTATAGGTCTTCCTCCTGAGCTGTACACAGAGCCAGCCCTCTATGAGCAGTCTCTAAACATATGTCAAGAGATTGAATCACTGTTTTTTTCCATTTGTGTGGAACGGATAAGACAAATAGGGGTTGCTCTGAAACACTAGATTTTGGAAAGAGAAGGGGAGCGAATTCAGAACAAAGACCACCCAAAATATTTTTAAGCTCAAGACTCCAGTGAAAACAAACACAACAAAAATAATGTGCTTCTGATTAGCTACATAAATTAGCTGGTATTGTTCTTCTTCCCAGGGCAAATGATTTACTGGTTTATCCCACCCAACGTTAAATGTAAATTGGAAATGTGTAAAACGACACTTGACTGTGGAGCACGCAGTGTGTACACACAGTTGGTGAGCAAAGGCAGCCCCACGTGTTCTACACATCCCAGGGACACAGTTACTGAGTTTTGGCATTTTGGCACAGTTACTGAGTTTTGGCATGAGCTGCCAGCTGCTGGGCCATGGCAGGAGAGATCTGCACCTGAGAGCTGGCAAATGCATCAGTCTGGGACAAGGAATAATGAACATATTGACAACATGGTGACATTACTGGACCAGCTGTGGGGTGCCCAGCTGCTCAGTTTTCCCATTTGCTGCATCACAAAAGGAAGTTGTGCTCTTTAGTTCAGAAAGAGCAGGTAGAGATGGACCAAGGAAAGAAAACTTCTGGGATTTGGGGACCAAAATGCAGAGGGGCACCCACAAGTGTGCATGAGCAAACTCTGCTGCTTGCCTGAACAGCCCCAGCTTTGGCAGCTCCTCCTGCCCGGGGCTCCTGGTTAAAGGATGATCAGTGCCAGCTCCCTCCCCAGTCTGGGTGTGCTGGGAAGGGTGAGAGAACAGCCCTGAGAACTGCTGGGCCAAGATAAGCTTTTTGCTGCTTGTTTTGTGAATCCAGACTGGCCTTAGGGTGCAGGGAACTTTGCCTTCAGGAGTTAGGATGTAGCCCAGCTCACGAGTTTGTAGTCCCTGCCCATGGGGAACTAGGTGGCCTTTCAGGTCCCTTCCTACCCCAGCCATTCAGTGATTTTATGAAACTGGCTCTGGTGTATGAAAGAGACCTTCACACACTGCTTAAAATTACTGAAAGAGGCAGAGGGCTTCTAGAAAAGTGATATTCATTGCTAGGCACGAGGCCACCCTGTCACACCCTTTTGGTTTCAGCTCATGCTCCCTTCATATTTTAACACAAAATGCTGCCACTATGCTGGAGGAACTCTTTTTATTCTCTCTGTTTAGCACTGAGCCCCCAGAGTTTGTGGTGCAGTGTCCCTGTGTGTGTGTATTCACACCCACACGTGTCCTGGGTGTGTACATCTGTCAGGGCTAGCTGAACAAGCCCTGCTTTTTCACACACCTGCCTTTGTGCAGGATGTTCATTGACGGATGGCGGTTTTCAAAACATTCCTCTTTGCCACGTATTGAATTTGTGCTGCATTTATTTATTTATGGTTTGATTTGTGCCTCTTCCGATCCGTTCTGCCTCGTGTTTTCCTTATCGGTGTCAGTTGTAGGCAATTACTTGGCGTGAAAAGATTGAGCACCTAATTTATGGCATGATGACACACAGTAGATACACTGTTCCCATTAGAACCTGATGAAACCCTCTATTAATTTTCTCAGTGTGCCAAGCCGAGTCACAGAGGGTAGACCTTTGATGAATAAAGCATATTTTCTTACTTAGCTCCATTCCTAACTAGCTCAACTTCTAGAAATAACATCAGTTGGCCAATGAAAACACTTCTTTGATAGTGGCAGGAATTGAAGATAAAAAACAGCTGGGTGAGTTTTTTTAGACGAAAGGAAACAACTTTGAACTCTGCAGACAATGTAGTTTAAACCCAAACAGATGTGGTTTAATCTTGTTTTTGATCCTCTTGTAGATTTTCTTTTAAAATGCATGCATGTGCACAGAAATGATGACTTTCAGATGGCTGGACATGATTTGTTAGAGTATCACCTTGGTGCATAAATCTTCTCTGCCAAAGGCTCCACGTCTTTGAACGTGGCCTGAAAGGCACCAGAGGGAATCGATGTTGTTCTTTTGGTGCTATCCTGCAACTGTGTAAGAGGAAGGTAAAGTCTGTAAAATGAGAAACTCAGATGTGTTTTTGTGGTTCCCAATAAATCTTTTAACCACGAGGGCCTAAAGTAACTCGGAGAGAGGAGAGACAGTGTGAGACTCAGCCCAAATCAGCAGAGCCCTTTGATCTGAGCCCAGCCCTCTCTCTCTCAGAGCTGTTAGTCACATCTGGCATTTTCAAATGCTAATTCCCCCCTCCTTTCCCTGTGTATTAACACAAGTGGAAGTAAACATATAAACAGACTTCCCTTCAATAGATAATCAGCTTTTCATATGAACGTGGTAGTGGCACTTCCAGCACATGTTCCAATCACCAGCAAACTTCAAAGCTCTGTGCAATCAAGACCTGCTTCTTCCCCACAGCCAAATCAGAGGATTGAATACAGGAGGGCTGGCTACAGATGTGCCTCTGCACAGATGTGAGCATTTCCTTCTCCCTATCTCTTATCCTTACTACCATCAGGGAGGTGGGATGAAAACCAGCATAAAGAACAACCTCTCTTTTCTTCTTGGCAGAGGTAAAGAGCGTTCTGAAAAGAAAAGAAAAGAAAAAGATGATAGATTGCTACCTTAAACTGATGTTTGGGGGCTGCAGCAAGTACCAAGGAGAGCTGGGAAGAAGAGCAACCCTCAGACAGTTTTGAAAATGGGTGCATATTTTTAGTGAATCTCATATTTGGCCCCCAGTTCTCCTAGGTCATATTTAGGCCTTTCACACACTTTGAAACCAAGGGGAATTAGTAATTTGAATAACTTTTGGATGGCTGAGCCTTGCCAGTTTTCCTAAAGTCTCTGTTTCTCAGATGAAGATATTACATGAGGCTCAGTAAGGGAAAAATTTATTTTTGTAAACTTCAGAGTGGAAGGAGAAATATTGAAGATGTCTTGAAAAAACACAAAACCCAGAAAAAAACCCCAAGTTCATTATCTTAAAACAAACAAACCAATAAATAAACATGTTTTCTGATTTCTGGTCATTCTTTTTGGTGGTTGATTTGTGATTTCAGAACAGAATGCAAATGCTGTTGGCTGGGATGTGTTGGTGCTGTCCTGCCAGCCCAGCTCTGAAATGAGCCAGGCTTTTCCTGCCTCACCCCCTCTGGCACAGTCACTCCAAGGCAGGGACCTGGAAGCAGATATTTTTCTAGCTAAAGGCAAATCACATGATTTCTTACAAGATTAAAAACTGAGCTTCTAGCAGAATAAACACAGCAGATATCCTGGCTTTTTACCATGACCTAAGCAGTTGTTATTTTAGCAGATAGCAGGAGATTATTAGGAACCCATTCTCAGAGCCTGGTGGAAATAGGGGTAAAGCTGATGTAGATCTGACTCTTAAAACCTCATCTGGATTCATCTAGACCTTGCCAGGGGAGGCACCTGCTACTTCTCCATCTCCTTCCAAATCTTCAGGGTGGCACTGTATTTTATCAGTATTTTCTTTTTCTTCTTTGTTTTTTTCATCCATCAGCAATAAAGGGATTTTTTATACAAACAGATTTTACCTTTTAAAGATCATCTAGTTCCAAACCCCCTGCCATGGCAGGGACACCTCCCACTATCCCAGGTTGCTCCCAGCCCTGTCCAGCCTGGCCTTGGGCACTGCCAGGGATCCAGGGGCAGCCCCAGCTGCTCTGGGCACCCTGTGCCAGGGTCTCACTGCCCTCACAGGAATGAGTTTCTTCCTAATATCCCATCTAAACCCACTCTCTGTCAGTTTGAAGCCATTCCCTGTGCCCTGTCCCTCCATCCCCTGTCCATTGTCTCTCTCCATGTTCCCTGTGTCCCCTCCAGGCCCTGCAAGGCCACACTGAGCTCAGCCCAAAGCTTCTCCTGTGCAGGTGAACAATCCCAGCTGTGCCAGCCTTTCCTCCCAGCAGAGCTGCTCCAGCCCTCTGCTCATCCTGGAGCCTCCTCTGGGCTCTCTGCAGCAGCTCCAGGTCCCTCCTGTGCTGGGATCCATTCTTGTTTCTGACAGTCCCTGGTGGTCCTGCATAGCAGCTCCAGGTTGTGCTGCACCTTTCTCAGAGCATCTCCCAAAAGTTCCCCAGCCCAGGGACCATCCCACATCCCAAATATCAGCATCTGCCCCCTGGGCAGCCCCAGGGCCCTCGTGGGGCTGCTCTGGTGCCCTGGGAGCTCAGGGCTGAAACGGGAGCTTGGCATCAGCCAGCGGAGCTGACAGAGAGGCAGGTGGGGAAGGAGCAGCAGAGAATGCCAAGAGCACTCATTTGCACAGATGACTGCAGCAAACCTGTAATCAATTAATGATTTGCATGTTCAGAACGGAGACGAGTTGAGCAGTAAATTATTAACTGCAGTCTAATAGCTCCAGCTCGATGATAGAGGATAATTTGCTATGCTTACATTAGCAAATGACTGAGGCAGTCAGGGTACAGCAAAACCCAAAGCTGTGGAGTGGAAGCAAAAATACAGCTTGAAAAAAATGTCTTTATTGGCATGTCTTTTGAAGAAAAAGCCTTTTTTTCCATTAAAGAAAGTTTTAACCAATTATTTATCGTTTATGAAAATGTTTTTTCTTTTTAGAAAAAGGAAAAGAAGCCAGAAACCTTCAGCCTTCCTCTCATGTATCCACTCCCTCCAAAGTAAAAAAAAAAAAAATTAATATTTGAATTTTGATAACCCCCCTGCAATTTTATGAATAGGTTCTTTAAATCTGCATTTATGTGCTTCATCTACATGGACAGTAAAGTGCCACTACACTCCCAGCTGTGTCTGTGAAACATCCTGCCATGTCCACCTGAAATCTGGAATAAACCTGGTGTGGACACCAGTGAGGCTGTGCCCAGACTTCTCATTTTCTTAGAGGTGGCCAATTTTTCAATGATCTGCACCCAGTATTGTCTAGTAACACAAATACAGCCTATGTTTGTTTGTTTTTCTAAATTGAAAGACGTGTATAAAATGCAGGACATCTAATTTCATGGCAAGTATGAAAAACAATTAAAAATATTTTAGTTAGGTAAGGAATGGGATTTCAAGGAATGGATTTTCTCCTTTTATTTTACATTTTCAGGACCATTTCCCTTTTTCTGCTGGTTCAGGGGTAATTCAGTTTTTTAAAGCATACTGTAAAAACACAAAAACTTGGACTTAGGAAATTATGTGAAATATTTAAATATTAAACAGCTGACTCTGTGTAGCAGCATTAAGTACATGAAGGGAACCTCTTGATTGGTGTTATGATTAAAAGATTTGCTTATGGCTTATAATTCATGGATCACTTCCACTTAAAATTGATGCTTTAAAGCTTGGCCCCTCGACTGCTGGCAGCTCTTACCTTGTCCTGAAGTTTTTTAATGGTTGCACAAAATTATATCAGTGATACCAAGAGATTCTGGAATATTTGAGCAGCCAAATGGTGAATAAAATCCTGGGACTGGGATGCAATGAGCCTTTCTGATAACATAGATTTATCCTGCTTTTTTTTCTTTTATATCAGCTCTTCCCTGCCATAGCTAATTAGAGCCAGCAGAATATGATTTCTCAGGTATAAAGGGCATCAGAAATTGCATTTCATGGGTGAAAATTTCTCTAGAGGACTTCCCAGTCCCTGCCATGCCCTCAGGAGTTTTGCTGCTGCAGCACAGTGTCCACACATCCTGCTGCAGCACCTTAGGATAGATTTTGGCTGCAGAGAGAGCTGAGCAGATCTTGCTGGTTAAAAAGTGTCTGTGTGTGTAGGCATCTGCATCCTCATTCTCAGATGGGTGATTGTGTTACAAAGCTCATCCTTGCCTGCTTTCAATCTTTTTGAAAGACAGGAGCTTTAGCTCTCCTCATTATCCATCACTTCCAGACATCCAGCCTGGTCCATTCCGTGATTTTCTGCCATATCCTCTGATGCTCTCAGGGCAACGTTGGCACGGATAAATTTGCTGCCATCTGGGGAGTACAAGCCATATCATCCTGCTGATTTTACAGGAGGCTAGTTACTCTTGGTGCATGAGTGGAGAGGGGAGAGAAGTCCTGTAATTTCCTGGAATTACCCTTGATTTGATCCCTGCTGGCTGCAGGAGCCAGCTCGCTGTCTGCCACGGCCTTGTCTTGCCTTGGACCACATTCCTGGCCAGGCAGCATCCCTGCTGCTGCTGCTGCTGCTGCTGCTGGCACAGGGCATCTGGGATCTGTGTGGGCAGGGGCTGGCACGGGGACACCCCAGTGACACGGTGCTGGCACTGGGATTGGCACAGGGACACCCCAGTGACACGGTGCTGGCACTGGGATTGGCATGGGGACACCCCAGTGACACGGTGCTGGCACTGGGATTAGTACAGGGATACCCCAGTGACACGGTGCTGGCACTGGGATTGGCACGGGGACACCCCAGTGACACGGTGCTGGCACTGGGATTGGCATGGGGACACCCCAGTGACACAGTGCTGGCACTGGGATTGGCATGGGGACACCCCAGTGACACGGTGCTGCCACTGGGACTGGTACAGGGACACCCCAGTGACACGGTGCTGGCACCAGGGTCAGCACAGGGACACCCCAGTGACACGGTGCTGGCACCAAGGCTGGCACAGGGTCACCCCAGTGACCTGGTGATGGAATTTTTTGCTTCAGAATTTGGGGGGTGTGGATCTGAGCTGCTGGATTTGAGTGACAGCAGAGCCTTTTGTCTCTCTGTTAAAGTGACACCAGTGACACTCGCCAAGTATCAGTGTTCACCAATCTCAGGGAACATTTGTACTTTGAAATTTTTCTGGGCAGAGCTTTGCAAGACTTCTTGAACTTCTTTTTTGGTGTGTGTGTTCAAGCACTCCAGATTCCTCCTGCTTCCCCAAAGGAAAAAGTGGGAATGCTGAAACGGCTGAACACTAACATGTGAGGAGTACAATTTCAGCAATGGATTCTGAGATGGGAACAACCTTTAAAAACAGAAAGTTCTGAGCTCTCAGTGCCTCAGAAGAGCCAACATCTCCCTGCCATGGGAGTCTGTGCCTGTGGATGAGGCTCCTGGGGAACACTGGGGTTTCCATGAGATGCTTTCTACCAGGACATGCCACGATTTGGGTCTGTCTGGTGCCCTGGGAGTGGGAAGGGTGTGATGGGAACCAGGTGGGATGGATGGGCTGGTGCTGCAGGGGATGGTGAGAATCCTCAGCTGCAGGGGATAATGAGGAGCTGACAAGGCAGGACCTGGGGCGCCTCTGGGCTCAGCTGCTCACAGGTTTCTGTGTCTTGGTGCAGTGCTCTAAAAGTTCAATATTTCTTTCTGCCTCCAGTGTGGAAGGACTTCCATTTCCTCTGGGTGCTGGTGTGGTTCTTGTCCTCCTGGCTGGGTGAGTACAAGGCTGGGTAGGGGTGGGTGTGATGTGAGCTCTGTCTTTGTTTTAGGAGGAAAAAAAAGCCTCCAAGGGCTACAAGTGCTAATTCTTCTGGAAAGTCAGCTTTGATTCTGGTTTCACAGAATAAATTTCTGTGGGTCTGGGAGTGAGAGAAAAGCTCGATGATCAGTGTTTAAATGTCCTCCTCCACAAGTAGCATGAAATTGCTCTTTCAGCACAGAGTAACTGAATAATTCCAGGATTTGGTATCTGAAGGTCTCTCAGCTCTAGGAGTAATACTAATAGGAACTCTTTCCTATTCAGAGGTTTTTAAAGGGGGAAATTCCTGAGTTTAGTGCTGAGAATCTCTTATTGGTACAGGCCTGAGATCTGCTGTTGTTGGTCTTAAGCCAAGGCATTTTTTTGGGGGGGAAATACCTTTTCTGTGCAATATAAGCTACCATTTTTCTCCAGGGAAAGCAGGAATAATTTCCTTTCTGTGCTGAGCTGTACTGGAGAATTAGAACACTAAATAAAATCAGAAAGCATTTAAAAATCTGATTTCTGTAAAAACAGAATGGTCAGCTTTATAGTGGTGCTTCGTCTAATGCAGGTGGATGGGGATGGAAGTGGAAAGGACTGGTGTGGAAGAAGGGTAGATTTACTTAGGGTAGTTTTAGACTTTTCTGTGCTTTTGCATGACCACATAAGCTATTCTGTCACTTAAAGACTGAGTGTGGAGCTGGGATCCTGCTGCTGCAGCAGAAAAAAAGGGTGTCTACCCAAAAAACCCCTGTGCTGTGATTTCTGGGGGCAACACCTATGTGAACACTGAAGGCAAACGAGGAGGAATCTTTTCCACCTGCAACAGCACAGGACTTGTGCTTGTTAGCTGTGTCCAGCTCAGGAGCAGACTGCTGTGCCTGTTTTAAGCCTGAGACTGAGCTTTGCAGGCGATCTGAGCCCAGGTGTGCCCAGGGCAGCAGAGGAAGGGCCCGGCTGCAGGAAGGCTCTTGCAGACGGTAGGAGTGGGTGTGGGTGGCATCCCACGAGAGCAGGGGGGCGTGGGTGTCACTGTGGGTGTCACTGTGGATGTCACTGTGGCAGTCAGGGCTCTGGGGCAGCATGGGAGAGCATTCCTGGCTGGAGTTTCCAGCTGGCTGTGAGGGGCTGCTCCATGAGAACAGAGCAGTGACAGCTCTCACTCTGGCTGGGGCATCCCTGATCTCCAGGGCTCTCCAGCTTTGTTGCTGTTATTCTGTTGTTGCTGTAATTCTGTTGTTGCTGTTATTCTGTGCTCTGTGACAGCACTTTTGTCATCCAGCTCTTCAGTGTGGGCACCTTTTCCTGTCAGGGCAGTGGGAGGGATGTGCTCAGCAGGGTTTGCTCTTTGACTCTTTTGAGCTCCCTCAAAAGCACCACCTGAAATGTGGTAAGAAGTTACAGAAAGTTTTTAAAGGTGGAGAGGAGCTTTCCCCTTCCTTCATGGGCACGTGAGCTCGACTGGCTCCGTGGTAGCTCCTGTGCAAGCTGTGCACAGGTTTTTTGGTTTTTCTTCCAGGGTTCTCCCACTCTTTGCTAAGTCCGCCCTATTCCTTGCACTTCAAGCTGCTGACTCTCCCCACTTTCTGTGCTGCTCTTTTTGTGCTTTGCTCCCTTTTTAGCACGAGAATCCTGCCAGTGTGGAGGAGTTAACAGCAGCATTGTGCAGCTGCCAGGAGCTTTGGGTTCTTGTGTCCTGGTTAAAGTGGAGACATTGGCTTGTGACTATTCCACTCTGAGCTATGATTATGCCTTACACCAGAGGCTACAGACATCTTCCTACAATATATTTTGGCAGGGCTGAGTTGATTAATGAAGCTTGAAGCATGAGAAGGCAAACTCTGGGAAACTCCTATGCTGCACTTAAAATATCTCATGTAAATTAATATTTCTGAAACATGTCTGCTTTAAACTTAGGCCCAGGGGAGAAAAAGTGCTGATACATGTGAGTGGTCTGATTTCCTTCCCAAGCTCAACAAGAGCCTGTGCCAGTAAAGGGCAGCAAGGAGCTCTGAGCAGAGAAAATAGAAATTTAATGTTTCTAGCTGTTGAGTGAAAGAATTGGGCCATTGTGGAGATGACAGAAGGCTGGAATAGCAGCATCTGAAAATCCCTTCAGCGTTGTCTGATGCTGTCCCTTTAAAAAGTGCTGCATTGATGTAATGGTACTTGAGGTAATGACTTTTTAATGTATTTAAAGGAAACAAGACCACCCTGATTAACTGGAGTTTTATTTTCCAAAGAGCTGTGATTACTGAAATGCTGTCATGCCATGAATCACTGGATTCTGTGGCTGAGGTACTGCAGGCTTGCTGCAAAACCATCAATTTTGGTGGTTGGGCCCCAAAGTTTCTTTCCCATTTTGTGGCAGTTTGGCAGCTGAACCAAGTCTAACTACATTGATGCATTTTTTCCTACTGGAATCCATGTCCTGATAGCTTGAATGTGAAGACAGTGAGATTTCCATATTGGATAGTGACAGTAGGGCTGGGAAAGGGATGCTGTGAGCACTGTGGAGGGTGAAATATTTGTGGGGAAACACAGAAGTGCAGTGGGACAGATTCTCTGTTAATTCCCCTGAGCAAGGCTGGCTAAGTTTGGACAAAAAGATTTTGTCCAAAATCTTTTTTGTTTCAAGCTGAACAAACTCAATTTATGTCCCCTGAAATAGTAATTTTCAGTTTGTTCCACCTGGAGGGGTGACAAAGGTGACTATACCTGCACTATGTGGTAACCTGGCAGAGGGACTAAAAGACCTTGTTAGGAGTTAAAAGATTATTCATTGAAAACCTTGCCAGTGAAAAGCTGTCAAGCTGAAATTGCTGGCTGGACTTTAATTCCCAGGATGGGCACTGCTTTGTTATTTTTAGGTGTTTGCTGCTGTTGTGATCAATATGAGTTGTACTTTTCATGAGTCTTCATATTCTGCTGTTCTGAGTGGAGTGCTGGTCGTGTATTTCATTGTCAGTCTCCTGTAACTCATTTTATGTTCTCCAGCATTAATCTTTCCTTGTCAATGTTTTCTAAATCTAATCCAGCAGAGCCTCAGGAAAAATAAAGCAATTGTTTAAATTGATGGCTTTGAACAGAATAAATCATAAATCAGTCTATGATCTTTGAAACCTTTCTTCATCTAGAAAGTGTGGGGGTTTTTTGTGGTTGTGTTGGGGTTTTGGGGTTTTTTTCTTTTTCTATTTTTCTTTTTTAAAATTTTTTTTCTTTTAAAAATGATTTTAAATTTTTTTCTATTTTTTTTTTAGAATTTTTTATTTTAAATTTCTTTTCTTTCCTTTTTTCTTTTTCTTTTTTCTTTGTTGTTTTTTGTTGTTTTCGTTTTTGTTTTTGATTTTTTGTTGTTGTTTTTTATTCGTTTTTTGTTGTTGTTTTTATGTAGTTGTTTATGTAGTTGTTTATTTCGTTGTTGTTGGTTTTTTGGTTTTTTTTGTCTGAATTTTTTTTTTGTTGATGTTTTTTTTTTTT
>VWZP01008455.1:3501587-3651169 GCA_013396995.1 Dicaeum eximium
TTTTTTTGTTTTGGTTTTTTTTTTGGTTGGTTTTTTTTTTTTTTTGGTTTTTTTTTTTTTTTTTTTTTTTTTTTTTTTTTTTTTTTTTTGTTTTTTCTCCTCTCCTCCTGGAATGTGGTTCTTGAGCTCGGGTTAGAGATGTGCAGGAGGGCCGTGCCACCTGCAGGTGCTGGGGAGAGGCTGCAATCCTCTGCAGCGCCTGGCTGAGCTGCCCCTGCAGGGCTCTGCAGGTGACCAAAATACACCCACTGCCCTCTCCTTCCCAAATACACCCACTGCCCTCTCCTTCCTGAATACACCCACTGCCCTCTCCTTCCAAAATACACCCACTGCCCTCTCCATCCTCCTCTCGCCAGCAGAACACATGAACACGACAGAAACTGCTGTTCCAGAACCCCCACATGGACTAAATGTGCGTGGAAAGGGCTGGTAGGGGATGGTTTTTCCTTTCTGTGGCATTCCCAGGGAAAAGTTCGTGCAGTCGAGGTCCCCAAGGGCCGCTCTTGGGTTTGTTGGCTGCTTTAGGAGCTGCTTCTCCTCTCTCGGCAGGGAGAGCCCGGTCGGACAGTGTCAGGTTTATTTTTGTTTTTTTTTCTTCTTGATCCCGACAAAGATGGGAACCCAACTCCCTGGTCCCTTGGGGGGAGTTCCCACTGCTGAGTTCTTTTCTTTCAGGGCTGAAGAATGAGCCAGACACTTTCTCTTTTTCTGGTCTTCAAGGTCTTGTTTATTCTTATCTTTAAGTTCAGCATACTGTCTGCACACCAGCCTCAGCATGCTGGAAGCAAGGCACAAAATGGACCAAAAGGGGCAAAAAAACCCTGGACCAGGTAGCTTAGTGCTGGAGGTGTGCTATACACAGATTATCTTCTAGGTTTGCTTTTAGATGCTGGTAGTTTGTTTTTTCTATTTGTTTGCCTTCCTCTGCCTCTCTGTTGTCTGGTTGTGGCAGCTGTTATGGGATGGCAAGGGAAAATGAGAATTAATAGACCCTGCAATGTGTGAGGCAGAGGAATGCATTCTGTCCTGTTCCAGAGGGTGTAAAACCACTGCATGTCAGCTCTTTGAGAAGCTGTAGCAAGCCTGCAACAAAAATGGACTTAAGTAAAACTCACATCGTGGCTTGAAGTTACAAGATTGAGTTTCCCTCACCTCTGTTTGTCCTTCAGGTTTGTTATTGGATATAAACCTTTTTTCTTAGGAATCCAGGCAGGGAAGCTGGAAGTAGTCAAATATAAATGCATCCTTCTCTTGCTCCTGTTTATTTAATCCTGTGGGACTGTGGAGAGCAGTCCAGCAGACAGAGACAGTTGTCTGCTGAGGGTACCATGAAAAGTGGCCCTCAGCCCCTTTTAAAGCAGGGCAATAACATGCAATATTTATTGTATATGTTGAATGCTCAGAAATTATGTTTTGGTTGAAATTTATACCCGGCCAGGCCCCTGGAGGGCACCAACAGCCAACGTTAGGATTTTTCACTCCCTTTTAGCTCTTGCCCGCTGACATGCAGCACTGTGGAGACGGCAAATATATCCCCACTATAGATTAAAGTGAGCTTGCTTTGCCTCGCATAATTTGAAAATTCAAAAGACCAATTTCTTAGTGTAATTGAAAACCGCTACATTTCAGGCTTATTCATTGAATCAGTATTTCCAGTTAGAATTCAAATTAATCTTCCTACCTTTAAACAAGATAACGAGGGTGTAGTTATATTTACTCAGCCTTTTAACAATCAGGTTCAGTGTAGCTGCATATGATTAACTACACACACACAATTGCAGGGGGTGAGTGCGGGCACAGCTCGAGCCAGGAGGGGAATTCATCTCCGAAGGCTGAAAATCTGAACTGACAGCTCAACACTCAGCCTAATGCCTGAGTCCCTCTGGAAGGAAAAGTAAAGAGGGAGGAAGGTGAAATGACCAGCCCAACAGAAGAGCCGTGTCAGCTTCTCTAGGATTCCCCATGGACTTGTTTTTTTTGTTTTAAATTTAGCCTGGAGGCCTCTTGCTTTAAAGTTGCCTTAATGCAACTTTGCTGAATTACTTCCAACAGCTGTCAGAGAGATGTGACATCCCAGAGAGCTTGTGGAGCACATCTGGGTGCTCTGGGGGTCGCTCAGCTGGAAACAAAAGTCTGAGCTTTGTGCACTCCCTGCTCTGCACCACAGGAGTCTGATGTTGGGGGGTAAATTGGGGGTAAAAATCCTTAATTCCTTGAAATAACAACAGATGGGTTTTAAGAGCTCAGCTCTCTAAAGAGAAGCCTAAGGGATAATTTGACCAGTCTCATCCTGAGGCTTTGTGGACCGATTTTGTCTTTGAAGGGGCTTGGACCACGGATTTGGTGTTTGCAGCAGCATCATCACTCTGCTGTGTGGTGATGTCAGGTGGGACTTGGCGTCTGCTCTGCGGGCCATGAGGCCATCAGGGGAAATCTGAGTTCTGGACATGAGAAAATGGGGATTGAGTTTGTTTGGGCAGCCCCACAAGTCCAAGTCCCACAAGTTTAATGTGTAGAGAGTCCCCTGTCCATAATCTTTCCCCTGAATTGCCAGCATGAACTGGGAAGAGCAGAAGTTGTGCCCCAATGCATTATTTTTGAAAGGCTGGATGTTGAGCTTGCTGTGTGAAATCCACATGTGAGCTACCAGGGGTTTTTANCCCTGTCCATAATCTTTCCCCTGAATTGCCCAGCATGAACTGGGAAGAGCAGAAGTTGTGCCCCAATGCATTATTTTTGAAAGGCTGGATGTTGAGCTTGCTGTGTGAAATCCACATGTGAGCTACCAGGGGTTTTTTATTCTGGATGGCACCTTGCATATGTTTTTCAGTCACAGACTGGAATAATTCCAGGGAAGCTGCTGTGTTCTGTTACCTAATTAATAATACATCCTTTTAAAGAATAAATAATAAAATCAATGCATATTTAAGTGATCAGCTAGAGTAACTTCAAAAGCACTGGTTTGGGCCATGAGCTGCATAAAACAGTGCTGTGCTACACTGCAAACTCTGACTAGAGCAAAACTTGGGATGTGTGATTATGCTTTTAACTACTTGGATGGTTTAATGTGTCAAATTTCGTGACTTTTTTCTTTCCTCTCTTAGAGAGAAAGGATGAAAAATACAGTTTAGTGAGCCAAGTGAAGTAGTGGAGATAAAATGGTTACTTTTCCAGAAGGGATTTGTAGCTAAGATGAGATCTGCAGCCCAAGGTGAAGTGGTAAAGCCGCTGCCCAGCATCACCTTATCCCCAACCAGCTGTTAGGCAACAAGCTGCTCTGCAAAGCAGCTTAGTGACCATTCCCTTCTGGTGAGGAATGCAGGGCAAAATGTGATGTAAAACTCATATTTGGGGGAGGATTTTTACCTACTGCTGTCACTGTCCCTGTACAAGGCTGACCAATGCTTCTCATGGTGCAGTTTCTCATGAGCAATGTGAGAACTGAGCTTTTTGCATCAGCTTTTGCCACTGTCACTTCTGCTGATCCTTGTAACAGCTACTGACACTGGGTTTTGTAATAACTTTACTGGGGGAGAAGAAAAAGTTTTGGCAAAGATTTCAAGTGGTTGTGAAGAAACAGATTGTTTTTTCATTCTGTAATGGCAATTTCTCCTCACCAACACAGACTGTTTGCAGGGGGAGTGGAAATGAGGGTGTGGAGTCCCAGGGGGAGCTTCCCCAACAGACCAATTTTGCTTGTGTAAAAACCTTTAGGTTTGTTTTCCTCTGGAAATATGTTTCCATGTTCAGGGATTTCCTTGGTTTTTAGAAGAGTCTTTGGCAGAGGTGATGGGCAAATAAGGAGAACCTCTCCATCCCTGCTGTGCCTTCCTGCAGTTCCTGCTCCGTGTGCATCCCCCAACCTCCTTTTCCAGAGGTTTGCTCCAAAATTCCCAGGGCACGGGGGATCTTCCACTCTCTCTGTCTTTCACATGATTCAAGGAGTAGCAACCAAGACCAAAAACCAGCAATAATTGTATTTTGGGATGCTTCAGGAGCTGCCTGCACACGGGTGAGCAACACCAGTGTGTTGCCTCCTGGCACGAAGTGTTGGGGATTCAAGGCTGGAGCTACCACAGGATCAAACTGCACATCCTGCAACACAAACCAGGATTGCTTTGATGGGAGCTGAGGCTTTAATTTAATTTGCACAGGCTCCAGATGAATGGCCTGAGTGATGAAAATGGATGGGGCTGCAAATGGGTTCGGAGAGGACGGGGAGCTGCCGAGGGAAGGGAGCTCAGCCATGGGCTGGGAGGCAGGACCCTGTCCTGGCCTGAGCAGGGAGTGATGCTGGCAGGTTTTCATCTCCTGCCTGCCAGTCAGGAGCTCTGCAGGCCTGCAGGCAGTTCAGCTCTGTGAGATTTCTGCTTGGGGCAGAGCAGTGCCGAGGTACCGGGCTGTGCGTGCCCCTGGAGCCCGAGCACCGCTCCCATTTACAGCACTGAAAGTCAATTTTAGCCCCAATCAACGACCAAAACTCAATCACCTCAGTGCTGTACAAAAATACATACAAAATGGAATATGCCAACAGCCACAGAGGCCATTGATTTAGGAGACTTCAGACCCCATTTCTTTCCAGTGTCTGAAGGATTCACTGAGGCTGGAGATGTTCAGGGCTCAGGTGGTCAGTTCTACACAAGAATCATTAGAGAACAGATTCTTTAAAGTCATCACCAGCATTTTGTAAAATATTTTTCTTTGACAAGTGACTTCTACAAGTGGAGATCATCTTTATTTAAAAAATAATATGTTGTCTTATAGCTCTGAAATTGATCTCAGAAAGGCCAAAGATTCCATTTTTCAGTCATCTGCTTCCTGGGAACCATCTGGCTCCATTAAAGGTGAGAATTAACTTACTTAGCTAGTAAGTTAATTGATCCTAATGGGTCCCTTCCAACTTGAGATATTCTATATTAAGCAAGAATGATTTGGGAGCCTTGCCAGTGAATGACTTGGAGGAGATCTTGCATTTTAATTCTCAAAAATGGTGTTTCAACTCTTTATTTGTTTCCCCAATATCTCCCAGGTTGGATATCAAGCTATGTTAGTTAAACCTTTATCACTTCTGCAAAAATTAAGTCTTTCAAAGGGACAGCTTTAAAGATTTAAAGGTCTCTGCCTTTCAAGGGTGCTTTTAACAGATGTATCTTTGCTGAAATGTTCCTTAGCACAATTGCAGTGCAGTTAATTTACCACCCTTTGGAACTGACTTGTGAACTGGATAATGGAAATTACCCCAACTTCTGTGTGTGCTCCCAGCTGCTTAAAGATGGTGATTGCAACAGCAGGGAAACAAACAGCTCTGTGCTCCCTGAAAATGAGATTTACCTTGTACCACTCGTGTGCTCCTGAGGAATCCTGGAAATTACTTTCGGTTATCAAATCCAGCTCCTGATTTTGAGAGCAACTTTACAAGAGAAATTCAGTGGAATAACCTGGAAGGATGTTGGAGAGGTCATGTAACTCATCCATCAGCCCCAAGGCAGGATCAGCTCTATATTAATCCTGACAGATATTTATTCAATGTGTTCTGAAAGATCTCCAATGGTAGAGAGGTGCTCAGCTAATCTATTCTGTCTCCTCATCCCTGCTGTTAGAAAGGTTTTCTTGACATTTACCCTGGATGTTTCTTCTTGTAATTAGTCAGGAAAACTGAATGACTTATCTGTCCTAGGTATGGAAAAAGATGATATTCTGCTCTGTGTGCATGAAGACTTTGAGGTCCCCCATGAGCTGTCTGTTCTTCAGGGCAAGCAGACCATAATGTTTTTAATCTTCCATCATGTCACATTTGCAGATCTCTGATCAGTCTCATTGCCCTCCTGGTACTCTGCAGTCAGGCTGAATCTCTCCTGATCTAGAATCTTTCTCAAGTGTCTAAAATAGCCTCCATCACCCACTTTTGATTCAGTAGCAGTGTTTGGAATATGTCAGCTATCAACACTAAAGTAAACAAGTGCTATTATTTAGGTATTATTTCCTCTAACTGGATCAGTCTGCCCTAGTAACAGTAGCCCTGTAGTAGGTAAAATTAGGCATAATACTAAATATTAGTTTGGAAAGAAATGTGCATTTTAAGGTGAAATTGGAGTTCTAAAGCAGGATTTAGCAATGGCAAAGCTCAGTATTTTTGCCCAGTGATTTGGATCCAAGCAGTTTCTGTCTTGACCTTTCCAAACTGATGTTTCCCTCTGTTCTTTACCTGTTTTCTCAGCTCTGAATACCCAGGGTTTCATTGACTTTTGTGTGTGTTTCTATTCCTTATATCATGTTCTAGATCTCTCTTGTTGTGGGAGTTACTCCTCATTTGCACACGTTCCATGATGTGACAACTTATTAAATAGCAGATGACACTTGTTGCTGATTCTGTCACATGAAACTTCTTCAGAGCCTTTTTTCCTCCTGCAATTAAATCCTGCATCTTAGTTGCTGCCTTTTGTTTCCTTTGAACTCATCAGGGGAGGAATATAATCAGATATTTGAAATTACAATCTTGGCTAAGAGGCAACATGAAGGCGATGAGTGCTTCACATCTTTGTTTAGCATTCCAAAGCTGGGGAGGAGACAGGCCAAACAATCTGCACTCATTTCTGGGCAACAATTTAGGATTCTGGGCAGTTGGATACTGCCCTAAGCAGCTTTCAGGAAATAAGATTCAGTTGATCAAGGTGGGCGAATAAAGCTGCCAAAGCAGAAGCTGGAGGGATTTAAGAGTCACTCCCAGCTGAGGGGTGCATCTATTCCTCATCCTGCTGCAAGTTAGGGCTGTGCAGAAGTAGAGATGGCAGGGATAATGTGCAGGTGAAAATTTGGGATCAAAGGAGTCGATTTGATCCCTTTAAACCAGTCCAGAAGTCTCCACAGAACCTCTGGCTCTCCCCAGTGAGCCTCACCACGACCCCGTGTGGGCCCAGCAGTGGAAAAAGTTGTGATGTGCCAAGGGGAAATCAAGAAATAGGAAACTCTCACTGATGCCTTGAACTACTGAATTAGCAGCAAATTTGCTGGCTAAAAGAAGTCCAGCTGGTGTTCAGAAATGAGTTGCTTTCCCAACTTCAAAGCCTCCATCAGGCTGTCCAGGGAGGATAATTCCTTCCATGAACAGTTCATTTAACTCCTGAATGCAGGAGCTAAGTGAGCTCCTGATAGAGGCTTCTTTTTTTTATGTCTTGCAAAGAAGCGTTGAGCAGTTTGGGCTTAAGGTGAGAGAAGACCTCTCTTGAAAGGTTTTTATGGAAATTGCTTCTGTAACAGAGTCAGGGAGAAACCTTTCTGCACCACAATTGCAGGAGAAAAGGAACCATATGAGTTATAGCTGAGGGAAATTGGCTTTAATTTTGAAGCTGTGGTGATTTCCTCAGAAACCTCGTTCTCCAGGATGTGTGCCAGGGGCTTTCAGGAGAGGTTTTAGGTCTGAGCATTGCTTGGATCTTGCCTGTCAGAGCCCTTCTGTCCTGGGGCTGTTGTGAGGGGGGAGTGGGGTTTAAGTGGATCAGGGAAGTGTTGGTCAGTTTGGATGCTCCAGAGCAGGCAACGAGGGGACAGTTCATAGGGAGACTTTGGGCTCAGTCTGGTGTTTATTCCCTTTTTTGAAGGTGCTGCAGCTGGTAAAATTCTGGCTAATTTTTGTGACAGTGAAACTTCCAAAATTGCTTTTTCCTTCTGCGAGCTGGCTTTGAGAAGTATTGGCTCCCCCTGACATTCTGCACACTGTGCTGAATCCAGAAGGGCTTTTCTGTGCTGAAGTGGAGCCACAATAATTTCTGAGCTCTGTGCCTTGTTTCAATTATTTACCTCTGCAAAAGAGATTTTTATAAATCCTCCCTTCTCTTTCATATTATTAACTTTCTTGTCAAACTTTTATTTAAACCACAGGGACAAAGACAGATCTTTTCTTTATAGCTCTGCAGAGCTAGATTTACTTCTCTGACCTGTTTCAGCGTGATTGAAAGCTAATCTGTCTCCTTTTTATTGGCTTTTGGTAAAGCATGTATTTCTCTGTTTCCCTTTTTCATTCTGTATTGTCTTGTGAAAATATGTAACTTCACTTTGGGCTGTAAAAAATTATCCTCCTACGGGAAAGGGAAAAAAAAATGACAACCCTTAATCCAATCCAAGAGAAGCTTTATGTCTTTAATTAGCTTGTTGGATTGCATTCATGGATGATTCAAGTCAAATGAACTCTGAGAAATAATAAAGGTCCTGTGGCCACCTCTGACCTCACAGAGAGGAGTGCTAAAGCCAGAAAGCTTTTTTGGCTCAACATCAGTGACAACTACTTGAGTTGCTCTTTTTTTTTGGGAGTTAATTTTGCCATAAAAGCCTGTGGAGTGCTCTCACTGCAGTTAACTTGCCTGGCCAAGGGCATGATGTGGCTTGTGGGCTGCTGACTCCTAAGACTGATATTTTAAATTCTGTTGCTCTCCCCTTTATAATTAGTCCACTTTATAATCAGTCCTTTCAGTGCTCTAATCCTACAGTGTATATTTCTAACCCCTCTGCAGGAGTTATTTACCTTTTTTTTTTTAATGTACCTGAGGATATAAAATTATTTCTGTGTTATGCTGGAGTTTTAAAGCTTATATTACACTTTATAGAGGCTGTTCATGTTTTGCCTGGCCCAGGTGGATTAAATTGTGGTCATACACAGCATTGTTTCAGGCAGAGAAGATTCTGCTCCATTTATTTGTAATTCTTTTTGTTTTTAAAGAGCTGAATGAGCACGAGGGTAATGCTCAGGGGTATTGATCCTGGGACTTATTTTGGTAGAAGGTGCTGACTCACAGCAGCAACCCAAAATTGATCAGTTTTCCTCCTGTCCAGTGGGGAGCATCTCTGTGGTGTCTCCAGCATGCTCCTGACCCTCTGCAGCAGGACCAGCACTTCAGATCATTTCCCAGACGTAAAATCTTGCTGTTTGCAAGGTGTCTGCAGGACTGGGAACAGCACTGAAACCTGCACTCTTGCTACCTGCTTTAGTTTAAATTTATCAGTGAATTTTACCTCTTTCTGTTCAGCGTCTTCTGCTGTCAGTGTGTAAATAAGTGCTATATAAGTGTAAATAACACCATATATGTGCAAATAAGTGCTGTGTTTAAGTGTAAATAAGTGCTATGGCCACTTTTCACTTGTTTTTGGGGATGAAATAGCATTTTACTGGCATTCAAGGGCAGGTTCAGGTGCCTGAGAGCAGAGTAAATATCCGAGAGATACACTGGGAGAGTATATAGATAAATAGATATATTAGTGTAGCTACTGCTCACTGCTGCTCTGCTGCTGAGTGTGTGAAAGCACATTAAACACAACAGAACTGTAAACAAAGTAGAATAAATGCTGCTAAAATTAACAGCTGTTCAACCTGCCAGCCACTGATAGAAAAATCTTCAGAAGATCTGTGTTGTGAACACGACTGACACGTTCTGTGGTTCGTGTTTTGGGGCTGGAAAACTCTGGATAGAGCTTTTCATTGCTGCTCCTGCTCATTCTTCAGGGATGGTTTGGTCTGGTGTCCCTGAGATATTTAGTAATGCATCCTGACATTCATTAAATATGCTCCCTTTTTATGTGGACTTTAAAAATAGTTGTAAAATGCAAGTTAATACTGTTTGTTTAGTATTTTCACCTTATTTATCAACAAATTATTTATGCTGGTACATTCAATATGGTGCTGTTTGCCTCTAAATCTGTATTTCAGTCCCCACTTCAAACACCCTACCAACAAAAAGTCTCTAGAACCGATGAAAAAACCCCAAAGCCCCTGTTTAAACCAGATATATTGATATAGAAGGCATCTAAGCACTACAGGAGCCTCCTCCCTGAAATCAAATGGCTGGATAACATAACCTGGAGGAGCTGAGAATGGTTCTGAGCTCAGATGCACACTCCTGAGTGAAACTTGGGTTCAGGAAGCAGCTTTGACAAAGTGCAGCATCCAAGGTTAATTCCTGAATGTTGAGGCAATCGTGGGGGAAGTGGAAGCCTCAGCTGTGTGAAATGGAAGGCTCAGGAAATAAAGAAGGGAAGGGAACTGCTCAGAATTAGATGGCAGAGGAATATAAGTATTAACAACTGAAAGAGAATGTGTATGGGTTAAAGTGCTGCAAAGATAATTCAATATTTTACTGGCTAAAAAACCCAACAGAATTATTTTCTGTAGTCCTTGTGTAGCTCTGGAATAATGGTCATCATCACCATTTTAGTCCAGGTGTTAATTTATGATCTGCCTTTCCTCAGATTTCCACTAAAAGGGAAATACCTATGGAAAAAATTTAGAAATCTGGAGAAGAAAGGAAATTTCAGCATCTGAACATCACCTTCCCTGGCAGAAGAGTTTTGAGGAGGGATTTGAGTTCAGGGGTTATGTGAGGGAAGCTCTGCCCAAGCATTAAAGGCAGTGTGGAAGGAAATACAAATAAAGGACATCACCAATGTGACTTGGTGTGGCCTTGGCTTTCTGATTTGATGGCTTTTTTTGGTGGCAAAACTAAATAGAAATAAAAATGGCTGACTGTGAAGGGGAAAGAAAGGAAATGAATGCAGCCAGATAGAGCAAGTCTTTGATCATAGATTACAAAGATGATTTCAGTGCATATCAATGCAAAGAGTAATGATGTCTTTGAAGAATTTGCAACACAAAAGTCCATGTACATTGCAAAGTATAAAGGATGGAGAGGGGAAAAGGATAAAGAAAGGAAAAGGATTTGTGCATCATTAATGACTGATGAGGCATAGAAAGACAAATAAAAAATTTCAGTGCCCAGAATGACAACTTTGATTCTTTTACTGAGCTACTTAGCACAAGGATTTCAAGTAAAAGGAAAAAAGCACAGAACTCCTGTCTGTGTATCACAGCGTGCGAGGAAATGGTGGCAACAGTTTCCAACAGGAAAAGGAGCCAAGAACCAGTAAAAATGTGATGTTCCAAAGGGGCTGTGGCTGAACTGGGCAGGCAGGTGAGCACTGGTGATGCTGGCCCCTGTCAAGGTCACATTTCCCAGGGCAGGGCACAGGAGCCCAGTTTGGGCTCTGTGCTGGCAGGGCTGCCAGCCGGGCTGCTCCCAGCTCCTGTGTGCTGGCAAGGTGTGGGAGAGCGAGCTCCTGGTTTCTAGAAAAATCCAATGTGTGGAGCTGGGGCTGCTGCCAGAGCCTGGGCTCACCTAGTCCTGCTCCAAGCCAGCCTTTCCCTGTTCCCATGGCACTGCACTCCCTGCCAGCAAGTTTCCAGGCAGTGTTATCTCTCCTTATTTTCCTGCTTCCTGTAGGACTGTCAAAAGCAACAACAAAAAAAAACCTCAAACACAGGCGGTCTGCCACTTGGTTTGATTAATTCAGGATATTTCCAACACAGTTTCAGGGCTCCTGGATGTTTCTGCCTTGTCTTGCTGATTATTTAGCTGTGCTAGTGGGATCTTCTACCATATATGATGTGCTACATTAGAAATACAGTTACTTTCCAGGTGTCTCAGAAGGTATTTTCCCCTCTCTGGGACAACTTTGTAAGCCAAGGTTCAATTCATTTGCTGCCTGTTTATTGCCCCTTCTCTGTGGAGCTTCCCTGTTCCTGTTGGAGCCTGGCAATGGGAGAAGGCTTTTTTAATCTGTGAATCATTGGTGGAATTGATAAGGTGTGATCCAAGACTTCTGCTGGAGGTTTTTAGGAGTCTATAAAACACAGGAGAAGGCACCAGGACCCCTGTGGCTGCCTGGGGCTGGGCTGGCAGCTCCAGGCTGGTGCAGATGGAGCCTGGGGTGGGTTTTGGGTCATCCAGGAGCTCTCCCCGGGCAGAGGGAGCTGCAGCAGGGCTGTGTGAGGAGCTGATGTCTCACAGATGGGGAGTGGGGAGGGCAGTGATGAGCACAGCCTGCTCAGGGCTGGTGGGAGCTGGGTGAGATCCTCAGGGAGCTTCAGCTCCCCCAGAGTGGGGGTCCCAGCACAGCCAAGGGTGGCCTTGGTGACCAACTGCTGGCTGCTGCTGGTACCCAGCACCCAGAGATGGAACTCCATGGCAATATGAGCTCTCTACAGAGCTCTTAGGAATTTAGGAATAGGAATGGCTTCTCTGTAGGCACTGAGATAAAGGAGTTGTGAAATGCCACCTGCCTGCTTGTGCTGTGTATGCTGAAATAGCAAAAATTTGCTTTATGGTGAGTTTAGAACTCAGGTTTATCTCCTTGTTTGGGGGTCTTTTTTCTTCCAATAAGTTCTTTTTAACTCCATTTCCCAGCTTTGCTCTTGGTTGTATCTAAAGGCAAACATTGAAGCTTTCTGGGCAAGACACAGCCTTCTCTTCACCCAGTACTCTTCAGGGTCCACAGTTGGAGATTAGCTTTAAATACAAAATGTACCAACTGTTTCACTGTGAAACGTGACCAAAAATCAGTCACCTTTGCACAGAAACTTTTTTCTAAGTTGCACAAAACCCTCACAACTGTGCTGCACTGCATCAGCACATATGTTTTGGTAATTAAAAAGTATTCTTTCTGTGATGATCTCCCATCTGCTGCTACCTCTGGTAAATTTAATGCTGCTTTTGAACACTGAAACAGAGGGGTGCTTTGTTCTGGGTAAGGAGATCTTGAATCTCACAGGCTGCCCCTCTTGTGGGTGGCTCCTGATGAAATACATAAACAATAGGAGGTTTGGTGAAGTTAAACAAGGAAAAGGAATCATGGTTTATTTATAGTTTAAAAAATCAAACCCATATAAACAACCCAGCCCTTTTCTGCTGGCCTGGGTAATAATGTCTCTCCTGTTTAAATTTGTTTTAAAGCAATTTTTTGGCAGCCTCATAGGCAGATGATAAAGTTTATACTGAGTGAAGAGACCTGGCTTTTCTATTTGTCTTTAAATCACTGCAGAGCCTTCACCTACAACTGATGAGGAGAATCTGCTCTCTGCTGCTTTCTGGGGGTCTGGTCCAGCTCCAGGGGATGGGCTGGGAGGAGGGAAGGATGAACTGGCAAATCCCTGGAGTGGAGGGTGAACCCAGTGTCTCCCAGTACAGGCAGAAATGATAATGAAACCCCCCCAAGAATCAGTTGCTATTTTAAATATAGAGCCTTAAAATGGCTTGATTTGTTTCTCCTCATTCTTCTCCTTAAAATAGTTGGATTTGGTTCCCTTAGCTAATCCCAACCTGCAGAAGCCCCATTGCCTTTTTCATTCTGGCTCATAGAATCTGGAATAATTCCATAGGATACACGTACAAGCTCAATCTCAGTCTGGCTTTGGATCATTAAGGAGCTTCTGCTTTGGGTTTTGGTTTGGCTGAAGTTGTGAGGTGAAAAATCTGAAGTGTTTTGCTGGTGGCAGAGGAGCTGCTCCAGTATTTCCCTCCCTGGGATCGGAGTGTTCTGGGGAGATTGGTGCTTCCAATCTGGGCAATGCTTCAGCCAAGAGCAGCAACTGTCCTGAAATGTCCCTGATGATCTGTGAGGCCAGGAAAAACCCCAGTGCCATTTTTCATCTCTGAAAGCTGAGCCTTTCATTCCTACACGAGTGCTGGTGGATGGAAGCTGATGCTGCTCAGGCCACAGCTGGATCAAGGAGATGATTTTGCTGTGTCTCTGTTTCCCTGTTTCTCCATTGTCACGAGTTTTTGCAGTCATTTAATTCCTTGTAGGCTGATTGTGAAGTGATTGCAGAATAGAGCAAGCAGGTGGTTTGGATGGTCTGAGCTCATTTTGAACTCTCTTCTTGCAGCAGCAAATGAACACAAAGCAGAGCTGGATCAGGGCCCTAAACAGATTTTATTACAAGAGTTTGTTTTTAATGTGCATTGGATGAAAAGTAATATTTTTGTATTATAATATCACTGAAAAGTCTCTGTAAGGAGCAGCTCAGTGACTTATTCAGGAAGGCTCAAGTTATTTGAAACATCCCTGGTTTTGTCCTGTGGCATCTTTTCTGCTCAATGACAGTGACAAAAAACATGAGAAAATAAATTTTTCTCTCAAATATTCCACTTGATGTGCCTGAAAGAGGTGGAGTAGGACCTTGAGGATCAGTGGGGCTCATCAGCACAAACACAAGGTTCTTCTCTTGCTGCCTGGAGATGGTGGCTGGAAAAATGCAGTTGGGCAAGGCCTTAAAAGTAACCAAAGCATCCACTGGTCTTTGTTTGGTTTTGTTTTGGAAGTAATTCTGGTTATTTGACAGGACTAAGCAGAGAATAAAAAGTTTCCCTTTAATCTTTCAACTGTCATTAGCTGGGAGTCATCCAGTTAAGGAAATTCCCATGAACAAGTGTTGTCCTGCCTATGTCAGTACCTCCAGACATGCTCCAGTCCATAATGATCTGATTGGAGATGGATGCAGCAGCAGTGCAGGACTAGAAAATTCCTTTATCTTCAGCAGCTCTAAAATCAGTGAACAGGAAATGTTAATTTGGGACCTACAGGTAAGGTGAGAATATTGAACACATGTGGTAAATAATTTCCAATGGGTCTGAACACCAGGAAAACCCTAAAATGCCTTTCCTTCCTGAAAATTGGGATTATCTTAGGGCAAGGACAGAGCTTAAGGGAAATTCCTCTGAATGAAGTTGTAATCCTTGGCAGCCATCAATAAAATCAGGAATTTCGTGTGCTTTAAAGGAGTGACTTTAAAAAAAAAAATCCTCTTAATAAGCTTATCTTGCCATGGCTGCAGTGGGCAGAGGAGACAAAGGCAGTCACTCAGGCAGCTGGGAATGCACATTATTGCCTTGCAGGGGATTTAGGCTGGGCACTTTGTGCTGCTGCATCTCCCTGGTGCAGGTCCAGTGTGTGCTGCCACAGGCACCTGTTTGTCACAGCTCCCAGAGCCCAGGCCAGGCTGTTTGAAAAGGTGACAAAGAGACACAGCAATGGTGTTTTCACCCAGCTGTGACCGTGTCAGGGTGGTGGCAGTGCAGTGTCTGAGCTGGTGCTTAGGGGTGTCTGGGATTTGTCCAGGAGCTGGGAGAGGCTGGAGCAGCCTGGAGAGCTCAGTCCAGTGATCCCTGTGTGGATCAGTGCAATAAACTCATCTGGGACAGACAGTTCTCTATTCCCTACCCACAGGATGCTTCTGTTTCCTCAGTTCCGAAATAAACTCCAAAGCTGGTGACAATGACCCAGTCTTAGCCCCAAATGGTTTCTGGATGCTCAGAAGCTGCTGGAGATGAGCTAAAAACCATCTTACAAATAGGGCTTCAAATAAAACAAAAACTGAAAGTCCTATTAGGGAAAAAAAAAGGTGATTTTGGTGACTCCATGGGTCATCCTCTGTGGCTGCTCCGGCCTGGCACGGGCTGGTGTGACTGCCCAGACATGAGGATATTGGGAGAGCTGGGAAGGGGCAATTATTTTAATTGAAAGGGCTTAGAAATACCTCTTGACTCAGGGGGTACCATTAGTATTACCTTTCACCACCCAAACACGTCTGGTTTCACAGATTTCACCGTTCCCTTTTCTTCCAGCCACTAAAGTAAGAAAAGTGAAATCTATTTTAGAAAGGCAGCCAGGAGAACTGGATGCTAATGCTAAAATGTTCTGTTACAAGTTGGTTTTCAACTACTGCAGCACCTGCAAGAGGCTTTTAAAGGAGAGAAAAAGGAGAAAACCCCTCTGATAATTTTACTGCAAAATGGGTACTTCATCTCTATAGAGAATAAAAGTGTCATTGATCTCTATGATAAATTGTATCTTGGTGTCTGAAAATATAGACCTTGTTTTTTTTTCATTATAAGGATGACCTTGCCTCTATTGTAAATCAAAAGTAACCAGGGATTTGTGCCTCTTATAAGATCTACAGGGGGGCAGAGAATTACTCTGAAGCTGCATTTTGGAGCTGGGGGAAGGCGAGGGCAGAGCTCCCAGTTCCATCAGGCTGGCAGCAGCACGGATTTCACTCCCTGCTGGAAGGATGCTGAGTGCTGCCTGCCTTCCAAAGCCTGGGATGAAAGCAGCAGCACGGGAGGCTTTGGGCTCTGGCCAGGAGAGGGTAGGGAAGTGCTGCTTCTCCCTTCATCACAAGAATTTCTAGAAACTTTTTCCAGCTGAGGTTCATGTGCCAGCTGTGCCCTGCTAAGGGGCTCTCTCTGTTTATTCATAAATACTGCAGTGGTGCTGAAAGCTTGGTAATTTAAAGCATTTCTCACACTGCTCCTTTTAGAGTTTGAATTCAAAACTGAGCAGCAACACCTATTTTTGTTTTATAAAGGGTGGGGGAAAAAGCAGTGTTTTAAATATTAAATGGTTTTAAATTGTAGCAAATTTCAGAGCACAACCTCCTTTGCAGGAGCCCAGAACTGATACAGGAGAGGGAATCAACCTATTGTTTCTTAAATGAAATTACCTAATTTACTTATCCGTTTCCAATTTATTTCAGATCTCAACCAAAAATGTTTTGCCTGTCCTAGAGGTGGGTAATGGTTAGAGCTGGGATTAAAGGCCAATTAGTCCTGGGATGGACTAATTACAGATCAATCAGACCTCCTGATTGGGGCATGGGTTGCATGGACACCTTAGGCCTGGCTGGGAGAAAATTGTCCAAGGTACAGTGGGGAGTAAAAATCTTGGAAACAGTTTGCATCATTGGAAAAACTCCTCTGGTCTCAGAAAACACTGGCCTGAGAGTAAAATCTTCAACAGAAGGTCACCCACATCAAACTGTGATCATCTCCAAGTGGTGGAGCTGGATTGTCACCATCAGGCTTGGGGCTTTGTCAGAGCTTGACCTTGGCATTAAACATTGCTGTGGGGAGTTTGGGAAATGCAGACGTGTGGTTTTGTCAGGGGTACCAGAGAAATACGTCTGTTGTGTGAGTCTCAGGATTATGGAGGTGAAAAAGGCTGGAATTCTTCCTTTAATTCCCTTCTCACGTTGTGGAGCATCTTTGACACAGCAGATAATCCATTTTCCTGCTTTAATGTTGCCTGGTGTGTAATCCTACAGACCTCACTCCTCCAGCCCTGTGCTGATTGAGGCAGGATCTTAAAACTGGAGATTGTGTTCAGGTAATTAAAGCCCACATCATTATGCACAGGCACGAGGGGGCAAATTGAGGTTGCACAGCCAGTCTCAAGGCTGACATTTCCAGCCTGGGAGTGGTTGACTTTGCATCTCCATCAGTGGCAGAGAATGTGATTGCTGCCTCTCTCTCCACTCACCTCAGGCAGAGGAAAAGTTGGATTTCTTTAATACAGGCCAAGGTGGAAGTGTTTGGTGGGGAAGTTGGGTGGTAACTTTGCAATGTAGTATTAATTGAAAATAACCCTTTTCTGTTTATTTTGGGGGTTCAGTTCCAGACAGCTGGAACTGTCCCATGGTGGGACACAGGCACTTAGTTTACAAATCTTGCCTTTCAAACTGCACCAGCTACTTTGGTTCAATTATTTAAAACAGACTTCCTGCTTGTGCCAGTCCTGTTTCCCTGGAAGTTATTTTTGTGTTTCAGTGTTCTTCACAGCTACCAGAAATACTTCTGTGTAGTTTGAGTCAGAGAAGAGAGAAGATGCAGTGAACCCTGATTTATGTAACTCTCAATCAGGAACTGACAAAATGCTCCAGTTAAAGGGCAAAAATACATCCCAAGCTGCCCTGGCAGCACAGAGAGCTCTGCAAGCAATTTAAGTTGTGTTATAATATTGGTTCAGAGCCTGCATTGGCCCCACAAAGGAAATGGGGTGTGCCCACTCTAGTGGTGGCAGCAGAGGGGACAGTGGGCACAGGGCCATTGGGCACTGCTCTGTCCAGAGCACAGGACAGGGACAGCTCATCCCTCCTGCTCCTGGCACATCCTGTGCTTGCTCATGAGCACACACCTGCAATGCAAGATATCTAAAGAGAACATAAACCTCCCCTTGGTATTCAGTAGGTGGTTTTATTTCTTTTTCAATTTGTTTCTGAGCTGGAAGGCTGGGCTGTACCAAAAATCATGGTGAAGACCTAAAGGCAGGAATGGCTCCTTGTTTTATGGAGCCTGAGAGCAGCAAGGGTGGGAGAAGTGCTGTTAGAGGAGCTCCAATCAATAACTCTATTTACAAAGAAGGCTAAATCACTGTTCTTTGAGAGTGGTATCATGTATCATAATAAAAAGAATAACAGTCCAACAAGGAGTCCCTTTCTAGACAGTTAATGGTGAATTCTGGGAGAGTGGACGTGCTCATCCCTGGATTCCAGTGGGGAGGCTGGATTCTTCCTGCAGGAGCTGCTCTGTCATTGAGCTGAGTGATGTTAACAGGACACCCAGACACAGGTCACAAGCTCTTGTGTCAAATGAGAAGACAACCAGCCAATTCTCCTCTGCTCTTCTCATATTTCAAGGATCCTGGGCTCCTTGGGAATGATCCAGGTTTTTTCACCCAGTAGCTAACTCTGTTCAGAGTGACTTCCCTGCTCCCAGGCAGGATGCAGCACTGGGGGAATTGGGTGAATGTTTTTTTTTGTTGTTGTTGTTTAGTGTTTTTGAGGTGCAGGCATTGGTGGAAAATGCAAAGCTCTTTGAAGTTTCTCTCTGAACCTGTTCTGACAGAGCATCCAGACATGGAGAGGAGCTTCCCTGACATCCTTGTGCCTGGCTGTGGAAATGAGGCATGTTTAGGGCTGGAGCACTGAAGGAATGTCAGGAGGCCAACACAGATAAAACACTTTAAGAACATAATTCCAGCAGTTCAGTGCTAGTTTGCATTTATGATGACATCGTGTCAAAATCTACTTTGAAAATTTATTAACTCATGGCTAAATAAATGAATATTTTACAAGGCTTGTGTTTAACACTTCTGTTTTTTAGAGGAGTTGTTGAATAGCAATGTTTCTTCTGGCTTGTTCTGGAAATGTTGGTGGCTCAAACCATTTCTTTGAAAAATGCAGCAAGCAAACTCAGAGTTCATCTTCTTACTGGGAAAAAAAAAACCCCAGTGGGTGTTGGAAAATTTATCTGTATAAGCTAATCAGTTAGGCATTGTAAATTTGGTTGATGATTATGGCAGCTTCATCATAATATAATTTTATTAGTTTTTTTATCTGAGGGATTATATGCTTGAGTAGCTGTCTTTGAAATACCTGTCACACAGAGCAGCCACTGCACCTGTGACAATTTGTTGTTCAGAGCCTTTGAGGAACATCAGCATGGATTTTTAGAAGCCAATTGAATAGCCAATCCCCAGAGTACAGTGAAATAACTTTATTAGGCAGTCTAAGTAGTGCCATTGAGTTTGTTTTGTTTCTCTTATTAAATCAGCTCAGTTAGCTGTTTCTTTTGAATCCCTGTAGCTATTAAATCCTCATTCTAGAGCAGAACCAATCTTAGATTAGCAAGACTGTACAAATGAAGTTTCAAAGGTCCAAAGCAGAGGTCTGTTGGCTGAGCCAAGGGACAATCAGGTTCTTTGGGTGGGATCTGGTTTGCTGCCCTGGAGGGATGCAGGGAATTCCTGTTCCAGCTCTGACTCTCCTGGCTTGGTGACCCTCATCTGCTGCCTGCACAGGTTGTTGTGGGCTGAGGGGGCCAGTAAGAGATTTCTGAAATTATCCAGGCAGTCATCACCAGGAATGCCCTTCAGGAGAGGGGTTTACCCTTTTAAACCCCAAAGACTCAATTTCCATCAGGTGAACAGCCCGGGGTCTCTCTGGTGGGTGGCTCTTCATCCCCAAGACACCTTCTGAGGACTCCTGGATGTGACTTGTAATCCAAATTTTGGGCATTCCGACAGAGAGCTTTGGTTGCTGTGCCTGCCTGTGCTTTTCTGTGGTGTGAGCTTGGTTTGGGGTCGGGGATGGGAAATGTGGGAAGGGAGGAGCTGGAGGATCCCAGCTGGGATCAGCCCAGGCTCAGGAGCCCCCTCCAGCCCCTCCTGCACTGCAGGTGGTTCCACATGTGGGATGTTTGTGCAGGGGATGTGGGGATGCTGAAGGGTTGTTGATGGATTTGAATATTCAGGACATCCCTTTAATGAGGCAGTGATGTTATGAAGCTTGGACTAGTTATTTCTTCTATTTTTCAGAGTAACTTTAAATTCCGTGTTTTTTAGGAAAGTATTATAGAGCGAATTGAATTTCCTTTATTGAATGAAATAATTTTTTCCCTTGAAAACTAAATGTAACAAGAATTTAATAATTCATGAATTGAGCTTCAACATCCTTTAAATAATAGATGGACTGTCATGCCAAGTTCAGCTGAAAACTTACAGAGCATACGTTTTTATGTTTTTATTTGACGTTTCGAGGAATTACAGAACTGCAAACATTTATTTTGTATTTTTGCTCATTGCAATATTTTATTCCTTTCAGGTTGATTTAAGAAATAAAAACAACACTTTAAAAAAAAGTAACTAGCTTCAGGTTCTGATGGCAAAAGAGACTAGAAGGGAAAGAAGCTCTAGGTACACATTCATAAATGATTCACTGGACTTTTGGCTGACAGATAGAGAGCTTTCATAATAACTTTGTTTATTATTTTTCTTATCAGTGGAATCAAATGTTAAATAGCTCTACTGGAAAGTGCTGTAAGGTTGACTAACAATTACACCTCTGTCACCTCTGCTGTCTTTGTCCTTTTCAAAATAATCAGGCTGGATTTATTTTACTGGTTATTTCTCCCCCCTCCATGAGGCAGAAGTGATTTTCAGATGTGGCGAGCTGCAGGAGCAGTCTGTCTTTTTGTGGTATTTTTGGAGATGAGGAGGATGGGGCTGCCTTTTGCTTAAAGCAATAGGAGCCCAAAAGCTGCCCTTGCTGCTGGCTTTGTGCTGTGTGACACTCCGGGCTGTGTGACACCCAGGGGAGCTGGAGGTGGCCCTGTCCCTCTGCCCGGTGTCCCAGCTCCGTGCTGTCCCTGTTTGCAGGGCAGGCTGGCTCTGTGGGCTGTGGCACTGCTGTCCCAGGACAAGGACAATGTGTGACCAGCAGAGGCTGTGCTCCGTGCTGTCCCTGTTTGCAGGGCAGGCTGGCTCTGTGGGCTGTGGCACTGCGGTCTCTGGTCCTGGACAATGTGTGACCAGCAGAGGCTGTGGGGCTCTGCTCCTGGACCATTTGTGACCAGCAGAGGCTCTGGGGGGTGGCCATGGGGCTCTGCTCCTGGGCAATGTGTGACCAGCAGAGGCTGTGGGGCTCTGCTCTTGGACCATCTGTGACCAGCAGAGGCTCTGGGGGGTGGCCATGGGGCTCTGCTCCTGGACCATCTGTGACCAGCAGAGGCTGTGGGGCTCTGCTCCTGCTCTGAGCCCACGAGGCAGTTCTGGCCAGCAGGAACAGGACACGGAGTGCCACTGGACATTTTATACCTTTCTTGGATGTAAATTTGCTGAGTTTTTCTTCCATGGGAAAGCTCCCTTTTCTCTGCAGATTTCAAATCCTTGTGTGTGTGTTTCTAGGACAAAATGCATTCCTTTGCTCTGTCTCTCAAGATGGGAGATGTGGTTTGCTTTTCCCAACCCATGATATAAAGAATTGCTCTCTCTGACTTTGTAAACATTTTCGGGCATTCTTGGAGTTGGGGTATGGAGCTGGAAGAAGCAGGATGCCAGCTCTGTACCTGGGCAGAAATAGCCCAAATCCTTCTGAACAATGGAGTCATTTAAATAAATAATATCAGCCTTCTGATATTGGAGTCAAGAGTCTTGATTCACCCCGAGGGGACTCCAACAGTAACCATTGGTGACCCCTGAGACGTGGGGCAACAATGGAGCTCTCAGACAACACAAGTTCCTACAGCTTTTCAACAATTAGGACTTTAAGTTGTTTATGTTTAAGATTTCCCTGCTCTTCCCCATCCCAATGAGGCAGAACCCTGACCCAGCCTGTTAAACACCAGATAATCTACAGCTGAGGGTGATGCTGGAAATGCCCCAGGAGCTGCAATCCCAGAGACAAACCCAACCCAGATCCCAGCACTTATTAGGCCTTGGAGCACCCAAGGCCACGTCACAAAGCCACTGCTGCTTCTGGGATTCATGTCCCTGCTTTGTAATATCAATTCCAGACAGCAGCCACTGGCTCTGAGGTGATGGATTGCCTCATCTGTCTTGGCAAGACCTTTCTGAAATCCATGGAAAACTCCTGCAGATTTCATTAATAGGTAGCCTGTTCTCTGCTGGTTTGGAAAGTTCTTCAAGTGCCAGAAGTGAAAAGAAGATTTTCTTCTTTTACTCCTATGAAAATGTATCTTTCTTTTCAACTCCTCCTTCTTCTGTGCTTGAGGCTGGAGTTGGTAAAAACAAAAATATGTTATTTTAAAGGTATTTTTAGTGTGTCCTGTTGTGAGCAGGGCCCAGTTAGAGGTTTGAGGATTTTGAAATGAATGGTTTTGCTCTGCTCCCTTGCACCAAATGAGGAAATCAGGCCCTGGGAGTTTGTTTGAACAGATGCAGTCACCCTTCTGTAGAGCTGCTTATAAGAGACTTTAGGTATCTCTAGTAACAATTTGAGTTGATTATTTCAGCATTACTGTTTTAATTGTCCTGCTCTGCAGAACTGAAGAAGCAGAGGGGGAAGAAGTATTTAAGAGCCTGATGCAGATGATTTAAGTGGCAGCACCGTGCCCATGCCTTTGTCTCATACTATTTACAAACTACAAACTTCTCTTATTAGGCAAAGGGGAGCAATCAATTTTACAGGAATCATTATCTTTCCACCAGATATTACAAGCGTTGAAAGAGAACATTGGCACTTACAGGGTATTAACAGGCAAAAATAATTCACAGCTTTGCTGTGATAAATGTTCCCACTTGTGAAATTACAGGGAATCTGTATTCAGTTCCAGCTTGTTCCACCCCAAGGAAATAGTTTGGTAATTTGGGTGGTTACTTACAATAACTCATCAAGCTGATAATAGTGTTTATTGCACCATATGTTATCACTTAAGACTTGAACTGTAACTTTTTACAATTCCATTGAAGGGCAACTAGGTGAATATGGAAATCAGAAGAGCTTGGGGTTCCTTTCTTTTCTTTTAGAATCCTGAGCCTATTTCTTGGAGTCTCCAAAAATGTAAAAGGATTAGGAGAAATCCTATTAGCTGCTTTTGCACCGAGCTGGGCTGATCTCACATGGCTCTTTTTGTAGAGAAAGGACAGAAAAAGTGATTTTAATTTTTTTTTTTTTAAATTTGGAGCTAGTAAATAAGGCTTTTCTCTCCATTGCTTATAGGCTGGAGCCCTGAGAGAAGAGCCAGCTAAGTTTAGTTTCCAGCTCCATCCCAGGTTGGGCTGTTACTCCCTGGAAAACCCCAAAATTCGAGGGAAGAAGGCACAGTTTGCCCTGGCTGGGTATTTTTAAAACAGATTCACCCAAATATTCAGGTTTTCATGGATAGACTTGTAGCAAGATTATGGCCAGGAGTATAATTTGCAGCAAAGATTCCTTGAACATAAAGCCATAAAAGGTGGTCTCTGTCCCAAAACATTTCTAGCGTGTGTTGTTTGAGATGCAAATTGTGTTATCTGGCATGAAACCATTTTATTCCTTGTAATATCATTTAAAGCTGTGCCTTTGTGTTCATTCTGATCAGGGTTTTTTGCTTTTTTTGGTAAAAAAAAAAATCAGTTAAAATTAAAGTTTTTCCTGACTCAATCTCATACCGAGCACCTTTTCACCCAGGATGTTTCCTTTTTTCTTTGGGGACATTGCAAGGAGCTCAATCCCAAGGGGAAAAGACTGCTAATATTCAGTGGGGGAAGAAAATCATTTGAGTGTGATAGTACAATGGCAGGAACATTTTGATTAAAAATGCAAGAATATTCAATCATTCTATCTCGCAGACCATATGTACATGAAAAGCCTATCTCCATTCTGATCATTTGGGTGCTCCTTCCCAACAGCATGATTGATTGGCAAGATTCCTATTTCTACACCTTTCATCTATCTTCAGTGCTTTCATAAATGTTGAATTAGGCAGTTTTTATGAAAGTTATCATAAAATGGAGTGTTCATTGAAAGTGACTGTGACAAAGTGGATTCCCTTACTCTTGAACTTCAACGGGGATATTGCACAATACATTTATTTCTGGCTGCTTAAAAGCACTGGGTGGTTTTTTTTTCCCCTTATGCATATTTCACCCTGAGGAAATTATAGAGAGGAGAAGGCTGAAGGGCTTTTGAGAAGAGCAACAGTGTCTCAGAATGAGAATTTTGCTGTTTCTGCAGGCACTTGGAAAGTGAGACTGGTGCCTTTGTGAAGTTGATGTCTCTCTTTTGTTCTTAACAATGTTTTGTTTTGGTCTGGGATTACCTTTTTGTGGAGGTAACACCTTGAAGCCTTTGTCTATCTTGGATTATTTCATGTCCTTGGAACTGGTGCAACCTTCTGATTGATGTAGGTTTTGTCTGATTAAAAGTAAATCATGTTGTATTAACTCTTGCCTTGCAGGTATCTGGTATCAAGACAAAACGATTGCTGAATGAAGTTAATTTTTTTTGTTACTGGCATCAGATTTTGGGCTTTAGGAAGGGAAGATACTCTCTGAGGAGATTTGTAGCTGAACAGATCCACCGACAGCTTATTGCAGCTGACAGATTTCCTCTTGGGTGACCCTCATGAGTTAGAACTGGATAGGGATGAATTTCTCAATGAATTTCCCACTTCCCCTACAGTGATGCAAATCCAGTCACGTTCAAATGCTCAGTGTTTTTGGGCATCTTTTTTTTCCTCTGGAGGTGCTGGAGCCACATCACATCTGCTGGTGCTTCTGGTACTCTGATGTTCCATTAAGTGTCTTCCAAATTGCGTTTATGGTTTTCCCAGGGAAAAAAAATAAAGGATATAGAAATGCTTGATTTATGGGAACACATGGCATTTGCAGATGTGTCAGTGTTTCCCCCAGTAACTGAATTAAATGTCTGGGAAAGGACAATCAAGGTGGCTGTCACATGCCATTGCATGGGAGTTAGCACAACATCTGCTTTGCCTGCTGTTTCAGGATTCACTGGGGCGTGGCAGAATCGGGAGGAGAATCTCGAGTACTTTTTTTCTTCTTGGTGCAGACCATGCATGGGAAATGTTTTAAGTTCTGCTGAGAGGAGCCTTTTGTAAGTTTGAGGCAGCAGGTTGATATTTTTTACCCTGTTCAGCACTAAAGTTACACAAGAAGCTCAGAAAAAAAGCATTTTTCTCTTTCTGTGGTGTCTCTTTTTATCTTTCCATCACCTTCCTGAGCTCCTGATGCTCTTCACATCCCTCCCCTGGCAATGCCCCCATTCATGGCCTGATGAGGATTTTTTATCCATACAGCAAATTAATTGTAGTTCTTATCACTGGCAGGAGTTGATGTTTTGCTGTTGCAATTTGGTATTTTCCCCCAGAACCATCAGAGGAGGATGTGATATAAACTGCTGGTTAAAAGCTCTGTGATTCATGGCCTTTCTGGGGGCAGGAGGGAAAACGAGCTGTTGGTAGCAGAACCTCCAGTTAGAAACATTTATGGGGCTTCCCTTAGGGACTATGATGGGAGAGTAAAACTTTTATATTCTCAGATGCTTGTAAGCAATTCTCCATCTGGGGCTTTAGGTTGGAATAGCTCCATTATTCATTTGTACCCCAGAACTCCTCGGGTAATAATCTGCATCATCTTCCAGCTGTGAGTGGCCACAGTCGCATGTGCTGCTGGGGGAGGCACAAATGAAACGCTGCTTGCTGGCCTTGGAAACCACAAACTCTATTTCTTGCACTACCAGATGCTTCCTGCATCATCTTGGGCAGTCTCTTGCTGATAAAATCATTTTAGATGCAATTAACACTCCGCACACATCAGAAATGTTTAAGTGATTTGTTATCGAGGTGGTTTCTGTACCTGACTGTGAAGCTGTGATTTGGGATGTGACTCCAGGAATGGGACTCAGGTGGAGGGAAGGTGTCAAACCTCACTGTCCCTGCCCTGGAAGTGCAGCTCTGAAATTAAATGATGGTGTAAAAGCAGGAGCCCAGTTCCCACCTCCTTTTTCCATGGTTTGTGAGCATTTTCCAGCCTGCCCTGCTTTCAGCTGGGGTTTAGCACAGGAGAGGAGGCTCACGGGGGGTTTCAGGGCCAAATCACTGCACGAGAGGGATAAACCCCTTCAGGTATGTTTTTATCATGTTGTGTTGCATAGTTTGGACAGCAGTGCAGTGAAGGAATCAGCAGTGAGCAGTTTTGGCTCCAGGAGCACCAGAAATGCTCCTGTTAGTGACTGCATCTATTGAACAGCACGGCTGGGCCCTGGGGACGAGGTGTCCCTGACTCTGCTGGCTCTGACCCACTGCAGGCTGTTTGCTCATTACCCCAAATTGGATTAATAGATCAATGAGCAGCAACTGGAAAAAGCAGCAGAATCCAGCATGGTTGGGTTTGGCAGCTCTGATTGCCACGGGGGGCAGAGCTGGCTGTGGCCACAAGGTCCCCAAATTGTCACTCAGGCCAAGGGGAGCTCTAAAGCCACGTCCAGTCTTGGTGGGAAGAGCTGGTGGCTCCAACAAAGCCAGCACTGAGGACCCCAGGGGTCTGAGCAGAAGGAGTTTTAGGAGAATTAAGTTGTGCTGAGCTTATCAGTGCCACAATTTCTCGTTTTCTGAGGGCACTGCTGGTGACTGCACTTAATGTCTGTCACAGCAGGTGACACATTATCTGAATTATTCAGAGGTGCCTCCATTTTGCAGTGTGTTTTCCCACCCAAAGCCGGGCTGTTGCTGTCTCTCATGGAGCCTTTCCTGGTTATTATTGCTCATCACCAGTCCCAGGGTGTTACCCAGGGGTTGCTGCAGCTTCTCCAGCTCCCCCAAACACGGCACATCTTGCTGCAGGCTCCCAAATTCTGCCCAGTTTGGTTCCAGGGGGTTGGAATGAGATGATCTTTAAGGTCCCTTCCAGCCCAAGCCATTCTGGGAATTCTATTTACTGCTCTGTTGGATTGCACTGGGCTGGAGAGGGTCCTTTAATGCACCCCCCCCCCCCCAAAAAAAAAAAAAAAAAAAAAAAAAAAAAGAAAAAATTTGTAGTNTGAAAAAAAAAAAAAAAAAAAAAGAGGAAATTTTGGATGTTGAACTGTTGGTTTACTCCACAAATACTGACTCAACTGGAATTTTTACTTACCTCGTGGTTGAGGAGGCATCTCTGAACCTGTTAGCGTAGGAACGGAAATTAATTTGTGAGTTTATCTTTTAATGAGTTTAGCGCAGCAACATCAAATAATTTTTCTCACAATTTAGCTCAACATTGATTCCTCATTTAGTTAAAAATTCAAAATCTTACAGGCTACACAAGAAATTAGGTTCTTAATGACTGTTTTATTCAATTATTACAGAGATACTCTTCCTATCACAGTTAATGTTCCATTGTGAAATTGGTTTGAGAGGGACTGTAAAATGTTACTTTTCTCCCCAATATCCTCATGAGTAATATCCTCACGTGACAATTTAATGAAGTTTTCAACCATAGTGGATCTCCTTTGTGTAGTTCTGTTTCAGAATTTTAACCAAGATATTAAAATGCAGTTTAAATTGCAATTTAAAAGCTTTCTTTCTCAACAAAGGTGGTTTCTTACCAAGTTTTTAGCATTTTTCCAAAAATTAATTTAAAAAAAAAACCCTTCAGTGCTGCTTGTCTTAGGATAAAAGTCTCCAAATTCTTTCTTTCTCAAGCAGCACTAAAAGAAACTTAATGGTTCTTGTAGTCCTTTTTGTTGATAGATAAAATTCTCTAACTGCAATTGAGTTATAGAAAACTGCTAGGTAAATCTGACAGAGGACACAATGCAGGAAAGAATTTTTTGGCTTTTATCTTTTGAATGGGAAGAAATGGTGGTGTTTCTGTTTGGTTTTTTTGTTCTTTTTTCTTATATTTTTGTTTTGCCTTTTTGGTTGTTGTCTTCCCCCTGCTGTTGAACATCCCGTGCAATCCAGTGCACTCTGGAGCAGCCTCTCTTTCCATTCTGTGTGCAGGAAACCTCCTGGACACCTGGAGCTGTGTCCTGTGGGTGTGTAACCCATCTGACAGCTTTAGCACAGCCAGTCTGCAATTAAAAATCCACAGGGCCATTGGTGGCAAATCAGGGTCAGATGGATGGCTCAGAGTTACAGCACCTTCCCACCTGATCCAGGCACTGTAGCATCATTTGTTTGCTGGAGCAGAAGGGTTTGTCTGGTGGAATTGCAGCCCTCAGAGCAGTGTGAGGGGCAGGGCAGGGCACTGGGGGCAAACACGGGGAGCTGGAGCTGGGATCTGGGCAGTGCAGGGATCACTGGGGAGTGAGGCAGGAGCCAGGATCTGGGCAGTGCAGGGATCACTGGGGAGTGAGGCAGGAGCCAGGATCTGGGCACTGCAGGGATCACTGGGGAGGGAGCCAGGAGCCAGGATCTGGGCACTGCAGGGCTGCTCTGCAGAGGGGTCACTGAGCCACGCCAGGAACTGCACCCAGCACCTGTAGGTGAGATCTGATTCTCTCAGTCTGATGCCTCAAGTTTCAGCTTTCATATTTTGCAGGTTCTGCCCTGCATTGGTGTGTGATTCTGAACTCCATGTAAAGTGTCAGCAAGTTCTCCCCACAGCTCAGTCACACNGCACTGCCCAGGGTTTATCCTTTGAGCCTTTTAATAAATCCCTACTTTATTCCTTTAACTCTGCCCAGCCTTTGCTCCAGGCAGCCTCTCAAGGCATCAAGTCCTCATCTTTGAATTTTCTCCTGTGTCTCCTTCACCTCTTGTCTCCAGTGCTGTTTCTGCAGCTCCCACCTTAAGAGTCAGTTCTGAGTCTCTGATGGGTGAAACATCTCTGCACTGATTTTTGTCCTGCAGTTCTTGTCTCAAAGGCTGTGCCTGTTGTTGGAGGACATTGCTTTACTTCCATTTAATTAGGGCAACAGCCAACCTTTTACACTCCTCTGATGTGCAAAGGCTCTGCACATCCCTTCCATCCACAGGATTCTGGCTCCAGTTCCAGCTGTGCTATCCAGTGAAATGCTTTGGGGAGAGAGAATTAGCAAGATAATGTGGTAGTTAGCACCAATTAAGATAAAAAACAAAGACAAAATACAAATATAGGTCCTGATTCCTTTAAAGTACAATTCTAAGAACTACTTTATGTTCTAGACTGGTCAAATATCTTATGGAATGTAGTATTTTAATATATGTGCCTTAATCTGCCCAAATCTGTTGTTTTGGAAGAACTGTTTCTGAGTTCTTATTGGTTCTAAAATGGAACTTGAAAATTGGTTGGGTTTTGTTTATTCTCTAGCACATTTTTCTGTCTTCTAAAATTTAAGAAAGAATTATCCAGCTCGGGTTGCTAAAGAAACTCAAGTGGCTGATGCATTGACTTGAGTGCTCTCCCAGGGTTTTTAAAAGCTCCCACAATTGCAGGTAGCAGTGTTGGTTCATTGTGCTCTGACCCCATGCAATGAGCCAGGCTTTTTAAAGAGAGAGCTCACTGCTGGCCCACTGATCTCAGACATTTTCACTGGGGGGTGTCACCTTGGCCACCAAGGTGCCTTTGACTAGGCCTGACTCCTGTGTGGGAGGGGAGACAACAAAACTTTTTAGAACAGCTTACATGGCAATTAATATCAAAGACTGCATGCAATTATCCCATCCCTATTTCAGAAGAAATTAATACCCATTGTTAAAAATGGGATAGAATGGTAAAAATTGGCTTTTTTTCTCTGTAGCATTTGCATAATTTGGTTCATGGGCAGCTTTCTTTTTCCTGCCTGATTTTATTTTGGATGGAAGTTGAATGAGTCTCTCTCTCTTCCTCTGTTATTTCTTTGCCGTGGATCACATGTATCCCTTTGAAGGAAAGGGCAATGCAGAAGTTGGTGCTGCCTGGAAACACCCAGCAGAAATGCACATACATATTTGATTGTGTATTTCTTCCCATCTCTACAGGGCAAAATAAAGGGAATAACTGTCAGGTCTGCAAGAAAGCAGTGCTCTGTTTTAAGAAGAGGTGTTGACTCCCTCCTCTGGATTAGATGTGGTACAGGGAAAAGGTGGAGAAGTGCTGGGAATGGCTGTGGGAGGGAAAAACATCTCCAGAGTGAGCACTGAACATCTGACAGATGTAATCATCAGGAAAAAGTCATGATTCTTTTAGTGACAATGATTCTGGGTGGTTGATGTTGATTTCCAAAATCTTAACACAGAAACAGCTCCTGCATTTTATGGATGATTTTAGGGGTTGGTCCATGGTCCTGTTCCTTCTGGCTCCTTGCAGTTTGCTTTGGGTGACCTGGCAGAGCACTGGTGGAGCTCTTTGTTTAGATTTGTGTCGTTTCTCTGCTTCTCTGAGTAAATCAGCTTAGTGGGAGTTTACTCCTTGATACCCAGGGATCTCAGGCTGGCAGAAGGGTTTAAATATGAGGCCTGAAATTAATCTGAGTGCTCTGCTCTGTATCCTGTGAAGAGTAATAAGATGCTTATAGATTTGCCAGCACCAAACATGGTACACAGGAATACAATAATCAATATGTGCTGTAGGAATACCAACTCTTTAATTTACTGCTTATTACGTTGAATTGGATTACAGTCTGCTTTGTCTTTTCCTTTGCTTTAGTGCAATAACCTTTAAACCCTGGCTTATTTGTTTAAAATAACCCCAAATCTCCCCTTCTCTATTTTCCCCCCTCAGTAACCTGCTTTATTTAACAGACACTTCCCATTTCTACTCTCTTTGCTGGCATTTATCTGCTTGCAAATGGATTTATCATGGAGTAATCCCAGTTTTGAACAAAATGTGTTTTGCTATCTCAAAACCCCAGGCTCTGCTCTGTTTGCTGTGCTCCCAATTAAGTCAAATGAGTCAATGAAAGCCTTTTCCAGAGCCTCATCCAAGGAGGTTGTGCAGAAGGAAATCCTCATGGCTACTCTGGAGCTGCAGCAGGTGCTGCACAAGGACATTTGCACACAGGGGGTGGGAGAAGCAGAGAGGATGGATAGTTCTGGCAGTTCCTTTGTTCTTCCTGCCTCTTTTCCAAGGAGCTATTCCATATGTCTGGAATGCAGTGAAAGATTTCAGAAAACAAGGGGGAAATTTAAGAGTCAGCTGAAGCAGGGTCACCGTGATGCCATCACCACTGTGGCAGCACAAAAAATGGTGTTTGCTCTCTGTGCTCCCATTCAGAAAGGGGAAAATAAGTTTTAAATACAGTAATAAAACACCAATAAAATGGTTTTGATATGTATGATAGGGAGTTCAGTAGTAAGTGTGCTCTGGCAAAGGAAAGGGGATGGGGAGTGCCAGGACTGCCCTTTCCAGCAGTAACCTCTTAGTTTAGCTTAACCCAAGGAAATTGCTCTGATGAATTTGCAGTTTTGTCAGTGGCTCTGCTCCAGAACACATCTGCAAGTCCTGCCTGGTGCTCCTGTGCTGGAAAGTGTTTCAGGTCCTGTGATGAGGTCAGGGCTTGGACCTGGTCCCTGCCCCAGTGGGAAAAAGTTCTGCTGACTTCACTACACGGTGCACTGAGCAAATGTTAGACTGTGGGGACTTTGATTCTGCCTTTCACATTTAACTGTGACCTTCTCCAGCCTCAGGCTCCAGCACTATTCACAGAGATGAAAGTGTCCCACCTCCACAACAACATCTTTGCCCACGTAGGAGTTGTTGATATTTACAAGATAAGTTGCTGTAACAACTGAATTATTGTAAACAGGAGGAAGTAGATAAGAAAGCTGCCAGCCATTTATTCAGACACTGGTCAAAGGAACTGCATTTTATCCCAGGATAATTGCAAAAGTAATCCCAGCCTGATAGCTCTGATACTGCAGATCTTTCTGTTGGAGGGTTTGGAGTGAAGGACAGAAGATAAACTCATCTGTAATCTTCAAATTAAAAAAAAAAACAAACAAAAAACAACCGAAAAACAACACCCCCAGGAGAATCTCTACTTATTTTTTGGCTTTAGCAAACCTGGACTAATATCTGTCTTCCTCTTATACATGCAGGATGAACTCCATATGTCTGCTTTAGTTTGAGTGGTATTTTTGGGATGCAGGTGTTGAGGTGTGTGAAGATGTTCCTGAATTCTCTTTGGGAGGTGGAGTGAATTCCTGGCAAAACTTACTCAGCTCTGCTGCCTGGCTTGATTTAGCATTCAAAGAGGTAACAAGCATTTAAGACTTTGAAAAGTACAAAAGAAATTGCTTAAGCTTCATTTTGTACACTGTCTTGCCTAGGATGGTGAGAAGACTTTCACCAAATGAAAGATACTGCAGAGAAATTGGAAACCATTGAAAAACCCCAAAGTAATCTAGTCCAGCAGCTGTCAGATCACAACAGGTTTAGGGGAAAGACAAATGTGCAGTAAACACAGCTGGATTTGGGTCTGTCACTGGGAATGAAGGCAGGTAAAACCCAATTTAAGTCTGGCTCTGGGGTGCTGTGGGTGCAGGTTCCTGAGCACACTCATTTCCCAGCACACTCACTTTGCACAGGCTGGGAATCCTTGTCATGTGTTGGGATGCCAGGCAGGCGTGGCCAGGACTCCTTTGGGCTCCTGCAGAGCAGAGATCAATAATCTGGAGCTCTGATGCTCGTGCCAGGATCTGATCTTGGGTCGGTGCCTCAGTCCCTGCAGATGCTTCAGGCTGGGTTTGGGTCGGTTCTGGGTGACCCCGGCTTGGAAGGATTTGTTTTTAGTGGGTCTGGGGGCTGACCAAACCCTCAGGGAAACGTGGTGCTGTCCATGGAGGAGCTCTGTGGCTCTGAGCTGGGAAGGTGCCCAGAGACAGCGATTTCAGGGAGCAGGGGATGGTGCTGAGCACATCTGCAGGGCCCCAGGGAGCCCTCGGGGCCACCTCACTCCTGCTGCTCCTTGCCCAGGCTGGGCTGTGCACCTGCACTGCCTGACAGCTTCCCAGTATCTCAGTCACAAATCCTGAACAAATCCCAGCCTAATAAGATGACATAATTGGCTGTAGGATATGATGGCTTGGATGACATTGTGCTCCTAAAGTCAGAGGAGGGATGGGAAGGAGAGGATGCTTCTGGCATCTCCTCACAGAAGCCACCCCTGCAACCAGCCAGGCCCAATCCAGCAGCACTGAAATAGTTCTGAAAAATCTCCCTGCTCTGTGGTGCAGGAGGAGAAGTCAGATGAGGGGATGGCAGGCTGGAAGGATCTGCCAGTAAAGTGGCAGGTGGGGCAGTAAAGAAGAGGGGATGAGGTGACAGTGCTGGTCCAGGGCCTGGAGAATTACCTGATGAGGAGAGAAATGAATATTTTATCACTGTTCATCACCATTATGGCAGCATGAAAAGGCAAAGAAAGAAGTGGGGAGCAGTAGGCTGGGACACAAAATGTTCCTTTATGTTCCTTTAGTGGTGATCTTGGTTTGCTCTGATGAATCTGCCTTGTGTCTCACCCAGAGAAAAGGAGTTGGCTAACGATGAGCTCTGCAGATGGATCCGTGCTGGCACTGAAACCCTTCCATAGCCATGCACAGGTGTTTGATTTTGTTTTTGTTAACGAGCCAGTCGCAGGCAGATTCAGGGAAAATGGACCACAGTTACTGTGGAGAGACAGAGTTTCTCTGGCTGCTTGGAATCCAGCTCCACCATATGTTCAGTGTGAGCCCAAGGCACGTCCTCCAGTCAGTCACCAACCCCAATCTGCTGAGGGAGAAGGATGGAGCTGCTTCCCTGTGCTCCTGCATCCCTGGGAAGGATGGAGCTGCTTCCCTGTACTCCTGAGCCCTGAATCCCTGGGAAGGATGGAGCTGCTTCCCTGTACTCCTGAGCCCTGAATCCCTGGGAAGGATGGAGCTACATCCCCCTGTGCTCCTGAGCCCTGCATCCCTTCATGTTTGGCTTTGCTGAGTTAAGCCAGTGCCTCTGACAAGTCTCCCTGATTGTTTGTCTTGTCAGACTCCTGTGGCTTTTGTTGTTGCTTGTATCCCTTCCAGAAAACACTTCACAGCAGATGTTGGCTAATGCGGGAAGGGTTGGACAAATACTTCTGAAAAGTAGATTTCAGTGTTTTTATATAGATATGTATATGTACACCAGGTGCAGTTATTCAATGTGAGGATTAAGAAGTTGCTTATCTTGGGAATTGGGAAAGTCTTCAAGTCTATTTAAAATTAACTGTGAATTTTCTCTAAGAAAATGAGGGAATCAACACAGTCTGCCCACAAACCTAACACATGAAATGCAAGGAATGTCCTGATGGACAGTTGAGGAAACATGTAGGTGCTCCACTGGATTAAGAATATATAAACTCAGAAACCTTTGCTGAAACTATTCATGACACTTTAGGAGGGATATTGGTAAAAACTCTTGTGCCTTTTGAGATCAGTTTGTGAAGAGAATGAGAAAACCAAGTGAAAAATGTAATATGAAATGAGTAGTAGGTAAAATGTCCTCTCCCATACCTATGGACACTTGCTGGTAGACTTGGTTAAAATAATCGTAGGTAATACAGTGACACTGAGTTTTTCCAAACATAATCCTGATCATTCTGAGCTGCATGTTCTCTGTACAGGAACTTCTTTTATCACAGCATCTTATTTATTGCTGCAGAGAAGACAGGAAGTTGTCCTTGTTACTCACCCTGCTCTTCTCAGGTTCTCTTTTCTTTTTTTAAAAAAAAAAAACAACTTCCCCCCTCTCTCCCCCGCTTTTTTCTTTTCCTTTTTAATTTCAGTTCTTTGCCCTTTAGAAGGAAAAGCTCTTTCTCGGTCAGTTTGTCACAACTAGAAGTGAAACCATGGCAATACCCTTTATCTGCAGTGTTACATAGACTCTTTGAGAGTTGATGGGAGTCACTCCTTGCTTTTCTTGTTATCTTCCATCCCTGACTGATTTAGAATGCAGCTAATGCCTCTCCCTGGGCTGCTGACTCACTATTAAAGTACATGCTAAACCCCACACATGCAGTTTGAGTCACAAGGGAATATATTGTCAGAAAATAGTGCTTTGATTCTTTCCTTTGCTGGTGTAAACAGGGTGAACAAATAAATCTGGGTACTTTGAAGTCACACAGTGCTCCAGGGAGAACGGAGAGGGGATGCAATAACAAGTCTGGGCAAACTCTTTTAAGAATGACCAAAATAACGTGCTCTAAGAAATTCAGAATTCAACAGTTCTTCAACTCAGACTTTTAACTTGCTACCATCATTTTATCTTGGATCATTGCAGTTTATTGTGAAAATATTGTAGTGTGACAGTCAAGGGATGTGTGGTCTGTATTAATCATATTTATGATCATGTTGTGAGCCAATACCTTAAATTTTTATGGCACAAGTGGCATTTATGAATAATTCATTGATGATATGGTAAACTGAACTGTAGCAATTCCTTCACATGGGTTATGTGGAAAAGCTACTGACAGTAAGGAAAACAGGCACTTGAAATCCTCCTGAAAACTCTCAGGAAGTGCTGGAATGGGATGTGCAGGCTGTGCCTGGCCTGACCTGGAGCTGGGAGAGCTGCCTGTGGATCCAGCCAGCAGCAGGTGGAACAGGGAAAGGGCTTTCCCAGGCCCTGCTGCCACTCAGGACTGGGGGGGAAAGAGTCTCTTTTCTCTCTTTTCTCCATAAACACAAATTCCCACTATTTCTAGCGACCCTGCAGGCAGGACTTTGCCCACTCTGCACTGGCTGGGTGCAGATCTGCTGCACACCCAGCCCCAGCAGGGCAGGACAGGGTGCCAGGGGAAGGCAGCACTGCTGGAAATCCCAGATTTCCTGCGTGGGAGCAGGGCCAGGCTCCTGGCAGCCCTGTAAATACACCAGGGAAGCAGAGCAGGGGCTGTCACCCTGAATTTCCCAGGCACAGCTCCGAGCTGGCTCCCGGCGAAGGCGCCCCATTCCCCCCACGCCCAGCACGCTCCAAATCCTGCCCCAGTGTTTTCCTTCTGCTTGACAGATGTTTCCTTTATGATGTGCCTGCTCACGAGGGAGCTGTTTCACAGGGATTTCAAATGTGTTCCTTGTAAAAATCCCCAACTTCTGCTCCGTGCAGCAGATCGGGCGTTTTATTCCTCTCGTGCCGGTTCGTTTTTCCTAAACTAAGCACTTTGCTTCAAAAGGGTGTCCTTGTAAATCTTTGTCCTTTTAAATTCAAAGGTCAATGATACTTTCTATATGCAAATTCAGTTGTTAAACGTATTGCACATTACTACTCCTGGCAGATGGGGGAAAACTGCAAATTTATCATGGTGATGGCTTCAGGAACAAAGTAAGTAATTATAGACACAGTATGACAACTAACAACAGTCTTTTATTCTCCAGTGTTCTCAGTAGCCTCTCAAATGAAAGAAGAGACTTGGAAGGTTACCTTAGCTATGTGTTTGAATCTAGGACTGTATTACCAGAAACTGCAGTGTATTGCCTTTATTATTGCCCATTAGAATGCAATTTAACTTCTGGCCCCTTAATAAAACCCTTCCCCTAGATGCATTAATAAACAGAAGTTTATTTGGTGTTCAACTTTGATTTTGTTTCTTGTGCAGCATAAGCAATTCTAGGCAGTTGGAAGGAGAATATTCTGCTGAGAGGTTTGGTTTCTTTTCTAGTTATATTTTCTATTTGGATAATCCAGGCTAATACTCAAAAATATGAGCTATTTTATAGAGTGGCTGCTTTGTTTCTGTGGTGGGGATGGTGGCCATGAGTTCTGTGTGGTCTCAGCTCAGGTGTCACCAGCAGTGCAGCACCCAAAACCCAAACATGCAGGTGGCTGTAGGGGAAGGGAAATGCAGGCTTGTGATCCTCTTGGTACAGGTGGGATTTTGGAAGAGCTGCTCCCCATTTCTGGGGAGACAGAGAGGGACAGCAGAGCCAAAGTGCCCCTTGGGACTGAGTGGCTCCTGCTGGCCAGGCTGGGTCCCCCAGCACCCCCAGCCTCCCTGCTGGGCTGGGTGCCTCACCTGGAGCCAGCAGCAGGTGCCTGGGGGCAGATCATGTCCCTGTGTCTCCCATCTGCACCCCTCAGCTTAAATTTAGGCTTTGTCTATCCTGATAAGCTCAACCATATTTCCTTAGCAGCTTGCTGTCAGTTGCTATATATTGATCCTCAGTGAATGCAGTGATCTGCACTCCAAATGACTAATTAAATATGCCATAAATCTGCAAGAGAATGAGTGCTTCCAGAACCAGAACTCCTTTTTTGTGTAATAAAAAAAAAAATCTTGTTAAAAAATCATGTTCTAACCACAAGTGATTAAAACCTAGTTTGAAGTTATTTTACCAGTGACAGAACTGTATAAACTATTGCACAGTGATGTTTACAGAGCTGCAGACATTGCACAGAAATTCAGAGGTCAAAAGTCTAGTGGATAATGTTCATAAAGAGTAAAAAGGAGAAGGTGTAATCAGGCTAACACCTTGTGTACCTCAACTGTCACTTCTCTGACGTTTTGGGAAAACCAAATTAATTCCTTTGGCACTGATGCTTTTGGAGAAGCCACCAGTTTGGGATTTCTTGGATGTGGATGAACGACCCAATCCAAACAGGATTTTTTGGCCATAAACACCTGTGGGTGCTGTGTGAAATCTCAGTGTGCTGTGGCCTGTCCTGGCACAGAGAATTCAGGGGGAAGGAGGCTCTGATGACAGATTAACCCTGCACCAGTTTCATTGTCCTTGCAAGCAGAATGCCTGTCCCTCCCCAGGCAGAGGGGAGGATTTTCAGGGGAATAAGTGGATATTTGATGGCTGTAGTTGCCAAACTCCACTGCAGTAGCCAGAGACTCCTTTAGTACTGACCTAGGGCTGATTTATGGCTGAGGTGAGATGCATGGTCTGTGTCTTGGGTCTGCAGTTTTCTTAAAACCCCCAAAATACTGCTCTCATCCCATGGAGTTAGCTTGGGTTCTCCTTTTCCTCCTCCTGACCCCTGGCTGCAGAGTAATGTTTGTCTTGACTGAAACAAAACTCAATACTTCTACTTTAACAGGTGCTCTTACAGGGCTGGCTCCCTGTCCCTGCCATTTGCACATCCATCTATAAAATGATACTGATTATTCTAAAACTCTTTGAACATTGTGTAAATCAGCAGAAACATTTAGGTAAACAAAATGTGTGTTTATAAGGAATAATTTAATAACCTTTATACAACTTTGTTGATAAGAAAGCAGTTAAAAAATTGAAATTCACTGGTTCTATGATAGTGCAGGCCTGGAAGAACTTGTATGTAGAAAAATTTATTAAAGTTTTGTTACAGCAATATAACAGTAACTGCAGCAGAATTTTAGTCAAAACCAGTTGGCTTCAGTTTGCAGTGGGTGTTGTGGGCTTTGCAGACAGTCCTCAGCAAACACATTCAGAAATGTCTTCAAATAGTACAGGTAAATGAATTCTAACAAATATAATAGGTGTACAGGAAATAATATAAATTATGTAAAATATGCATTTGTAAGTATGTGGCAAACACAGATTTATGAGATAAATAATTAAAGCAGTTATGAATATTTTTTTTTTTTAATATTTGAGAAAATCCCTGAAATTTTGATGAAGTTTTGGCTATTCCATTCCCTTCCCTTCATTACACTGTGGTGATTTTATCCAGTTTAAAGGGCAGTAGAGTTGAAACCAAAATATTTCTGCTGTGATATCAATTGTTAAAATCTGTGATCTTTTTGCTCTCCTGTTTTGGCTTGGGACACTTCTTTCTTTTCAGTGACATTTCAGGGCCCATTTCAGTCGATGCAAAAACCATGGAATTCCCAGTGGCTGACACATTTTTGTTACAAAATGCCACAGCTTCAGTGGGAGTTTGCTGGGTATCGATCACAGGATGGGGCTGTCCAAAGCCAAACAACATTCCCAGCAATATTTACTGCATGGTGGGGACTCCTGGGGTGCAGGACGTGGGTCCTGCACTGCCCCTTGGCTAAATCAGTGTCATGTCATGGAAAATGCCCTATAAATACAGAATTACAGAAGCCCAGAGTTAAGGCTGGAAAAGGATAGGCTCCTGGATAACCCCAGCACCGCTGTGCTCAGCACTAAACCACGTCCCCAAGTGCCACAGCCACACATTTTTTGGGCACTTCCAGGAATTGTGACTTTCATCTGCCCTGGGCAGCTGTTCCAACACTTGGCCACTCTTTCACTGAAGGAATTCTCCCCAGTGTCCAACCTAAACCTCCCTGGCACAACCTGAGGCCACCTTCTCTCATCCTGGCAGTTTTTAAATGGGAGAAGAGCCCAACTCCCAGAATTTTAAGTCTTGGGGGTTTAGAGGTTGCAGAGCTGTGAACAGGCGCTCACTTCCCACTTGGAATTCCTTTGGCAAGCGAAATAATGGTGGAAGGAAGTGTCCCACTTTCAAAAGTAAAATTCAGATTCCACGCAGCTGCAGTGGCTTTGATTTGAATCACAAAGATTCTCAGATGGAAACGGAGCTTTGAAGTCTCAGGGAAATGTTAAAATTTGCTCTCCTGTTTCTCCACCAGCCTGACTTTGTCTGGACATGCAGACTTAAAAGCTGTTATTGACACACACAAATCTCCTTTCAAGTGGGTGATCAGCGCTGGGGCTGTGCTCTTCTGCTGAGCAGATTGGAATACAGCTTTTAAAAACTGACCACACATGAAAGGCTCTTCCCCCTTCAAACCCATCCTGAACGAAGTGAATGCTGTTCCATCTCATAAAGACAGATGATTGACGTTATATAGTGCATGAAATGTTCCTTTTCAGAATCATGACATTTTTTAATAAAAGTGGAGATAATGCTGGGAGCTAGTAATTACACTGTATCCACCCCCAACAAAAAAAGATCCATTGGGGGAAGAAATGAAACAATATGTCTTTACAGAGAATGCAATTAAGTAAAGCCAGATTAGAGGAAGCACTGAGGGTAAGCGACATGCCTTATTATCTCCAATGTGTAAATTTAATTTTCTTTTTTCCTCATAATTCTTCTTTCCCCAGCATTTTTTCCTCACTCCATGGAGATCAACTTGCAACAGCTTCATTTTCCTATTGATCTATTTAATATTTTTCCATTGTGCATAATAAAACACCAAACAGGGTTTGCTATCAATGCACGAGCAGCCTTTCTGTCTTGGAAAAGAAAGAGATAATATTGTTGCAAAAATATGTTCTCCCTGGGGTAGATGATGACATTAACATTTGTGTTAGGGAAGGAGTGGCTCAAAATTAAATCTTGAAATTACCAGTATTTATCAGAGCCACTCACAGAAGTGGAGGGGAAAGGTGAAATGGCTGAGTAAATATCATCTTCTCTGCATCTCTAAAGGCAAAGCTAAAAAGGCATTAAAATAAGGATAGAAAGACTCCCCTCAGGAATATTTATCAGAGGTGCTTCATCTTGACGACAAATCTAAAACAAGACATGCATGGCAATATCTGTTGATGTGAAGAGTTTGTTAATAGCAGGTTTGGGTTTCTAAAAGTGAGATTTTTTGCCCCCAGGACAAAGAATAACTGGTTTTGGAAAGGCAAGGATGGATTGTAGATTAGTTCTGCACAACTGGACAAGCAGAGGAGTGGCACCATCTGCTAAACAAACCACTCTGAAGTTAGAATTCTGTGAGTGCCTTTTCCTTGGTAAAAAGGGGTTTGTGTGCAAGTAGGGTGTGTGTAAGTGAGGGATGTGTAAGGAATTCTGGTGTGTAAGAATGTGTAAGGAATTCTGGTCACACCTAATGCAGCTTGGAACCTAACGCCTTCACACCTCATGTAGGAAGGTTGGAAGATTCCATCCCATTTTACTCAAAATCTGCATGTCTGTTATCATTTTTGACCTCTTAAAAACACAAATCAGACCTTGACTACAAGCATTTGTAATTTAAAAATGATCAAAACTCACCGTTGCTGAAATAATGAAATATTTTGAATGACAAGTCCCACTGAGACCATGGCAAGCTGAGCATGGGCAATTTGTGAACAGGAAAGGGGAAATTACTGGTTGTGAGCTCATCCCTGATCTGTATTTGATATTATTGCCCTTGAAGAAGGTCCTGCCCTGAAGCAGCCATGATGAAAGGCGATGACTTCTTGCCATTAATGTCCTTGTATCATAAAAATGCCTGAGTTTGTTGCCATGGAGTGGATAATAGCACCAAAACAACACCAGATTCACTGCTGACGTGTGCTCCAACTGCACAAGGTGCATTTCCCTGCTCCTCAGTCTGTGCAGGAATTGTTTTGGTGTGGGGAGTTGTGCTAATTACGGATGCTGCACACTGAGGTGTGTTAGTTGTGAGCCTTGGCTGGGACAGGAGAAGACAAGACTTTATAAATGAGATTCGTTTAGGCAGCATGTCATCAAATGACCTGATAAGTAGGGCCTCATCTGGGTAATGATTAGGTTTTATGTACTATTACAAGGATTGATTTCCTAGAAAGGCAGTGAGCAAAAAAACCATATCTACAGCAGATTTTATCTGGCTGAGCAAATTACCTGACAAGATAGGAGGACCCAAACCGGACTTTTAATTTCTGAAAGGGCAAGATTTGGACGCCTTATCCGAAATACTCTGTGTTCTGTGGTGTGGATCACTACACTTATTTTGAATAAGTTATTCTGAGAGGAAAATAATATCAGTTTCCACAGAAGTCTCTGACTGCCTTCAGTGCCCAGCTAAAGGGATTTCTTACACACTGGGACAAGTCTGGAAATGCTCTTGGAGTGGCTTTATTGAATGTTTTTGGAATGCAATCTTGTGCTTGTGAAAGTCAAAGGCAAAAATGTCACTGATAGCAATTCTTTATGGTGTGGGCCCTCATTCCCAACCTCAGGAAGGTTTCCATGAAGGTATGAATTGAGTGTTATCATAATGCAGGTATTTTGGATGTAAAAATTAATTTTGGTGTGGAAGAGCCACAGAGTTGTTAGGAATCAGCTTTCACTTTCTTCAGCTCTGTAACAGAGTGAGCATAAATTTCCCTGGGCTTTTTTTTTTGGGTTGGTTTTAATTTTTGTTCCAAAGCCAGTGAAAAACAGGCACTGTTTCCTTTAAATTGACTTTGACAAAGTTTACCAACTTTTTTCTTTCATGTTGGCCCCTTCATTACCCAAAAAAATACTAAAATATTAGTGTAAAAAAGAGCTGGGTGAGAATTAACTACTCTCTGCCCTTGGGATTAGTAAAAGTAAAAGAAAACACCCACAAATTTTCATTCAGCTCAAATTAGAACAAAATGGCTCATCCTTCAGATCCCACTCTTTAATGGGTGTTAATGGAAGGCTGGGCCTTGGTTTTTTCTTCAGGAATCCTGAACAAAAAAATTTCAGTTGGCTATAAATGTGAATCCCATGCAGAAAACCCCTGTATAACCCCCTACAAAAATTCAACTGGTTGCTGCATGGCTGCTCTCTGACCCAAAAATAAGGAGTATCTTACTGAACCAGCTCCTAGAAGTGCACAGCTTATTTTTACATTGTTTTATTTTGGAAGATATGGATACATGAGCTCTGGGGTTTGTAGATTTATGGTTGGGCTTGGCAGAATTACACGAGGAATTATTTCAGCAGTGGAGGTGTTGTGATGGATCATATTCCTGCTTTATTCTGGGCAGTCTCCCTAAACCAAAAGCCAGATCTGAGGCTGGGGGAGTCTTTCAATGGACCCATGGAAATATGGGGTTTGGAAATGAAATCTTACTTCTGAATTATTCATGTAGGTTGGGGACTTTTATTCCCTCTGCTGCTGACCTCTCCATCTTGGTCTCTCTCTTTCATTTCCCTGCTTTTCCCCCTACATTTACCCAAAGAACAGGACAATTTGTGAGCAGGGTGATTTCCTCTCCATTCCCCAGCCCAGGTGGCTCCTCTGGAGCTGGAGTTTGTCACACCCAGCCGAGCTGTGACACATTTTACGGTCCTGAGCATCCCGGCCAGGGGCAGAGGGATTTCCCACCACACCAGGGATTTCTGAGCAGTTTTATGGGATTTTCCTGGCTGCTGAGGCTGTGGAATGTGCTGGCACAGAAGGCAGCTCCCTGGTGTGAGTGCTTTCCCCAGCTGCGGTGTTGACTGCAATCCTCCCAGCAGGGAGGGAACACGGAGGGATGAAAACAGGATTGTGCTCCCTGGGCTACAGAGGTGGGGCAAAGGTTTAAACCTGGCACCTGGGGGTGGAGGAAAAGGGGCAGGAAAGTTTTAGGCTTGAAAATCGTTGTGGTTTGGGGTTATTTTAAATTTTTTTTTTTTTTTTATTCTAACCCGTCATTCGATCCGAACTCTTTTGTGGTAGTGAGGGCCATTTCTGTTAAATTCAGTAACATTTTATTCATGTTGAAAGCCTTAATTCAATAAATACAAATTGAAATGGTTGATAATGAAGTTTTTCAAGAGCTTTAGAACAGGAGCTCAGTGCCTGAATTTCTCTTTCTGTTGGATTCAGTATTGATTTGCCATCTCATTTGCCGCAGTTCAACTTGAGCTCTGGAAAGGCTGCCTTGTGTTATGATACTGTTTTTTTTTTTATTTTTTCCCTCACAAAAAGCTGAAACAAGCATGATTAATTTGAAAGGATGAGATTTATTTCAACTTAGCAGATGTATTTGAGACCACTTGTAAAACAACTTCGAGGCCTTGAACATAAATGGCTGTTACAAAGATTCTTTGTATTTAAAATAGAAGCCTAGACAGATATTAATAATGAAAAAAGGCCAATAAATGACCTTTTCTTCACTTTTATAGAGTAAATGCAGTATTGAATTTTTCATCTGTTGTTTTCTTTTGAAATGTGAAAGATCACAAGAATGAAAGCAGGTGAATTAGATTGTATTCTCCACAGACACAACCTTGATGCTGTAGCAGTGTTTGGATACAAGAGAATTATTTTTTCATTTATTCTGTATATTTTCTTGATCTCCATGCAGTATTGCTGCTCCACATTTTCATGATCTAATTTTATTCATTTTTACAAATTTAATAACATTTCTTTTGTTGTTTTCTCCGAGCTTTTTGTGCTGTCACGCTTCAACTCTGAGCAAGTTCATTTCTCTTGTAGTCAATGGGGCACCATTCTCTGAAATAAATCAGGACAGCCCTGAGCAGCCCTAGAAGAGAAATAAGTTTATGGCTAGCAAAGAATGGCTTCTATTATGCTACCACCTGATAATTAAAAATCATAAATCTGTGCATTAGGAGTGGCTGCCAGGTGAAAAGTCAGCGCTGGGGAGATGCAGGGTGGGATCCTGAGCAGGATGAGAGTGAGCAGGCAGAAGGGACAAGGATTTGGATGGGTCAAATCCCAGATTAGTTTGGGTTGGAAGAGACCTTAAAGCTGATTCAGGGACACCTTCCATTATCCCAGGCTGCTCCAAACCTCATCCAGCCTGGCCTTGGGCACTGCCAGGGATCCAGGGGCAGCCCCAGCTGCTCTGGGCACCTGTGCCAGGGCTGCCCACCCTCATTCCGAGCAATTTCTTCCTTAAATCTCATCCAAATCTCCCTCCTTTTAGACATCCACGGGGCTCCTTTTGGTCAGACAGTTCTGCACTTCCCTGAATTGTTGGCCTTGGCGATTTATTTCTGGAAGTTGTGTTATTGCTGTTGTTCACAACCCTCAGTGCTGGTTTGGAGCAGCTGCCCCTGCCAGAGCGAGCTCTGAAGCACCTGCTGGGGGAGGAATGAATGCAGAGGAGGAGCAGCAGAGCCCGTGGTGCTTTGGCTAATGAAACCATTTGTATTCTTGCAGAGCAGGTTGCAGTAAGAAGCAGAGGTCGAAGGGAACAAACCCTTGCCAGGGATGGGCCTGTGGGGTGCTGCAGGCTGGGAAACAGAGCCCTGGGGTGTCTGATGGGTGCCCCACATCACATTTGCTGCAGATTCCAGCCTATTCTGCTTGAATAGGGGATACTGAGCCCAGGCCAAGGAGCTGATGGGACTTGTGTCAGTCAGGGTGAGAAACCAAAGCATTTTCTGTGGTGGTTTCTTGAGCAAAGACTAAATTTGTTCTCTCTGTGGGGCAATGCAGGGGATGGAGTTATCTTAAAAATGCCCCATCCCTGCAGAAATAAACCCTCACTGCTGGTGGGGCCCCTTTGGGATTGAGGGGCACAACCTGAGCCCAGCCAGCTCTGCTTTCCTGCTCTGCTTTCCTGCTCTGCTTTCCAGGACTGAGAGGCTCATTCAAGGGAGATTCCTGTGGTTTCCCCCAGTACAGAGCAGAGTATTTTGCCCTGCTCGAAATCTTTCCATAGAGCTTCCCTTAGCTTTTATCTCTTTTCATGGCTTTGTTCATTCCTGAGACATTAAAATGCCCATTAGTGTTGTTTGTTTTTTTTCCCTGACACGTCTGAGCTTGGCCATTCCTGTGGGATGCTCAGTAGGTGAGGAGCTGGGATGCCCTCACTGAGAGGTGTTGAAGAGAAACAGACCCCAGAGAGTGCCTGTGCATGAAACCTGGTGCTTAGTGAGGGGGAAGATCCTCCTGGAAAAGGACATGCAAAGGCTAAAACCTCCTGAAGGACAAGGGATTAACCACAGCTTTATTAAACCTTGTGCCTGTGCTGTGCTGAAGGGCTGCACCAGCAGCTGATGCTGATTTCCCTGCCCCTCCTGCAAGCCACAGTGCAAATCCCTGCCAGTTTTGTTAGCTAACATATTGATTAATTGATTGATTGATTGATTGATTGACTGATTGATTTCAAAGTTCAGCTCCTGAACGACAGGAGCAGGGGGGTCCCTGGTTAGAAACACAATGCAATGCACAACCATCCTTTGGTGGCCCCAGGAGCACGAACCCAGCCTGGTGAGCTGGGCTTGGGCAGAGCACTGCTGGTGCAGGAGGCACCAGCACCACTGCAGGAACGTGGAATAGCGTGAGGGGACAATTTCTTGTTTATTTTAAATTTAAACTTTGTGTCTTTAATGGTGTCTGGGCTGGAGAAGTGGAACAAGGCAGGGAAATTTAACAGGAAGAACATCGGAGAGCAGCAGCAGAGCCTTCAGGTCTTGTGGTTGCCTCAGCATCTTGTAGGGTTTGCTTGGCTCTCAGATGGGTGTCAGGGACTCTGCACTCGATTTATTCTGCACTCAAAGGAAAAAAAGCCTCCAGTGATGGCTGAGAAAAGCTTTAGAAAGATACACAACCTAAATAACAGGATGCAAAGCACTTATTGCAGTTGAATATGCATTGGGATGAATTCAAACCCAAATGAAGCCAATGAAATTATTCCCTAAGCTTTTGTGTTTTTTATTTTTGGTTGTGTTTTCTTTTTCCATACCTAATACTACATAGTAGCTTCCTGAATTTTAATGGATGAATTCCAGTATCTCTGTTTACACCAGCTGATTGCATTCCCTGCTGTAAGCTCCACTGTCAGGGATAAGTCTGCAGAGACCAGTATTTGCAAATTTATCGCCTCCCTATTTATTTGTAGGTAAAATATTCTCCAGTGATTCATCTCATCACTGGAGAATGCTTTCCCAAACAAATTGCATTGCTCCCTAAAATTTAATTCCTATTTCATATTCCTATTGTTTGCTTAGTTTATATCCTTTATCAAATGGCTTCGGGCAGGTTTCTTACAGCTTTGTAGCTATGATGGCTCTGATATCACTCATGCATTTCCATCAGGGTGAGTGTTTTGCATTTCCTGTGCTTCTCTGTGGGCTGAATCCAAGGATGGGGTTCCATGTGCTGCCATACACATTACATTTGTTGGAAAGAAGGCCAAGGCTTGAGCACTGCAAGTTGTACTGAGCTGTAAGCAGAGTGGATGAATCTGGTTTTGTGTTAAACCTCTCTCCCAGCACAACCTGAACTTGTTGAAATTCAGCTGATTCAGCTCATTTACGGCATCTGGGAGATGCTGTAAAGGTTTTCTTTTAAGAGTTGTGGTTTTATTTATATTACTGTGGTGTTTGGAGTTCCACTCGCAAACCTTGCATTCTAAGGCACATCAAAGGGAGACCAAAAAAGACCTTCTTGCTTCAGAAAGTTTAAAGTTTTTTATCAGAAGACAGGAGAGTGTAGAGATTACAGTGCACAAGAGGCCCTGTGAAGTAATTCCAGTCAGCATGAGCTCTGCAGCTTCACAGCTGTGAGGTATTTTAATGAAAGCTCTGTATGGACACAGATATGTTGTGCTTAGAGACTGGCTTTTGTTTCTTTACAATTTAAACCAGACTCCTTCCTTAGAAAGGAGGTAAATTAAGAAAAAAAATCATTAATTTTGGGGTTATCAGTTTGAAAGGAAAGCTCATTTCCTATGGCTGCACTTAAAATTTCTGTGGTCAAGAGAGAAAGTGTTTCTATTGCATTGTGCTTTATCCAATCTCTGGTTTACATGATTACAAACGCTGTGCATGGTTCTGAATATCAACAAAGTACTGTTGTGATATTTATCCTGGGGTAAGAGCCCAAACCTGCTGCTGGAGGGTCACCAGAGGTGGGGGAGGCTCAGCCCTGCAGCCCCAGCTCAGCCCTGGGAGAGGCTCCAAGAGTTTGCCGTGTTCCAGGTGAAGCCCTCCTCCCCCTGCCATCAGAAATAAACTGCCAGGCCCCACAGAGCACCCCAGCACCTCATTGGAAAAACCAGGCTCTCCATTCTCCATTAGTTCCTACTGCTTTGAACTTTAAAAAAGATGTGATCAAGTCCATCCAGGTGATGAACGGCCTCGTGCCTGGTTTTATGGTGACTGAATTATTGGAGGAGAGCAAAGTGGTGGGAGGATTCCCAGCAGAGCTTGTCCAAACGACTGCCCTTCAGTTTTCCTGTTTGCTGTGGGTGGGAACTGCCCCTTCTAATTAAAAATTATGAGTAGAAGCACTGCAATTATTTCAGAATATGGGAGGTGTTTTTTTCATGAAGCCAAGACCTCCTTTTAATTGAAGAGATTGGATAACGACCTGCAGAAATATTCAAGAATTCACTGAGAATATATTGCCCAGGTCTTGTGGAAAGGTGAATGCACATAAAACACATTAATGCCTCCTGTGTTTATTTGGCTTTCTGTGTTAGGATTAGTCCCATTAGCTCTGGTGAGCTAAGTGGGAAAGCATATGGAGAATTGGTGTCTCAGCTGGAATCAAATGAGTTGATGGCTGTTTGCAGTCTCAGCAGTGGGACTTGACTTGCACTTTTACTGTGCCTTATTTACACTGTCCCATCTGTAAAGAGAGCAAAGACAGAGAGGGAGCCTTTGCCCGTCTGTGGTACAGCTGCTCTGAGCTCCCAGTGCTCCCTGGCGCTGTCCCCTGGACCCTGAGTTTGAGCTGGCTGTTGGGAATGTTTGTGGTGAGGTACAGACTTTCATAACTCTGACCAAAAGGAAAAAAAAAAAGGATCTTTAAGCTGACAGCAGCCAATTGTGCCATTCTTTCCTCCATTCACTCAATGCTGCAAGATAAAAGTGTGCTTTAATGCAGCATTAGCATACTCCTCCACTCTGTTATCTCATACATAATCAATCCACTTAGGCACCAATAGCAGAAATGAAAAAGCAAAAGCTTTGACTTCAGTGAACGCCAGCCCCGGCTGTAATCACATCAAGGCAGTGATTTGTGCCAGTAATGGTATTCCCCACCTTGCCCAGAGCAAGCTCCCTTCGCTTGGAATCGTGTTCTCCCTGCTACACCAGCAGTAATTGAATGTCCAAATGTTTTGTCAGCAGCACAGCTGCAAAGAGACCGACTGCAAAGGGCTGTGAGTGCTTCCCCTTCTGATGGAGCTTCACCAGCCACCAGGAAATCAAACCCAGCACAAGGAACAGCAGCAAAAACCCCCCTGAACGTGCAGCTGCTGTGTCACAGACGCAAAGGGAGGCTGGGGGACCTTGTGCCTCTTGGCAGGGCATCACTGGGAGGACACAACTGTTTGGGGACAGCAGCCAACACTGTGACATTTCCTTTTGCTGGGAGCATCTGCTCTCGAGGTAGGGTGGGTTTTCTGTGTGTGTTGTGCTGTTTTCTGTGTGGCTTGGAGTGGCTTGGCAGATTCTTGGGATCTGAGCCAAGTTTTTCAAAGTTTAAATCAGATAAGTTGAGTCCAAGGCTAAAATGGTGACATCAATTTCTCATGCAGCACCTTTGATATTATTATGCTTGCTGGAGTGTGGAGTGGCAGTGGGAGAAAAGGGCTCTGAATATTTTCATTGTTATTGGAGTTAAGCTGAACAGAGAAGGTCCAAAGTGCCTTTTTTGGGATTATTTCTAAGAAGAAAAGACTGAAATGAACAAAATTGGTAGCTGTTTGTGGCTTTCCACGTTATTATGGTCATTTTGGTGCCCAAGAAAATGCTGATGTTGTTTATTCACAGCATTTGTCTTCAAGTATTCATGTTTTTTGATGAGATATCCCAATGGGGAACTAATACTCTTATGAGGAACAATTTAAAACCTCAAGAATAACTAGAAGTCGAGCCCCACAGTACAGAGGTGTTGCTACACTTTAGTGGGAATAGGAAATAGCTCCAAGGATTTTCATTGTGGTCTAGCTGGAAGCAAGCCACTGACTTGTGTGCTGGGTAATTGAACCTGCCAGTCACAGCATCCCAGCCAGGGTGCCTGACCCAAATGCAGCTTCTCTGGTCTCAGTGGGGTAGAAAAGGTTCTGTGTTTGAGGAGTTTTTGAGCTGATGAAGCCCTTACCTAAGCATTTTGGTGTGCAGCTCTTTTATTCTGAGGGAAATGCATCTCTCAAAAGTTACAGAACAGCATCAACGCTCCAGGATCTGTTGGGGATGAAAAGATGCTGGGATGTCTGTGGTTCCAGATGCAGGAGCTCTTTGCTGTCTAACAAGAAGCTGGGAAAAGGGGGGAACAGAAGGATGCTGATAGCACCCTGCTATTCACTCATCCTGTGCTCTTGTGAGGCTGTCTCCAAGGAGGAACTGCAGGAAGGCCAAAGGACTGATTTGTTACTGCCCTCCTCACACTGCCATCTCTTGCTGTCTTTTTCCAGCATGAAAGGGAAGCATTCACAGTTGTTTTTCCATCTAAAAACTGCACTACACCTACCAAGAGAATAATTCAGGTGTCTGGATAGGCTCCCTGTGTGTTGCAGAGTGAGACCACTCTGCAAACAAAGCAGGCAGATCCCTTCCGCTTGAGGTGCAGGAAGAAACCACTCCCAGGGCTTTTACTGGAATGAAAAGTTGGAGAAGAACTAACAGCTACAGCTAATTCTTGGTAGTTTCTCAGTACTGTGCTGTGGAGAGAGCCAGGGAGCAGGAGGCATTTTGTGTGCAGGGGAATTCAGCCTGTGTCATATTGCTGATGCTGTCCTTTCTGCCCTGTGTCCGATTGCTCCTGGCACAGGGGCCCTGCAGAGCCCTGAAATGCTCCTGTTTATCCTGGCACAGGAGTCACTTGGTGTTGCTTATCTCCCTTGGATGAGTGTCCTGAGTCCTAACAGCAACCAGTCCTCTGTGGCAAGGATGTGTCTGCCCTGGCCTCGTTTGCAGGTAGAGCTGCTAATTGCAGAGAGGTCCTTCAGGGCTGGTTTGATTTCAGTTGTGCTCATCCCAGCCCTTCTTAATTTTTCAAGGCAGACAAAGAACGGGGGCTGACAGAATTTTACATTTATTCTTTACGCTTGTTTATCTAAATGGCATGAGGGAAGTGCTTTATCTGATGTTGTTCTCCTTCTGGTAGAGCAGCTTCCATGTGTGCTTTTGGCAGGCAAAGCTGCTCCAGCTATCAGGAAAACTGCAGGTGCTATCAGAGAATGTTTTTATCCAACTGTTGACTGATATCCAGGGGTTTAATGCAGAGATCCTTCCCTGGGCACCATGTGGCTGTGGCTCTGATGGAGAGAACACTGCCAGGGATGAGAGGCTGAAGGGAGAAGGTTCTGTGTTTATTGTACACCCTCGTCCTCATCTCAGCATTCAGCAGGGCCACAGAGGGGGCCCTGGCCTAAAGAAAATCTTCAGAATATTCATTAAATTGTGAGTTAGGTCTTCTCTCCAGGCTGCATCTCCCTACGACTTAGCAACAGCCTTTTCCAAGGATCTCCTCCTCTCCTTGGTGCTCGCTGTGCTGAAAATGAACAATATTTTTGTGCAACAATAAAACCAAGCGTAGGGCTGAACAACAGCATTGGCAAATAGCACTGCTGGACATGAAACCCCTGAATAAAGCCTCACATGTTCTCATGGGGATGGAAAACAGGGAGGGAGCTGTTTGGCTGGAGCAGGCACCCATGCTGGTCTTTGTCCTTCCCAAGCAAAATGGTTTTTGCCCAGCAGGAATTGGCCCAGACAGGGAGTGCAGCATCCAGGCAGCCTGGGCACGAGGGGAGGCTGCAAAAGCTGCAGGTGCCTCTGGCCCCAGCACCCAAAACCACAATAGCTGCTCCTCTGCATTTTAATTCAGTGTGTTAATAATTGAACAAGGTTTTATGGTAGCTCCAATCACTTCCAATCTCTCCATCGTGTGAAATGCTGAAGTTCCCCGAGCTGGGGTTGGAATTGGTGGCATGGGGAGAGCACAGCTGTGTTTGGTACTGCTCTCCTGGTAGAATCCTTGGAAAAATTCACCTCTCAGGACAATCTGTGGCTGTGAGGCAGCTCAGGTGTTACAAGCAGGCTGTGCTGGAGCAGCCCCTGGGTGTGTGTGCTCCTGAGCTCCTCATCCTGGGGCACCCCCGGTGCTGCTGCTTTGGGCAGAGGAGGTTTCCAGAATGATCCTACACAAGGCCAGGTTGGACAGGGCTTGGGATAGGGGGAGGTGTCCCTGCCCATGGCAGGGGGTTGGAGCTGTAGGTTCCTTAATGTCCTTTCCAAACCAAACCATTCTGGGATCCTCTGGCTGCTTTTTATCCATCTGTGCCAAACAGATATAACAAGAATTACATAATAAATGTGATGACAACAGCTCCTCGGACAAGTGATTATCCTCTAATCTGCCCATAACTTCTTCACAACACTTATACCCTGGGTTTTGCATAAATTTCCTAATCAGTTAATAATTTGTGCTCTACAAGGCTGATTCTGATATACCTGAAGAGTCTGGCTGTTTGTGATTTCCTACAGCGTTAAACTGTAGAAACAAATTGGTGTTTAATGTGGATTTTAGTTTTATTAGCTTCCTTCCACACTTCAAGAAACAAGTGTATTGACTACGATAAATCAGGAGTTGGAGACCTAAAATGTATCTGTTCTCTAGCCTTCTCTGGTGAGGGGAAACAAATAAAAGACAATTTCTTGCAAAGTAGAGCTGGTGGAAAATGAAGGAAATAAATGTGAGGATCTTCAAGTCTGTGGGAAAGATTCACAGCATTAATGATGCTGTTCCTCCTGGAGACACCCTGCTGGTCTCCCCCTCTCCTTCTGCACAGTTTCTGCTGCAGCTGTTTAAATGTCGTGTGTGTTCTCCATCCCAAAGGTTTTCCAGGGTGGAGCTTTCTGTACCAATGATAACATCATTAATCTTCCTGATTTTTGGGAAAAGTTGAGCAAAAAACCTTTGTGCAGCAGCCCTGGACTGGTATCATTAATCAGTGATCATTTCAAGGTATTAATTAAAGCACTGGGCTTTTTGCCTAGAAAACACACTTCAAGGCAGTTTTTTGCACCAATAAAGTAAGTGGTATCCATTAAAGGGCAATTAGCAGAGACACAAAAACAGGGAAATGTTCCATCTGATTCATCAGCCCCATAAACAAGGTGCTGCCACAGTTCTTCAGCCTTAGATGGAAAAAAAAAAAGCTTATGAATGCCTCTATTATCTGTGTCATCTGTTATGGAAATCTGGAGATGCTTTTCCTGTTGTAGCTTAGATATTTGCTTGTTTTTTTCCTGTATTCCAGTTGCATGCCATAAAACAAGCCCTTTGTGTTGTTTATTCAGAGTTTCTAAAAACACTTTAATGATGCGAATAGAGAGGGGATTTTAAGGAAATGCAGAGTTCACAGTTAAACAATCCCACTGAAATCTCCTTGGTGCTATTAGAGAGGAACTGCTGTTCATTTTAATGGTGTTCACCAAACTAACAAACCTGTCTTTCTTCTGAAGCAAGTCGTGGCAGGACTTTTTGTCTGCCAAGCCTCCAAAGGCCTTCAGAGATCCTTTGAACTCAATTATTTTCTTCTGGATTAGGAAGAACTAACACCCAATAGCTCAGAGGTTGTTTCAGACAGGATTTTATTTGGTTTCTAAGTGTTTGTCCAGTTCTCCTGGATAAAATAGATGCTCAAAAAAAAAAAAAAAAAAAAAAAAAAGGCAGAAATTTGAGAGATGGGGAAAACCAGGGGTAAGGATGGAGTTTCTGTTCTCTCACCCTGTTCCCTGATGGTGCATCTCCATCCTCCATGGAAACCTAGGCATAGAGGGACAGCACTGGGTTGCAGAAACATTTTATCCAGTCTGTTTTATCCAGGTTTCAGGCAGCTGGGAAGGTGTTCATTTGAACCTAGTGTTTCTCTGCTCCTCAGGTAACTCTCCCCTGGAGGCTCACTCCATGTGTCACTAGGTAGACATTGAGCTGCACTCACAGCAAAAAGCCAGGCAGGAAGGGAGGGTGGTGTGGGCTGTTTTTTACCTTTGGGAAGCCCTGTGCATAAGCTACTCCATGGTAACTTATATGAAAAGACAAATTAGCTGTGCTGAGAAGTGAACAGGGTCCTCAGCCCGGGCAGGAGCTCAGCATTTCCCCAAGGACAGCACCAGGGACAGGTCTGGAGCAGGGGTGGAACTCAGACTCCTCAGCACTGGGATTTGTCTGGGGAGTTTTGGTGCACAGGAACAGCCAAATTCCACAGGTGCCCTGGTTTTGATCTTTGATCTCCTGCCTTTCTCCTTGAACATCAGCTTCTCTGCATGTGTTGGAAGTGCTTCCACCTAGACAGGGCTGAATTGGCCAGTGCTGGCTCCCTGACACTCCTAATTAGATCCAAATTAGCATGGCTGTGATTTAGCACTCTGCTCCCTCTCAGTGGCTGCCTATTGATTTACTGGATTTTATTCTGCAGCTCCTAACTCAGACTCTGCAGTGGGTGAGGAGCCTGGCTCTAACAGCACTGGGAATCACCACCTGGAAACCAGGCTGTGTCCAAGGGGGACTTTTTGGCTGTTCAAGTTTTGCCCTAGTCCAAAAGGAACCAGGAAAGCCCTTGTGAAGATCTTTGGATAGTCTCCATGATGCCTCAGGGTTTGGCTTTTCTGTTTTTCAGGTTCTGTGCTGCTTTAGTGTGTGGGTCTGGGCTTCACATCAGGGCATGGTGAGCTCTGTGCACAGAGCAGGGAGACAAAACAATTCCTTCTCCAGCTGGGGACCAAGGACAAATGATCCAAACCTCAGGCCCAAGAGCACAAACAACGTGGGCTGAAGAGAGAAAAACAAGAAGGATGGGACTGGATGAGCTAAAGCTGGAATTGGACAATGAACTCCAAGATGCAAATGGAGCAGAACTGATCAAAGTGCCAGAGCCGTGCCCGGTGTCCATTTTGTGCCCATTTTGGTTCCTCTTGGGTGCAGCCCTGGCTGGGCTCTTGTGCTGCCCAAGGTGGATCCATGGAGGAAATGCTTTTAATCAATCCCTGCTTTATTCTGTGACTCTGCCCAGCCTCTGCTCCAGGGCAGCCTGCACAAGGCATCACCCACGTGCCATGCTTTGGCTCACGTTGCACGGCTGTTTGCAAGCACAAAATCTCTGGGTTCCTTGAACAAAGCCAGAAGAGCTTTAACTCTGAACAGGCCCTGGGGCTGTGGGGTTGCACTGGAAACAGGTCCTGGATGTGCTGTGCCAGCAGCTGGTGCTCTGGGGATGAGGTGGACGAAGCTCCTGAGCCCCTCCCAAGAGCCCTTTTCTTTAGGGGTGTGACAGAGCAATGAGTGTCTCTTGAGGCAGTGGGGACAGCAGCTTAGGATGTGAGAATGAATTAGACCTGGCTTAGGGGTGAGCTTGGCAGTGCTGTGTTAATGCTGGGCTCAGCCTTAGAGCTCCTGCTACCCCAAACGATTCAGGGATTCATTGAAGATGAAAGAAGAGTTTGTGCTTTGTGCCATGGGCTCAAAGCAGACTCAGATCCTTTATTTGGTGGCATGAGTGTCATTCTGCACTGTGGTAGCACCTCACAGGTCTGGCTTCAAGCCCTGATAGCCCAGGAGCAGCCCCTCGCATCTCTCTGCAGCCCTCAGGGAGCTGCAGCAATACCAAAGGTCCATGGTACACATTCCTGAGGGATCATTTTTCTTCTAACAAGATTTACTTCCCACAAAATGAAGCTGGATATTTCCCATTATTGGAAAATGACTGCTGTGCTGGGGATGAATCATCTGGGCTGTTATCTGGCAGGTGCCAATCATTTATTTGTCCTTGTTCACATCAAGTAGAGAGGGAGCCGAGGCAGTGATTTGTCTCTTTCAAAAGAGGAAACATCTGCCTGAACCTCATTTCCCTCCGACCCAGGGGCTGCTGGTGGTGATCATCCCAATGAGTCTGGGGGAATATTTGGGTCCCTCTTCCTCAGACTGGTGCAATTTTCATCCCTTGTCTTATTTGACTCAATTTTACATGTTGAAATCTCAGCCCACGGAACTGAGGGGAGGAAGGGCAGGTTACAGGTGTGACAGAGCTGCTGGGACTCTGAGTGCTCTGAAAGATCCATTAGAATTTTGAGGATTTTCCTTAATTTATCACAGTCCCCCTCATTATGTTTGCTCAGGGTAATTAAGGCTCTGATTATTCAGTCTCATGGCAGATTTCTTCTTTTGCAGCATAAAATTGATGGGAGGGTTTTCTTGTTTTCAGAAGAAAAAAAAAAAAAAAGGTTGGATACAGCATGTCATATTGATTCCATTATGCATGGTTTGCCTTGTAGTAATTTTTTTCCCCTCTTGGTCTCCAGTACATGCTGGAAAGATCTGATGTCAGTAAAATCGGCTGTCTGTCATACAAGAGTTATTAGAGGGGGGAAAAAAAAGTAATTTTGGGATAATAAGATTAAATTTTAATGGAGAAAAGAAAATGAAGTCACGGATAACAATATAGGACATTTTTGGGGAAAAAACACTGTTCAAAAATATTTAATAATTACAGTATAAATAGGTATACAGGCTACTTCTCAGAGAGAGCAAATTCACTGAAATTATGCGTGGCAGGAGGGAAGAGGGATTGCACAGCCAGAAACCCACCTGAGCATCTCCAGTGAATCGAATTTTATCTTCCATCCCATTCCTTTGACATTTCTGGAAGTGCCTTTCCAATAGCCAGGGAAGTTTTATCCAGCAGGAAGTCTCGGGGTGTTTAATGGAAGCAAACCAGAGTTGAGAGTTTTGTGCTGGGAGTCGGGACTTTGACAAACATCAGCTTTATTTATAAACGGTTCTCTGGGACACAAATGATGACCCCTGCTTGGAAAAGTGTCTGAAATTGCCGGGATGTGCAGTGGTGAGCAATGCAGAGCACAGCGTTTTCTGCAAGATCCTCCTCCAGATAAAGCTGCAGCGCACAATGGATCGCTGCGGTGCTTCCCCGGGGTTTGCTCTCTAATCTCTTCCTCCAGGACCATTTTCTAGATGCTTCTTCCTTACAAAACAGATTAATAAGTCCACAGCAGAGCCGCCTTTTGTGCCTCTGTCCCATATTCAAAATACATTCGCTGACATGGGTGAGAAAATTGAAGTTAAATCATCTCTGTGCTACCATTGAGATTACTGCTGCATTTGGTTCATTTTTAAAGCATCCTTCCTGCTCTTCCCTCCTCATCCCTGCTGGAAGGGTTTCTTTTTTTTTTCCCTTGTTAAACCGAGGTTTTGCAATCTGTCTCAGGGCTTTAGAAAGCTGTGGATTACTTGCTGTCGGGATGTGAAGGCTGTGGCTGCAGAAGGAATTGCTTTTTTAGGCGAACACAAACAGTGGCCCCGCGTTCTGTTCTGGGTAGAAATTGTGTACAACAGGCAGGAGCGGGGAGAGGAGCTCAGCGTGTCGGGGAGGTGGCGGTGAGGGCAGCCAAAATGCAAAATGATGGGAAGGGATGGAGGCGAGATGCCCGAGCGGGCCGGGAAATCCCGCTGGGAGATCCAACAGGGACCGGAGCGGGCGTGAGAAAGCGAAGCTTAGCCGCAGGACAAACAAAAACCGATTGGCAACGAGGAATTATTTAGGAATAAAAGGAAATAGCCCCGCTGCAGTGCCAGGGCTGCTTTTTGCATGGATCAGAGGGAAGGTGCGAAGTGGCTGCGCGGGCGGCAGGAGCGGCCGTGCGGAATGGTCCCTGCCGGCCCCAGCAGAGAGAGGGAATTATTGATGTTGTTTTGGGCCGTGGAGCCGGCAGAAATTCTTTTCCCCGTGAGATGCATCTCTGCCAGTGAAAGGTGATCCCTTTCCCAGTGGCAGTGCTCTGTGTGCTCTGTGGGGCAAGAGAAGGCGCTGGCTCGGCACAGGGGTCGTGTAAATAAATACAGCCTGGGTGAAATTCGGGCATCCATCACTCAGCTGCAGTCCTGCAGGGTGCTGCTGCAGCCCAGAAGAACCCAAACACTTTCCTCATGTTCCCAATGTGTGTGTGAGTTCTCAGCTTGGGAGGGGATGCTGCTGAGGTGTGACTGACATTTGGAATGGAAACCTGTGGCCATGCACAAGACTGATAGTACCTTGGACCTTAACAGCATAAAAGATTTGATAAACAAAATGCCTTGGCAAAAGCAAACGGAACTCTGAGATTGAGTCAAGATTGCAAGAAGATCCAATCAGACAGTTTTCCGGGAAAAGAAAATTTCATTAAGCACTGTGAGCAAAAGAATGTTGTGATATGCATAAGTTTGTGTATTTGATTGTTACCTAATCTTTGTAGTAAACATTGCTGGTCTCCTGAAACAGTATATAAGTCCTTGTAAGTTCCCCATAAAATCAGATTCTGATAGAGATTCTGACAGGGACTCTGATGGACCATTCAGTCTCCCTGTCTCCTCTCCAATCGCCGATAGAAACCAATTCCTTGTCTCTCCCCGCTAACTCCTTACAAAATTCCCAATCCAGCCCCCTGGATTAGTGTGTGTGTGGAACTGGGGACCTGCAGACAGAGAACTTTGCATTTGAGGAGCGTTTGCACATAAGGAGAAGACTTGTGTTTGAGCAAATAGCTTTGGGCAGTTGCTTGGAGTTGTGTTTGCCTCTTCCTTGTCGCTCCCCAGCCTGTCCTGTCCATAGGCAGCTTCCTCCCTGTCTTCCAAAGATGTCTGAAGCTGTAAGAAATGCAAAATGAAATAAATCTGAGGAAAAAAAAAACCCAAAAAATTTGGTGTTACCCACACCACGTTATCTCAGAGGAGGCTGAAGAATGATGTGAAAGTAGTTAATTTTAAAAATAATTAAAAAGTCCTGAGGGAGGAAAAATTGAGATTAAGTCCTTTCCTTCAAAGAAGGAGGGGAGCTGCATAATCATTCTTTAAATGTAGGTTCCTCTTTATACTGTTGCTTACTGTGAACTTTCTTCTGAAGTCTGTCTTTGGGCTAAAAAGAGAATCTTTGCCTCTGTGCTGCTTCCCTGCACAGGTTCTGAAAGACCTTTCTAGTTTCCTTGAGCACAGAATATCAGAAGCTTTTATTAATAGAAACATTTGGGAGCATCCAGCAGGTATAGATCTTGTTTTGAAACACTTTTAGAATTGTATCTTTACTATTTCTATGCCTGGTAATGAAATTCCAAATGGAATTTGGAATTTGCAGCCCTTCAAACCTTGTAGTGCATCCCCCTGGATGCTGCAATTTTGCTCAGAGATGTCTCTAAGTCCAGTGGCCTCCACGGTGCTTTTGGTTCTTTGGTGGTGAGCTCCAGCAATAGAAAAACTCTCCAGAAAATCCCTGAAGGACTTGGCTTCTGTGCAGGTCTCAAGTGCATCATGTCTTCTCATTTAAATGGCATTTGTCAGCAATACATGGCATAATGTCAGCATTTAAATGGCTCAAAATTCCTGATCATTCCTAAAGTTTGCTTCACTTCAATGCTCATTATTTCTGTAGCTCTGTCAGTTCTGCCAGAAGTATTTACAAAGCAAATCATATCTGCTTTGGCTGCTATCAATCAATAGATGATGAGAGAGAGATCATTGCATCTATTTATGAAGAACTAATTGCAGGGCAATTAGGATTTCTTGGATTTTTCACCTGTGCTTGTACTGTCTGCAGGTTAAAAAACATCCCCTGGCTCTTAATTTTTAACACACAGGAGAAGAAAAGGCTTAGAAAAAGACACGAGCAACCCATGGGGCTTCCTGCCATGTTTTGTTTTCTGTTTTGCTGCGTTATATGTGTGTTATCACACCCCTCCTGGGTGCTCAAGTTGTGCTGTTCCAAGGAAAATTCCACAGAAATGGCCCAAAGGAGCAGTGACTGAAAAGCTGGGGTGTGACTGTCCCTGTCTCAGGGCTGGGATAGCTGAGGCACAAAGAGAAGGATGAGCTAAGCCAAGGTGGGGCTCCTTGTGGGTTTCTCAGGTAATTTCTCAGTGCTGCACTAAAATGAGCCCCGATTTAGGGTCTCCCATCAGCTCCATGTGCACACCTGGGCAAATAAATTCAGCACAGCCTGGAGCTGGGCTGCTCCTCCTCAGCCTTGCAGATGTTTGTCTGGTAAAGCCTGGCTTTGTGCTGAGGCAGCTCCTGTCCCTGGGGGTGGTGGTGGTGCCCTTTTGTCTGGTGCAGGTGCTCAGCTCTGATCGCCCGTGGGGAGCACCTCAGCCTGACCCCAAAGCTGGGACCAGCCCCAGCTCCCTGCTGGCAAATCCAAGGGGGGTTTGGAAGTCAGAGGGATCTGGGTGTAGCCCAGCTCCAAAACTGGCTCCTCAGGCTGGCTGAGGCAAGGGGAGAGCAAACATTTCTGCAGCTGAAATGAACTCTTTAATTTCAACACCCGTTAGCATGGCTGAGGTCTGCATCCCATACAAACCACGGAATCACCAGGATCTGCTGGCTCTCCATGGGTTTGCCTGGCATTGGAGCTGTTCCCACTGAGGTCAGCTACCTCCAGATCAGCCCCAGACTGGCTTTTTCCAGGTGCTCCAGCGCTGGCATTCAGGCTGTGATTAGCCAGCCCAATTGCATGCTGATTTTTCCTGCTTTGTAATCGGATTACTGCAATATTAGCAAATAAAACAGGAGCTGAACAACAATGAAGCTCTAACACAAAACGAGCAGAAAGGGAACATCAGCAGGCGGGAGATTTAAAAATATAAAAATGCTAAAGTGATTTGTTTCTTCCTTGCAGCTGGAGCACTGTGCAAACCCACGTTCACACATCACAGGTCTCATGGCACAGCTTCTGTGTGAGCAAGGCAGGAAGCAGAAACTCAGGAACCAGGGAAACTTAGACTTGATGGGCTGTAATTTCAACTTCATGCACAAAGAGGGAAGATTTCTGTGGGTTTTTTTCCCTCAATGCATTGATATTTTTGTATGCACACGTTCTTGATTTATCCAGAAGATAATACCATTTTCAAGTTTCATTTGTGGCTTTAAACTAAAAAAGGGTAGGTTTAGCTTGGATATTAGGAAAAAATTCTGCCCTGTGAGGGTGGGGAGGCCCAGCCAGAGGCTGTGGCTGCCCCTGGATCCCTGGCAGTGCCCAAGGCCAGGCTGGACACCGGGGCTGGAGCAGCCTGGGATAGTGGGAGGTGTCCCTGCCATGGCAGGGGTGGCACTGGGTGGGATTTAAGTTTCTTTCCATGATTCTGTGAAAATTCACTTGATTAACCTGCCCTGGATATGCACTTGCTTGAGAGAAAAGACTTAACAGGGCTCGAGTTTCCATCTCTCCAGCTGTTCACGCTCACACAAGCATCCTTGAAAATGGGGAAAAGAACCCTCAAAAGTGAATGAAAGTATCTTGTGAAAAGAAGCAGATTACAAAATGAGATTTAACATTTGGCAGCAGTTTTTGGCTGCTCTTTCCCTCTGTGGGATCAATCAGAGCTGACCACCAGGCTGACACAGGGGGAGTTGCCAACATTATAAAAACACCAAAATGATCACCTTGCCCCCAAAATCTGGCAGTCTAAGGGCAGTGAACCTAAAACCTCTTGCTTTAAGTGTGGCTGGCACTTTACTGCTCATAAATTGACAATCTTGGAGCAAAGGTGCTGAGATTGAGTTTTTGGTGGGGTTTTTATCACCTCCCAAGGAACCTGCTCTTTCCACCAGGGAATTAACGACGGTGCTGGCAAATTGCTCCCATTTTTTATGGGTGAGCAGACAGCTTCCCCTTCAGCAGCTTCTGAATTAACCTGGGCATGTTTAGAGCCTTGAAAACAGCAAGCATATACCCCAAAGGAGGAAATGTCCATGCTCAGGCCACGTCAACATTCAGGGGTGTTGGTTTTGGTGATAACTTAATTTTATTCAAAACTCCTTTCCTATTCCTGCTGAACAAAACATCATCAGAAGTGAAAAGGGTTGGGAGCTGAAGAGTTGTGATGGATTATCAGAGATGCAACAAGAGGGGAATTTGAGGATAAATCCTGAAGCCTTTACCTGGAGCTGCCCTACAGATCAGTGTGGCTGCAGGAAATTAGATTTTTATTAACTTCAAGGGCCCTGCATCATTTTACAGATTATTTCACCCAAATCCTGTGTATTAGTTATTAAAATCTCTCTGTCTGAGGTTGGTTTGGTGCCTCTCTGGCTGAGATTATTTTCCAGAGGCAACAGAAGTTACCAGGCCACTTAGAGGGGGTCTGGCATTATAATCCCTTAAGTGAGATAACTGAACAGAATATTGATCCCACATTGTTAATTTGTTGTGGCCTGTTGAGTAGGGAGCCCTGGAAAGCTGTAATTTAGTTGGAGAATTCTCCAAAACCACTATAATTTCTTTTCTGTTCTTGATGAGCTCAATAGAAATAATTCCTCCCTGGACTGTGCAGACTGGTGGCTTACAGGCCTTCAGTCCTGGCTTTATTTTAGATTTCTCGATGATAAAACATAAGACTTCCAATATTTTTTAATATTATAATATAAAATATATAGATATAATATATATTAATTTTACAGCAGCAGTTGCAGTTTTCTCCTTTATTATGAAGTTCTGTTATTTAAATTTGAGGAGGATTCAAACATTTTCCTCCAGAAGAATCTCTCCTGTGGTGTTGTGAGTGCTGGGTTACTGTTTATACACTAAACCCACTGCACAGTTAATTTCCTTAAAATGAAATTTTAAAGAACTCAGTTTATTAGTCTTGCTTTTTAATGTAATCATATTTTATAGAATAACAGATAATTTATCACCACTGTGGCAGATTGCTGGAATGTGGCTGCTTTTTATCTTTGAAGATTTAATTCATTTTTGGTTTAAAACATTGCTCCAAATCCCCTTCTGCATCCACAGAAATCCAATTTCTATTTCTGTCATCAGAGCACAATTTTAATAGGTAGAACTATCAAGAAATTAGGAAACATTTTCACTATTTTTATGTAAACCAGAATAAATTAGAAACTACCATGTTACTAAGCTTGATGTGCTTTGCAGGAAAAAAAAAAAAGGAGAATTTATTACTGGTTTTCTTCTTGATATATCAAACAACTTGATTTTTTTGGGAAAAAAAAAATTGTCCAGAGAAATCATGTCTGGTCTTTTCTTTCCCCAGAAGTCAGATTGTTACAGTATTGTGATCACAAATGGATCTTAATCTTAAATAGATGAGAGAGGAAAAGATAATTAATGCTTTCCTTAAAGGCTGATTTGGATAAATAAGAATTTCTCTCTGATTAAAAAAAAAACCAAACCCTTGTAAAAAGATCTCTAAACTTCTAAAAAGGCCTCTAGGAAAAGTAGCAGAGATGCAATTTGAAAATCTTCAAACTATAAATACGTTCTTTAATTATATTTTAATACATTACAGAGCAACAAAGAAGAAAGCTTTGTTTTTAATCTTACCTGGGACATCTAATTAGGATTTTGTCAGTTGTAAAGACAATTCTTTAATTATGCAAATTTAAATAGAGGAATGTGCTGAGAAATGGAGCTCTAGAAGGAATGAGTAATTTTTGAGGTGCTCTGACTAAATTCTGTCTCATGGTGATATTCAACCCCTTTATTTTCCAACATTTATTCTATTTCAGGGGATTTACTGCTAATTTCAAAAACTTGGTGATGCTCTGAAAATTCTCAGGGCTGTGTGTGTGGGTAAGCTTCCCATTCAGTAATTCCTGAATTATCTTTGGGCTTATTTACAGTCTTTAAAGAGAATTGGTTGTTGAACCAGAGGAAGGGGTGGCAGGGTTCCCTCCTTCCACCAAGACAGAGCAGGACACATGAAAATATAAAAAACACACATGAATATTAATTAGGATGTCCTCATTTTGAGTTGATGTAGGAATAAATGCCAACCTCCAGACTTTACTATTCTCCAACAAATTTGCTGCTTCTGGAAACTAATCTCTGCTAGATAGGCACTAAACCAGCCTAAGCCAGAGAGATTTTATTAATAATAATAATTAATAATAATAGGACTGGGGGGAAATAATGTGTAATGTTATGCAATGTTGATTACATTGACAGAAATCTTCAGTCCTGAAGTGTCTGGGCTGGTCATGCCAGCTCTGTTAATTCAGAAAAAAGCAAGAATTTAGCCATGACTCCCACAGGTACTTTGGAATAGAAGCTGTGTTGGTGCACAAAGCTGGAAAGGACCAGTTAATTTGCAGTTGTTGTTTGATTTAATTGTTAATGCTGCACCAACAGAAAATAAAAAGCTGTTTGGTCTTTACACTGGGGTTGGGCTCTCCAGCAGTTTGTCACCGTGTCTGTCCATGACAGAGCAGATTGTCCCTGCACTGATGCCTTGTGCAGGCTGGCCTGGAGCAGAGGCTGGGCAGAGTCACAGAATAAAGCAGGGATTTATTAAAAGCATTTCCTCCATGGATCCACCTTGGGCAGCACAAGAGCCCAGCCAGGGCTGCACCCAAGAGGAACCAAAATGGGCACAAAATGGACACCGGGCACGGCTCTGGCACTTTGATCAGTTCTGCTCCATTTGCACCTTGGAGTTCATTGTCCAATTCCAGCTTTAGCCCATCCAGTCCCATCCTTCTTGTTTTTCTCTCTTCAGCCCACGTTGTTTGTGCTCTTGGGCTGAGGTTTGGATCATTTGTCCTTGGTCCCCAGCTGGAGAAGGAATTGTTTTGTCTCCCTGCTCTGTGCACAGAGCTCACCATGCCCTGATGTGAAGCTCAGACCCACACACTAAAGCAGCACAGAACCTGCTTGTTTGGAAAGACAAATCCCTCATTCCTCTCACTGAGGACAATGTGGGACATTATTACCCACAACAGCTTTACCTCGGTGACTGCTCCTGGGTCTCTTTCCCCAGCTGATGTGGCCTCTTCTAATTCCTGGCTCTTTTCTTGATTCATACCCTCTAAATTTTTTTTTTTTTTCTGAGAACAGAAAAGAGTTGTTACCACTTGGAAGTGAGAACTGATTGCCTCTCGTTTCCTGGGGCGTTCTGCACCTTTGCTCGCTGCAAAATGAGGGAGAGAAACACAACAAAAATCTGTTTGGAACAGGACAAGAAAAAACTGTGCGCATGACCCCTGTAAAGATGGCAATGTTTCACTCTGAAATGGATTGCAGACTGTAAAAATCACGGACAGGTGAACTCTGCCTGTAGGACCGAGCTGTGCCTGTGCATGCAGCAGTAAATGCTGACCTCCTCGCTCTGTAAAGATCGGAATTTCAGCTGCACTCGCGCACGGTGAGGAATGATGTGCTCATAACCAAATCCCTGCAATGGGGAGCGCACAGTTCACACCCAGCCCGCTGCTGGCAGCTCTCAAACGCTATCGGAGCAGCAGCCACCCTTTTACAGGTGTGAACTGCAGAAATGGGAGTCAAACTGGCTGGGAAGTAGTAATAAAAGGCAAATAAACCCAAGATGGGAGATATTCACCCATTTATTCAGCTAGGGTAATTCCCAGAGTAGACAAGATCTACAGCTGGCATCAAGTGAGAACCCTCTTGTCTTTAGTTTGCTCTCACCATGGAGTTACCAAGGAAATTTAACTCTTACCTGGGCTAGGAACTGAAAATCAGGAGCTTGGTGGTTATGTAGCCTCATCTAAAAAACAAAACAAAAACAAACAAACCTCACCAAACAAACAAACAAAAACCCCCAAACCAAACGTGTTTGATTTGCTCTAAATTAAGGAGGTTTTTCTGGGAGGAAATTTGGCTAAATGACAGTCAGGGTGTTCCACAAGGAGCTGAGCTCAGCAGCCTCCTGGGAGAACAAATCTGGACCATGGCCCTTCAGCCTTTCTGTTAGCAACTGAAGCAGGGGATTGGTCTCACAGTGTACTGCTCACCAATAATAAAGGTATTGTAAAATACCTGCTGGTAGGCAGAATATTTAGAGAAAATGAAGGTTTGGTGAGAGCCTGCTAAATTAACAAATATTCATAATTTGTTTTCTCCCACTGCCACTAATGCTCCATCGGCTGGTTATAAATATCCAGGTAATAATAATTTCCTGCGTCTGAGGAGGGAGTAATTAGCAGCCTGAAGGCAGCTTGCAGGACTGAGAATAACGGGGCTGGCTCCTGGGCCAGGCTAGCAGCATGGAAGGGATTTTTTCTGCAGAGCAGGGCTGTGTTTGGTGTCCCAGTGGGATCCACACTCAGCCACTCCTTGTGCCATGGGTCCCTCAACATTTGTGAGCTGCTCCTAGAGGTGGGAATTACCCCAGGCTGGGTGTTTAGCAATGAGATTATCCAGCTCCTATTAATCTTGTTATTTTGGGATGTTGGTACATTATAAGGGAATGTTTCCAGCTAACTCAAAAATACCGAGTGAATTCTAGGCAAGGAGCAAGTGGTGGGTGTTCCGTAGCTCTGACATTTTCCCTGGTCTCTGGCATTTTGTCCATTTCTATATATCATCACCATGACTACAGAGGGGATGTCTGAGAGAACTCCAGGATAAATCTGACAGCACCTCCTTAGAAGTACTTAAAATCATGTAATTAAGTAAGAAAAATGCAGCTGATTGAGGAGGTTAGAGCTGCCTGGCAGAAGATTACAGCACATTTCACGATTAACAATCAGAACATTCTTTTCCAAACCTCTGCCTAATTTAGCAGACTAAGGTTTCAGCTGAGGCTCTGCTCTTAATGCTGCAAGGAGGGAGGGAGAAGGGTAATTTCCCACCATTTTCACTGCTTTCCTGGTGTTTACTCCAGTGTCAGTCTTCGTTCTAATTTTGCTGCCTGGGTTAACTGACTTAACAGAAGTGGTGAAGAGGCAAAAAGGTCAATGCTGCTGATCACAGCGCTGTAATTCCCTTCAGCCCCTTGGCAGTTGATAATTAGGATGGAGGAACAGGATACAAACAAATCATTTTAGTGACAAAAACTTTGCACCCATCAGTTAATGTGGCAAAATTAATATTTTCTCTTAAATTGTAGGTTGGTTTCAGAGAGAAACTTGTGTTTATTTACTGGTGAAGACATTTCTGTGGAACTCTGGGGGTAAACTGTTGGAAAGAAAGAAAAGTGGTTCATGTATGGACTATAGGGGTATTATTTAGAGCTTTAAATAGAAAATGTTGTTTTGGTATTTCAAAAAAAATCATAGGATGGATAGGGTTGGAAGGGAGCTTAGAGATCAGAATAGATCAAAGGTAGGAATCGTTGGAGGGAGGTGACAGCAGGAAAGGGATCCTGAGAGACAATTGCTGGGTTAATGGTGGAACCTGCAGGGTTTGGGTGCTCTCAGTGAGGGGACAGTGCTCTGTAGGGCAGCTCCATTTCCCTTTGCTCTGCACAGACATTTACAGATGGCATCATCAGAGAAATCCCCATTTTGTGCACAAAGTGGGGTTTTCCAGAAGGTGTCACATGTGACACTGTGGCAGGGGGAAGAAAAGTCCTTAACCACAACTTAGCTCAGGGCCAGCTACTTTTATCTTTTATCTCTTATCTTTTATCTCTTATCTTCCTTCTGTCAGTTTTGATGTATCATTGTCCACGGAGTTCTGGCTGCATTGCATGGGCTTTGTTGTCTTAAAAAAAAAAAAAAANNNTGTTTAAAAAAAAAAAAAAAAAAAAAATCTATATATGAAAATGAATATGTAAATTGCCACCTCTTTGTTTGGCAGCCTTCAAAAAACTTTGGTTCTTGGCTTGTTTTTCCTTCCATGGTAACAGAGTCCATGTCAACCTCCACGTTTTTCAGGGAAAGTTATTTCACTTTTCCTCCATCACTTGGCTGAGTGCCCATGTCGTGAATTACAGAAAAAGAAAAGATTCCTGTTGTTTAATTCTTTTCTGTACACCCCCACTAAAAATGAGGGGTTTTTTTGCTAAATATATTATTTAGAAGTGTCTTAAAGGTTGGAGAGAAACTGGAAGTGCTGCATAGCAGGTTTAGAAAGAAAGAACTTCTTATTTTCTATGAGCATTATTTCACAAATTAATACCAACTGCTTGCAAGGGCAAGAGCCCTGAGAATAAGGAGTCAACACGTGCAGCCATGGAATTGGGATTTTTTGCACCCAGATCTTTTGAGGTAATAGTTATTTTTATCTTAATATTTGTGGTGAATACTGATTTCAATTGCACCTCCTTTTGGATATATTATGCAGATAATATATTCAATATTTTCAATATTTTTAATATTTAAATTTTTTTTTTTTGCTTTCACATAAAAAGTAGTAATTGGAGCAATCACAGGGAAAACCAGCAAGTTTTTCCCCTCACATTGCAGTACAGATTTAAATTTCCAAGTCCTTTAAAAATGGATAATGCGCTGTGTTTGCATCTTTATTCTTCTATTGCAAAATTCAGTGTGATTTTTGGAGGGAATTAAAATTAAAAAATGCGTCCCTGATCCTAGAGGCCTGGTTTGAGTGTAAATACAGTTGACAAAGTCCTGTGCCTATGCCTGCATGTCCCAGGTGCGGAAAAGCTGATGATGAATCTGAATTTTTTCCTTAAAACCTCTTGGGGAAGTGCCAGCGCAGATATCATTATTAGCATATGTTAAAAGAGAGCAAAAAATACTCTTTACGCAAGAGCTGCTGCTGGAGTGATCAAATATCTCATTGCTGCAGGTCAGAATGTGCAAATTAACACGAATATGGGAGTATTAAATCACTGCCAGGCAATGGCAAAAGGTTTCCAGCAAACAGGGGCTGTGTGGTGTTTTTATCCAGCAGCAGGCTGAGTGACAGGATGATGTGCAGTCCGCAGGAATTATTGACTCAGAGGAGAAGAACATGAAGCAGGCGTTTAAAATTCAGGTCTGTAATTAACTTACCTCGAAATGATCTTGCAGGATTTATATTGCCAGGGGTTTGTGGGGCTGAAAAGCTGAGATTTTCCTACTGAGCAGGCATGGCTCAGGTACAGAGTTAATCTGAAGGGGAAAACACTCCAGTGTTTGCAATTCATGATGCTTGTAATAAAATAAAGGGGAAGGAGCTGCGGAACAGGGCATGTGACAGACATTATCTAACTCTGTGTGTGCTGACAGGGGGAGAGGAATCAGCATTTATTGTCAAGCTCAAGCAACAAATTGAGAATTTTGCAGAAAGTTCCTCGCTGTGAACAAGCCTGTACCTTTGAGATAAAAATAGGTAGAGCTGTGGATGTAACTCCAAATTATGTAAGCTCCTTTAATGCAAGGATTTCAGCCCTTTTTCAGGCACAGGATGCTTAGGACAAGTTTTGATACTGGGTTGGTGCTATTTAGGTTGTTCTGTAAGTCTGTTCCCTCTTATGAGACAGTCTTTAATTTCAGCATATTTCTCCTTTTCCAGCCTGGAGCCAAATGTCAGAAAATCTGAGTGTACCCTGCCTGTCCTAGGAGAGGGAGCTGGTGCCATCCAAGGCCAGGTTGGGTGGGCAGCAAGGGGGGCTGGAAATGGAAATCATTAAAGTCCATTCCAACATCAAGAATTCTATATTTCTATGAAGAGATGCTTTGCTTGCTCAAGGCATTAATGCAAAGAAGAAAAAAAAACTTTAACAACATATTTTCTTCTTGCTCAAGACATCTCCTTTCTATGAATGTTTGCATCCCTACCTGTACCTGAGAAGTGCTGGGTGGAAATTGGCCATTCAAGAATATGTGAAAAGCTATAACTTAGCATGGTTTTCCCCCTACAATAACCCCATTTTCCTCCTGGAAAACAAATTATCTTTAAGCTCTACCTTCATTTCAGACCACTGAAGATGCATGAACTTGTAATGTTTTTCCCAGTGTTGCCTTTTTAGCTGATATTATCCCAGAGTGTTGTAAAAATCTCAAGAATATATTTTCAGATGGGAAAATTGCAGCACTCCATTTCAGATGTGTTGAAATGTTGTGTTCCAGCACCAGTAAATGGCTCTTTGCAGTTTTTAAACAAGATGTGAATCCTAACATATTTCTGGTACTTCTGTTTTGATTAGTCAGAATTACCCATCAACAACAACAACAAAAAGATATCCTGCCAGGGAGTTTCTGGTTGTCCTGTTCTGCATTTTTTTAAAAGTGTAATTGTTCATCCATCTGGCTGCTGCTAGCCTTATCCTTGGATTTGTACATCTCCTACAAGAGTGAGTGATTTGAAGTATTTTTTATTTTCAGCCCAGCTGCCCTGCAGATCCTGGGTCAATTGCTGAGAAATGCCATGCCTGACCTAGAGGTGTGGCTCTCACAAGAATTGCCTGGGGATCACAGAGGGAGGGAATGTGATTTTAGGCTATTTTTAGGCTTCCAGATGTACTTTGCTGAGTGAAAGTTAGAGCAACCCTGAATATGGTGATTCCAGTCCTCATCACGCTTCATCCTTCCTCTCCTTTTTCAGAATATTTGGCAGGGGATGGATGGACTTGGTCATTTCCCAGAATTCCAGAAGATTTGGGTTGGGAGGGACCTTAAAGCCCACCAGTGCCATGGGCAGGGACACTTTCCACTGTCCCAGCTTGCTCCAAATCCCCTCCAGCCTTGCCTTGGACACTCCCAGGGATGGGGCATCACCAGCCCCATCCCTCTGTGGGATTTTCTTTATGGTGAAGCGAACCCTGAGAACAAATCAAGCTGCTGTCACAGCCAATGTATGGAAACTTTGCAAGAAACCTGAGCCCCACATCATCCTCCTCGTTTAATCTGCTATTTTCCAGATTTGCATCTTCATTATATTCTGAATTGTTTCCTTAGGTACTTCCTTAATCAGTGTTGCTACAGGTAGTGCTGGAATGAGGATGGAAACTCTTGTGGACTAGATGGGAAACTTTGAATTTGGTGTGCCTGTTTCACTCACAGTTTTATGCAGAACAGCTCATGGGATTCTTTTGGGTTTTTGGGTTTTTGTAATTATTCCCAGCAGGTTTCCAGTGTGCATTTGTGTAAGGAGTAGGCGGGGTAGCACACTCCAGAAAAAATGTGTGCACTTGGACACTTGCTCATACAAAGCTTCTGAAAATGTCCAAAAATCCAAATTTATTGAAAGTCAGAGTCAGAACTGAGAACCAGCAATCCAAGACTTCCACGGTCTTTGCTACAACAGGAGTGGGAAGATGAGGGATGAGTTAATCAGTGAGTTGCTAATTTACCTTTAATCAATAACATCCTTAATAAGTCTGTGTTATCAAAGGCTAAACCATAAATTGCTCTGCTGCCTCCCATTACTGCGCAATCAGCGCTCGCACTTTTAATAAAATAATTAATAAAATAGAGCTAAATTTCATTATCATCTCTCGAAACGAGCTTGTGCTCACCTCTGGCTTGAGCTCTCAGTTGTCCTCGATTGTCACAGCAGTGGGGACCCTCTCCAAGGCCTTCCCACTGGGATTTTATTCCGGGCTGGAAGGGGAATTTAATTGTCGCTTTCCTGATCCTCAGACTTGCCTCACCCACGCGGCTCGCACGTGAATTTCCAATTCAATTTCACTCTCAAATGGGAGCAGCCACAAATCCAAACACCTTGCTGAAGCTGCACAAAATGAATTATGTGGATAACAATATTTCATCAGGCTTGGACAGTGGCTGTGTTTTGTCCAAAGCAGTAAAACTGTGTAAATGAATCTCTAACTCAATGCAATATTCATGACTTGGATCTCATCCTTTAGAAACAGGGGCATAGGGTAGGGAATTGCCTCTTACCCTGGTGGAATTCTTTTATTTAAGCCTGCAAATAATATTTAAGAAAAAAAAATTCCTTCACAGGTTTAAGTAATTGCAAATATTTTATATCAAAGCTGGTGAGGGCCAGTTCTCTCTGGCCTTCTGCTCCTCAGACTTTCTGTTCTTCATGGGTTTCATTCAAACCTTGGGATTATCTCGGCCACAGTGGGCTTGGGGTCATTATTTGGGGTCTCTTGCAACCTTTGGTCAGTTGTGCCACAGTTGGCTGTCCTGGCCATGGCTGCCAACCCTCTTTTTCTGTCTTTTTTGTCCTTTAATTCCTGTTGCTCCATCCAGCTGGCCCCATTTGCTCCCATTAGTGCTACAATTCCTCCCTACTTCGAGCAGCTTTGAAGGATAAGCCTAAGAAACAAGCTAAGTACAAAAATGAAAATAAAATAATAAAAGAAGCCCACCTCCACAATATTTTAAATATTTTTTGTCATTTCTTTAATTGCATTTTGGTAACAAATCACCAAATCACAAATCTCCCCCAGTTATGTCTGTCTTGCTCCATGAGTAACATCGTGGAATAAATAAGAGTAAGGTTTCCTTTAAATGTTTCAAAACCTTGTGTCATCAATAATAAGTTTTTCCTGATTTTTCTCAGCACTCCTAAATTCAATAAGGCTTTAGAGGAGCCAGTCTGACCAGCACGTGATGCTTTAGCAGAGACATCTCAGTTCTCTGTGCATCCCTTTTCCAAGTGATTTCCTGAAGTAGTTTTGGGTTGAGGTTTTACAGAATGCAGTTTCTTCTGTTTTCTAGGAATACCTGCCAATGTTTTTGTGATACTTGTTGGAAATATTTCACCTCTAAATTCCCAGGTTTCTCAGGCTCACGTTCACTGAGTGCTGTGGAGTAACAGCAACAGAGACTTTTGAACATTTGATGCAAATTCTGGGCTTCTAATGGGCAATAAGTGATGTTATTAATAATTGTTAAACAGCAAATATTTTCAGCTCCTGCATTGTGGATTTCCATTGGCAGCTAAATGTATTGCAGCTGTGGAAATGCAGATGTGCTCAGCCCAGGTTTATTTTTGTCAGCTCACTCACCACAAAACCTTGGGTCATAGATGAATGTTCGAATATGATGTAGAGGATATCACTCCAAATCTGGAATTTGTGGTGGGAATCCTGCTGCCACCTGCTGTCAGACAAGAAATTGGGTGTTTCCCTGCAGAATCCTGTGATTCTGACCAATTTTAAAAAGTAACAACTTTTAATTTCCACATTTTTTTAACTTATTGAATTTCAGGCTCTTTGCATTTTCTCCCTTAAGAAGACATTAGTTTCATAACTTCTAATTTGTTTTCTTATCATAGCAGGTCTGTTGAACATCTGTTTGGCATTTCATTTTTAATATTTCCATAAATTGTGAGTGTGGGTAAATTGCAGGGTGTGCTGTTGATGGCTTGCATTTATTGCAGGCGGGATGTGGGGAAGTGGAAGGCTCATCAGCAAGGGAATTTGTGTCTGTGGTTTTGTATAGACTTTAAGGCAGCCAGATGTTGGCTCAGATGGAGCATTTCCAACATGACTCAGAATGTTTCTGACTGCTGTTTGTGTTCTGGGCTGGAGCATTGGCAGGGAGCTGGGAGAAGGAAGAGCTGCTGTTGAGGCAAGTGGATAATGGCAGGTTTTCATTTGGGAGCTTGGAGTTGATATCTGAGCCAAAGGATAACTCTGATACCTCTGGTTTCAGGCCTGGAGTCATTGTGGATGGGTGCAGAGAGCACAAAAACAGTGATTTTACTTTGTCTTACTTTTATCTCTTAGCACTAATACCCACTATCAAAAAGCACTTATTCCGTCTTTTAAATAAAGAAGTGGGACATAAATTCAGGAGATGAAAAGGGCGTGTGATAATAGGGCAGAGTCAGCACTGGGGTTGTCCATGATGTGGATGGATGGATGGATGGATGGATGGATGGATGGATGGATGGATGGAGATGGATGGATGGATGATGCATGGATGGATGGATGATGGATGGATGGATAGAGATGGATGGATGGATGGATGGATGGATGGAGATGGATGGATGATGGATGGATGGATGGATGTATGGATGGATGGATGGATGGATGGATGGATGGATGGATGGATGGAGATGGATGTCCATTCTCCTCATGGCATCAATCACTGTTGTGGCAGGACATCAGCACATTCCTGCACTGAGGGGTTTAAGCTGAAATGAACTGCAGAGGCTGCAAATCTGTACTGAATTCACTTTTGAGGCAACACAGGCATGATCTAGAGCTCCTTAAAGCCACTGCAGATGTTGCCTTTGGCTTCAGCAGATTTGGATGAGACCTTGAAACCTGGAGGAGCTCAGCTCTTTTGTGTGGTTATCTTAACAAGTAAAGCTGAAACGAGAGAAAGTGCCAGTGTTAGAGATGGAAGGTGCTATTTAAACAGAGAAAGAATCTCCTTTCTCTTCGCCTTTTAGGCTCTGATTTCTGATGGTCACTATAGCAACAGGAACCTAAGAGATGAAGAACTGGAAAACATGCACTTCACTATGACAAGTTCAATTTACAGCCAGCTCAGCAATGTAACAAATCTGTGTCATGTTTAATGAGAAGCTGTGCACAGGTAACAGAGCAGTGGAAGGTTGGGGTGTGCTACGAGGTGGGAAAACCTGAGTTTGACTACATGCTAATGACTCTTCCTCATTAAAGACCTCAGGATGAAGGAAATGTTGTGATGGAGCCTGGACTTCTGTCAAAACAGCTCGAATCAGGCAGGGAGAACATTAATTTTACATTTTGGGTTTTTTAACTCTGCGTTTTTGACACTCTGGGTGTGGCAGCAGCGGGGCTGCGGGCTCTGGGCTGCAGCAGTGCCTTGGCACAGAGCTGGGCTCTTGCTGGTGGCAGGGGATCCCAGAGGGACCAAAAAGCAATTCACTTGTACAAACAACTAATCTGTGAAAACCTGGCCCAAAGGCAGCTCTTGCTTTGGAGACAAAGGCACTCAAATCTTTCACCCTGGAGTGCTGGGGCAGCTGTGAACTCCCAGCGCTGGCAACAGGACAGGACTTCCCAAAGAGCAGGATAAAGAGCTTGGAAACTCTGCCTGAAATGCATTTTGTATCTATCACACCTGGATTTTTCTGGGCTGTCTTATCCCATGAGCTGTCATAGGCTTTGGTGGAGAATGGTTCTGCCCACAGAAAATCAGGTGTGTGGGTTGCAGGGGGGGCACAGGATCCGTGTCCATGAGCGTGGGGCTCTGGTAATTGCATCTCACCCAACAAAATTTTCTTCTTTTGTTTTTTGGCTTCATTTTTCTTTCCCCCTCCTGCCAACAGCCTGATTTTCTCTTTGCTGATTAGGCCATTCTGTGCATTTTTGACTGCTCTCTCCAGCACATCTCTCCTGCCTGTCCAACCCCCTTTTCCGTGTGCTCCCTGCTGTGATATGAGCACTACAGATCAAGAGGACAATCAGCTGGAGAACAATATGACAGCAGGTGGGGATTATTCTCTCCCTTCTGATGTGACTCAAATATGTGTCAGTCACCAAACAAAACCCTCTTTCAGTTTAGAGGCAAAAATAGATTGGTACATGGGTAAATCAGCAACAATAGATTTTTTTTTTTTCTCTCTCCACAAATCTGCATTTTTTTTCCCTAATGCTGCTTTTATGCATCTGACTTTTAGCAGCTGTGATTTCTGTTCCTGGTGAATGTACATGGACTTTATTCAGCTAGATCAAGCACTTTTGTGTCAGTAATTACTGTGATGGAGCAGTTCAGTACTGGGCAAGGTTGTGCATGCTGTTAATATTATGCCTTACTAGTAGGACTGTACTTGTGCAGAGTCTTTATAGGCTAAGGAGTATAATCAGAAGATAAAGTGGATTCAGTGTGAACAAGATTAGACAAAAAAAAAAAAAGGTTTAAAAGGTTTGCAGGAAAGCAAGCTCGCCTTCACACCATCAGTCCAGCAGGTGTGAGAACCTGGGTGAACTGGATCAGCCTAAGCTCATGTATAACCTCTCTCTTTCTGCCTTAGCACTGCCAAAACTTAGCAGCACTGAGCTCTCTGGAGCTGAGGGAGCTCTCTGTGGGTCAGAAGATGCTCAGGGTGCATTTGGGCTTGGAGGAGGGAGGAAGCAGCAGCATCCTGGCATTCCAGCGTCCCAACATCCCTCTGATGCCTTGTGCAGGCTGGCCTGGAGCAGAGGCTGGGCAGAGTCACAGAATAAAGCAGGGATTGATTAAAAGCATTTCCTCCATGGATCCACCTTGGGCAGCACAAGAGCCCAGCCAGGGCTGCACCCAAGAGGAACCAAAATGGGCACAAAATGGACACCGGGCACGGCTCTGGCACTTTGATCAGTTCTGCTCCATTTGCACCTTGGAGTTCATTGTCCAGTTCCAGCTTTAGCCCATCCAGTCCCATCCTTCTTGTTTTTCTCTCTTAGCCCACGTTGTTTGTGCTCCTGGGCCTGAGGTTTGGATCATTTGTCCTTGGTCCCCAGCTGGAGAAGGAATTGTTTTGTGTCCCTGCTCTGTGCACAGAGCTCACCATGCCCTGATGTGAAGCCCAGACCCTCACACTAAAGCAGCACAGAATGTGAAAAATAGAAAAGCTAAAACCTGAGGCATCTCAGCATCCCACCATCCCAGTATCCCACCATCCCAGCACAGTGTCTGGTGCTGCAGTGTCCATGAATATTGCCCTCCTTTATCTGCCATTTGTAACTCGGCTTCTTTCCATTTCCATGCCTTGTTTGTCCATGGAAATGCTGCTGTTTCACCCCAATTTTGCTCTTTTCTTTCTGCCCATGTCTCTGCAGCCTGCTCTTCCCCTGTGTTTGGGTGAGTGGCCCTTTCTCAGGAGCACTCCTGGTGTCACCTCCCTGTCCCACCCACTGGAGCTGCCAAGGTGCTTCTCACTCTGCCTGACTTTGCCACCTCGACTCTGCTTACTCACATTTTCCACTCCATCACATTCACATTCCTCATTCTCCCTTTTATTCCTTTCCAAAATTCTTCTCTTTCTTATTTTAGTCATAGACATTTTCATGTCTCCTGCCTCCTTTTTGTTCCTCTTCATCAGTGCCGCTGCCTTTCTCTCACAGAAGCTTCAGACCTTGCTCAGAAATGCTCCCTTTGCCCTTTGAATTAGCACTTTTATTTCCTTCCTCCTCTCTAGCCCATGCCCTGGTGAATATTTGTTGATTTTACCTTACCTAATGAGCATTTGAGGTACTTAAATAATCACTGGAGCACTGGTTGGGACCCTTTGTGTCTCCCTTCCTGGATGGATGCTCTGATGAGGGGCCAGATGATGATTAAAAAAAAAAAAAAAAGGTAAAAAAAATCCACTCTACGCTGCACAACAAATCTTTAGTTGTCCTCTCCAAAGTGGAACAGCTTCAGCACAGCCTGCAGGCTGGCAGCCAGGGCTGTCTTTTGGGAAACAGGAGATATTTTGAGCGCAGCAGCAGAGAGAACAGAACCCAAATTGCTGAGCTATTACTGAAGGCAGCTCTGCTGTAACACTCCACTGATCCCCCTCCCTCGTTTTGTCTCTCAAGGAAAGGTCTTGGCTCCGTGCTGTGAGGAGCTGGCTCAGAGCTGTGTGTCCTGAAGGGAGCAGTGAGATCCCTGCCCTCTGCATCCCCTTTACTCCCCTCTCCCTGCTCAGGGCTGGCTGCTGGCCCAGGTCACACTCTGGGTCCCAGCTGGCCCCTGGGGACCATCGGGGGGCAGGGTCCCTCCTGGGGAGGATGCTGAGCTCAGGTTCTGGTCTCAGGGCAGGCTCAGTGCTGTCTGGAGCCTCGTGGGTTTGGGTTTGGTGTTTCTGGCACGGCAGGGATGTCCTAAGGGGCTGCTGGCTCTCAACCCTGAGGAGCACTGGGCTGGACACCCCCAGGTTTGGCCCTGTTCCAGCCCCATCACCTGCTCAGGAATGGCAGTGCTGCCTCCCCAGCCTCGGGACAGCTCTGTGCCCTGTGCCACTGTCAGCCCCAGCCCTGTGACTCCTTTAAACCTGTCAAGGACCAAGGCAGACCCCAGCACTGGGCTGGGCTTTAGGGCAGAGCTCCTGGCTGGGGGAAATCCCCGTTCCCCTATCGATGTCTGCTCTGCTTTTATCTCTGCTCAGCATTTTCTCTTTCCCACCTTGTGATCCTCAGCCTGAAATAATTGAAAAGCCATATAAAGTGTCTTATTTATCTTTGCTCAAGATAGCAGCTTGTTCTACCTTAAGTTCCCCGAGGACTCGGGGGCAGACTTTTTCAAAGCACTGCTTCATTTTTGGGTGAGCAGCACAAAGTTTTCTAATGTCTATAAAACTTGGGATTGCTTTCTGCAGACTCCAAACAGGTGATCACGTGGCACTCCAATCTCTCACTTCTTTATGGGGTTATCATCTTGTGCCTCTCCAATTTTAAGGATTTTTTAAGTGCTGCTTTTCTGCTGTACTTTCATTTTGCCGAGATCTCACATCTTCTTGTTTGCTGCGGGCTCAGGATGTGGCAGACCTTGTCTTCCTGCCATAACTTTTTTGGGATCAAAGCAACTTTGTCTTTAAAAATGCAATAGGTATTGAATTATTTTATTTTTATTAAGAGTGTTGAAAAAATAGTCATCCCAGCAATAATCTAAATGGAGCGTTGCAGCTGAGTTATGTAAATCTTTTAAATTTTTGTCTGGTTTTAGTTAGAGAGAATCCAAAATGTCAAATTCTTATGGAATGTGGACAGCTTTTGGGTATTTGTTCCTGAAAAACCACATTACTAATTTGTTGTGTGTTTTACTTTCCTTTATCTTTTTTTTTTTTATATATCAGCAATGGATTAACAAAAACCCGTGACATTTTTTGGTTGCTCTTGAGCCATGTCTTCTAGTTTTAGCAAGCTACTTCAAATCATATATACACATATTTATATATAACTATATCTTGGGATCTGGTGTATGTAATTTTACAATATTTACCAAACTAAGTTGCCTTCTTACTAAAAATGAGACAAAAAATTTTAGGTGTCATGCCTCAAGGTTTGTGGGGGTTGTTTTTTAGGCCCTAAAAATGTGTGTATGCCTCTGATCTCTTATAGGCTGCTGCTTTTTGCTATTTTTCTTTAGAATTTTAATTTGGAGATGGCTAAGCAGGATCCTTGCCCCATAAAGTGGCCTTAGGATAGAGAAGTTGAAAAGGAGCCGAGGAGCTGTGAAGCGGAACAGCGGAATGGCGAGGTTTGTTAATCCCAAATAAAAGCCCTTAGCAGTGCAGGAAGAAGAGAACTGTGTAAAATCAATCATTCAATCAACCACAGCCCCACGTGCTTTGATGGCACCCATCCAGAGCCACTTAATGCAGCCCTAAAATTAACAGTGCAGATAATGAGCACGTCAGCTCCAGCAGGGGAGGCTGGGCAGGAACAGGAACGGGGCTGGAGGAGGGAGCTCAGCACAACGTGAACATCCAGCCCTGAGCTGCTGGGATTTGGGGGTTGGACTGGTCTGCACAGAGCCTGGCAGTCCTGGGATGGGAATTCTGTGGCTTGTGAAGCTGTGGAAATGGAGTGAGCTCTAAAGAAAGGGCTGGAGGGCCCTGAGCAAAGCAGGAGGTGCAGAGCGAGTCCTTGCAGAGGTTCCATGGTGCAGGTGTGGTCCCAGCCCTGTGGGGAGGGGGATGTGGAGCAAGGATGGGACAGTGATGGGTCTGGTAAGGGAGAAGAGTGGGCATGGAGGATCTGCTCCTGCACCTGGCTCCTCCGTGCTGTGTGTCATGAAAACAGTTTAAAACCAGCTCAGAAAGGTCTCAAATTCAAGAAGAGAACAAAAAGTGCTTTGGCTACTCTTGTTGGCACGAGTTCCTGCAAGGGGAGATGGAAAGCCACGAGGTTTGGCTGAAAGGGGATGCACTGATCCTAAGCAAGGGCTTGAAAAAGGGGAGAGGGAAGAAGGGAGGGCTTGTGGCAGAAAATCAGTGGATTTGGTCAAAGTGTAGATAGCAGTGGACATGAACAGAGGAGAGGTGGGGACCACCCTTGGTGACATCTCTTTGGAGCAGGGGAGCCTGTCAAATTGTCCATACGGTTCTGCTGCCAATTTCCATAATGCAAACCTGAGCCATGTGGTACCTTGCACGTTCTCACTGCCTGTGCTCTGTGTCTCCCGTGATCTGGTGAGGAACTCACTATCATTTTTAAGCACATTTCTAAGTCTCCTAATAAGCAAAAGCCTGAATGAGGCAGTCTAAAGCCAGGAGGCAAAGACATTGAAAAGCTTTTAGCTAAAATCCTCATAATTCGGGGGTTTCATTAATTTTTTTTTTTAAATCCTTCTCTCAAGTATTTAATTTCGCCCTTCAGTCTTCCTGCAGCCATCATGTTTTAGCCATGCAGCATCCATTTGCCTGTAATTACAGCCGTGTCATTCAGCTTTCAAACACCCCCTCAGACACTCTTATGGCAAGTGGAATTTTAAATATGAAGCGAGAGTTAATCAGCAGCCAGATTGAAGCATTGCAGAAAGATAGCGAAATTGCTTGATATTCCTAAGAGCTCTGGTGGCTGTTTTATGTGTGTTCCAAACCACGCTGTGCTTGATGACCTTGCAATGATGAAGTCTGAAGGGAAACAGAGACTGAATGATCACTTCTGAGACCGATGGTTTCGGCAGAGGCTGGTGCTCTGTGCAGGGTCACGGGGAAAATAGCTGTTTCCAAAGGTCAGGACGAGGATTTGGCAGCGGGCCCAGCTACCTAAAAACATCTGCAGAGCTGCTGTAGTGCTGCTGATGAGCAGGGCATGGAGGAGGTGCAGATCCAGAGCCAGATGTGCTCATTAGCAGCTGCCTGCATTTCCCAGAGCTTTGCCATCCCCCAGCACTCCGGGATGTCCCAGGAATGACACGAGCACAAAACAGCGTCACTGCCTGATCAGAGCCGAGATTGCTGCTGGAATTGAAGTTGGTGGTGGGGGTGCTGTGTTGGTTGGGGAGTGGAGCCCCCCTGCTCAGGGATTGAGGTGCCCAGCCCCATCTGATTCAGCACAGGCAGGTCCCAGCTCCTGAGGGATTTCCTCGAGAGCACACAATGCCCAGAGCTGCTCAAGTGGCAGAGCAGTGAGGTGCTGAGGGAGCTCAATCCCAAAATCCAGCCTTTGCTTCTGGCATCTTTGTTTGTCCCACTGGCCTGCAAAGGGCTCCTTTATCCGGGCTGCAGCCTCGACCTGTCCTGGCAGTGCCCAGCTCTCCCCCTGGAGCTGCCAGAGCTGCCTGGTGGCACCAGGAGTCACCAGCTCCCAGGGGTCTGCCTGAGGCTGTGCTGTCCTCTTGCTGCTGCTGCCTTGGGATTTCAGCTTTTCTATTTTCCATCTATTTGTGACTGTGCAGTTCTTTAGTGTAGAACTCCAAACCCCACACTCAGTGGGAGCTGCTGCTTCCCCATTTTGGGCAGACACAGCAATTCCTCTCCAGGCCTGGCAATCAAGGACCCCTCACTGCCTCAGGCCTGAGAGATGGAAACAAAAGTGAGCTGGGGGCAGCAAACTTGGGGTGAATGACTTCATTACCTGCAGCTGGAATTGGGAGATTCACCCCCAATATGCAAATGGACCAAACTTATAAAAGTGTGAAAACCCCAAATGTGACCCATGGTCCATTTTTGGGTGCAGCCCCTGGGGGGCTTTTTCTGCCCTAAATGTACCTGAAGGCCCTTTAATAAATAATTTGCTTTTTATTCCCTTAATTCTCTCTGGCTTCTGTTTTTGGGTAGCCCCAAAAGGCATCACTGCCAACTCCTCCATCCCAACCCCTCCACTCCAAACAGCTGTAGGTTCCTAAAATCATGTGCAGGGAAAGCTCTGATCCCTCTGTGTCTGCACCTGGACCCCACATTTGGGCAGGGGGGATTGCTGCTGTGGTGAGGCAGAGCTGGCAGCATCCCAGGGAAAAAGTGAGGGCAGGGAATTGGGAGCAGAGTCCCTCCAGCTGCCAGCAACGTGCCTGGAGGGAGAGCAGCTGCTCCAGTGGGCAGCCAGTGCCTCCAGGGAAGGAGTCCAAGTCCCAGACAGCCCCTGGGAAAGGCAAAGATGCATCACCTTGAAGGCTTGTCCTTGGAGATGCTGGCTACTCTCTAGTCTTGAAATGAAACAACCTGGTTTTTCTGTTTTTTCAAAAGTGAGCTGAAATATTTTGGATACTTGATTACATAATTAGCTTTTAGCTGCTCTGAATACCGTGTCTTAATTATTCTGGGTTCTACTGTTAAATAATTAGAGCTGTCTTGTTTACTAGCAAATTTTCTGTTTGTTGCTCCAGGGTGGTTTGTTTTATATAAATTAAGTACCCAGGGCAAGTAGCAATCAAGTGTCCCAAATGCCAGGAAAGAATTGGCTTGGTTTGTTTTGCCTCTGGGCAGGTTTGAGATGTTTCCAGAATGGACACAACTAACAAACTGTCTCTTGCTTTAAGATCCTGCTCTTTCCCAAAACCAAATCTTTCTTCTGGTTTTTATTTTTTTTTTTTGATGTGTTCTCTTGAATTCCGTGTTGCCTGAATTGTACTTGGAGTTACTTCCAAGCTGAGGATTGACATAAAAACTTTGGCTTTGCCCCTGCACCACTTGGATAACTTGGGATGAGACTCTCTTCCCCCTTGGGACATGTGCTGTCAGCTCTTCTAGCAGTTCATTGAGCTGACAATTTCTTTGTGTTTTGGGATCTCTATTGCATCCCCAGCTGCTCTGAAACGCTTGGAAAAAACTTGTAGGGAAAAGAGTAGGATAAAGGGAGGGTCAGGATTCAAACTGTAAGGATTACAATAATTTTTATGAAGGTTGTGGGTGAGAGGAAAGTCTCTTGAGCTGATTGTTGACCAGCACCCCTAGATCCTTTCCCAGAGGAGAATCACAGCCATTAAAATGAGTGTGTTTTGGAAAGCCCAGGTTTTGTCACCCAGCCAGCTCTAGCTATGGCTCTCTGTTGACAAAACCTGTACAAATACACTTTATCACAAATGTCTTTTATTTTAGACAAGGAGGGAAACAAAGCAAGAGAAGGAATTGTCTGAAGAAAAGCCTCTGTCCCTCATTTATAAATGTCTGTGCAGAAAACAGGATGCGAATAAAGCAGTCACCCTGCTCAGGTCAGGGACTAGATTTTATACCAGATGCAATAAATGAATCAAAGGCAGAATATTGACATATTTTTGGGAACAAACCCATTGCAATGCCAGGTAAGACCTCCCTTCCCTCACAGTGGTCAGCAGTACTGGCTTCTGAGCAAACCAGGGAAATCTATAGGGAATTTATCTTTTTCTTCTCCTACATGGAAATTTATGTGTCATCTATTCATTTGGGGTTTTTTTTCAAGCCTCTGCAATATCTATTTAGCTGCCTGGGAAGGGGGAGGAGTGCGTGTCCTGTGAGGCTGGGCAGGCAGTTTGGAGTTGTGCAGGCAATGTGCTGGCTCAGTTATTTTTAGCCCGTTATTACTGGGCTGCTCTGGATTATTTAATGTGTGATATCGACTCCCTCCTCCCCTGCAGGCCGGACTTGCTGGGAGGAGCTGCCAGATGGGAAGAGCATCACCCATCTCCCTGCCTTTTGCTGAGCCTGATATCACAGAATTCACACAATCAACCAGGTTGGAAGAGACCTTCAAGATCATCGAGTCCAGCCCAGCCCCAGCAGCTCAGCTAAACCCTGGCACCCAGTGCCACATCCAGGCTTTGTTAAACACACCCAGGGATGGGGACTGCACCCCTCCCTGGGCAGAACATTCCAGAACTTTATCACTCTGTCTGTGGAAAACCTCTCCCTAATATCTAACCTGTATTTCCCTGGGTGCAGCTGAGGCTGTGAGCTCTGGTTCTGTCAGAGCTGCTGCAGACAGAGCCCAAGCCCAGCTGGGCACAGGCACCTTTCAGGGATTGCAGAGAGTGCTCAGGGCACCCTTGAGTCTCCTTTTCTCCAGGCTGAGCACCCCCAGCTCCCTCAGGGTTTCCTCACAGGGTTTGTGTTCCCAGCCCCTCCCTGTCCTTCCTAAATTGGGGGCCCAGAACTGGGCACAGCACTCGGGGTGTGCCCTCAGCAGTGCCAAGGACAGGGGCAGAATGAGCTCCCTGCTCCTGCTGGCCACGCTGCTCCTGACACAGGCCAGGATGGCCTTCTTGGCCACCAGGGCACACTGGTGACTTTTCTGAGCTCACTGAAAAGAATTTTGCCGCTCTCTGGTTTCTGGATCCCAGTGATGAAGTTGTGGGAGCTCCCAAGCCAAGTCAGGAGTGCTGTGGCTCTGCTGAGCTGCAGTGAGTGATGGCCTGTGTCCCCTGGCTGTGACAAATACAGGCTCACACCCTGGTGAAATACACTTATGGGAGCACATTTTTCTTCATTTGCATGGGGATAAGGGTTAGTACAGCCAGCTTAGTGAAATGGAGTTGCTTGCTAATCCCTGGGAGTCAATCACAGGGCTGGGCACAGGCTGGGCTGGGGGGTAATTTGCCATGGCAGGTTGCTGTTGAATTGCTGGTTTTCAGACAACTGATACTGTTTAGCTGGGAGATAAACTTTCCACATCCACACAATGATTTAGGAGCTGTGGGCAAAATGTATGGGAGTTGGGTATCTGAGCTCATTTAAAGACCTTGCTGCATATTCTTATTCCTAAAATGTGGCAGTGAGCCAGTTTTCATAGATATTTAAATACTGACAGAAGCACCCAGAATAAAAACCCTACTAGGTGACTATCTGCATCCTTAAACTTTGAAATTCTTCTATATATCTAGCATTTAAAGGCTTAATTTTCAAGTCCCATTTGTTTGATATAATTTAATGAGTCCACATTGCTTTCAACAAGTGAAGACCTTATTTCAGACAGGTATTTTTGCAAAAAGGTTAAGTAACCTTATCACTTTCTACAATCCCTGAAAGGTGCCTGTGCTCAGGTGGGGCTGGGCTCTGTCTGCAGGCAGCTCTGACAGAACCAGAGCACACAGCCTCCAGCTGTGCCAAGGCAAAAATAGGTTGGATATCAGGAAAAAGTTTTTTTTATAGAAAGTGTGATAAAGTTCTGGATTGTTCTGCTCGGGGAGGGGTGCAGTCCCCATCCCTGGGTGTGTTTAACAAAGCCTGGATGTGGCACTGGGTGCCAGGGTTTAGCTGAGCTGCTGGGGCTGGGTTGGACTCGGTGATCTTGAAGGGCTCTTCCAACCTGGTGGTTCTGTGATTCTAACCACTGTGAAAAGACCCTACACTTGAATTTATTTGAATGGAACTCAAGTTTGAATTCTCTTAGGACTCTCCAGTGCTGGTGGATCCATCCCTGGAGGGCTGCCATGGGCAGAGCTGGGCAGAGGGGGATGCACCCTGTGGGATGCCCGTGGTGGAGGAGCACCACAGGGCCCTGACACTGCCAGGGTGGGACCTGCTTCTGCAGAAAGGTGTCTTTGAGTTTGGTGCCAAGAGAAGGATTCACCCTGACAGGGGAAAAAGCTCAAGTGGAAAACACCTGGGTGTTTGGGTAATTTTACATATTTTCTGACCTGTGGGGCAGGTGAAGGGCTCTCTCTGACTGCAGGCCATGAACTTCTGCTCATTTGTGCCTGTGAATTGCAGTAAATTGTTAGCAACACTAAGTAGACAGAAATGTGACTTTTTGTTGTTGTTTATTTTTTAATTGACCCTGTGTAAGCCTGTGCATACATCTGTCATCAGAGACCCTCTTCCTTTTGCCCATAATGACATTTCTGCTGCCAGCCTGAAGATTGACTGTCCTGGGCTGGCATTTTTCCAGTGTGAGCTTTTCTGCCTGTCAGCTTTTCTCTGCTTTCTTTCATTTTTTTTTCTTTTTCTCTCTTTGGTGACAGTATTTCTCTGTTCAGCCTCACTCCCTGCTAGACTCTCCCCCACCACAAAGCCCGTGCTGGGATTTGGCTGCACGTGCTAAAGAGAGATAGCAAAGCGTGCTTGGAAGTGCCTTCAAATGCTCAAACACATGGGAGATGTCTGCTAGCAAAGGAAATGTTTAACTGCAGAGAAATCTACAGTTCAGTGGATTTATGGAAATAAATTTGACTGCAAGTCAGGCCTGGGCACGTTAAAAGGGTGCTGGAAGGAGAGGTTTGTCAGAGGGGCTGTGCAAGAGGAGGAAGGGCAGGGCACCAGGACATGGATTTGGGGCTTTGCTTTGTTGTGCATTCATCCATCAGGGTCTGGGCTTGTTATTTTTCCCTGTCTCACATGAATGGCAGTGCTTGCTCCTGGCCTGGCAGCCCCAGTCCCCAGCTCTGTGCCACTCCTGCCTGGACCAGGAGCGTGGCTTGTGCTTGCCCATCCTGCAGCCCTTCCTCCTGCCCACTGTGCTGTCTACAGGGCAAGCCTGGGATGTGGAAAAGATCCACACAGAGGATCTGTTGCCTGTGTAAGTGGATGTGGGAAGCTTTTAGGGTCTTTTGGGTGCAGAGGGCTGGAGTGTGCCTGGCTTTCCTGCAGCCCCAACCTGCCTGGCACAGGGCTTGGGCTTTGCAACACAGAGGAGAAACCTGCAGAGCCCACCAATTGTCAGGACAGCAGCTAGAAATGATCACAAGGGAAATGGAGAGTGGGAGCACCTTTCAGTTGTGGGGATGAAAGCTCTGAACATCTCTCATTGCCAGGTTTTTTACCTGCTTCAGGCACGGCAGCGAGCGGGCCGACAGCCGGAGCTGCGCCTTCCTTCATTCCCACCAAAATAATCTGGCTCTGCCATTTGTTTCAGACCTTCCTGGCTTTGCTTTATTCCTCAGGGCAGCCTGCAGGGATGCAGCCCTGCCTGTGCTGGCCCTGCTCAGCCTGAGCAGCTGTGGCTCCTCTGCCTTGGCGGGGTTTGTGTGTTCCTGTGCTCAGGTTTCAGCCCAGCTCCAGCCCCGTGCTGGGTGGAAGTGCAGCCACACTGCCCCAGGGACACCGAGATGTTTTCTAGGAAAAGCACTGTAAAAAGTGCTGGCAGCTTAACTGCATGAAATTCAGTGTATATTGTCCTAAATGATGGGGGTTTGTAGATCTTTGCTTGGGCACATCGTGGAGTTTATGGGGTGTAAAACAGTTTCAGAACTGACAGCGCAGGGATCAGAAAACACTGTTGTGCATCTGGAAATGCAAAGCAATGAGGGAGTTTTGAGCTGGGAGAGCTGTTGTGCTGTCAGTCCCTTCCCCAGCTGAAGGCAGAATTGTTGTGGCAAAGAGTGACAGTCACAAAATCATCATAGAATGGGTTGGGTTGGGAAGGACCTTAAAGCTCATCCCATTTCCATGGGCAGGGACACCTCCCACTGTCCCAGGCTGCTCCAACCCCAGAGTCCAACCTGGCCTTGGACAATCCAGGGATCCAGGGGCAGCCACAGCTTCTCTGGGCACCCTGTGCCAGGGCCTCACACCCTCATGGTAAAGAATTTCTTCCTAAAATCTGATGTAAATCTCTTTCCGACTGGAGCAGTCTGGTCAGTGGCTGTGAATTTTCCAGTGGATGATGGCCTTTAATTGAGTTCAAATGCTTAATCACACCTATGGAAATACCAGGTAAACAAAACTGAACTGCAGTAATCAGAGGTGGCAGCAGCAGCTCTTGCCTTTTCAGATTCCTTCCTGGCTTGGTAATTTAGAGGAGAAAATCAATTATAAGCTGATGGAGATGATTTGAGTTTGGCCTTTGGGGGATGAGGTCTCTGCTGCAGGTGTTCCAGGCAGTGGGAATTTCTCTGTCTTCTCTTGGTTCAGTTGACAAAGCAATGATTCCTCCTAGTAGTGGGTGGGTAACCTTTTTTTAAACAATGTGAGTTGTTTTTTGCAAAAAAAACCTATTTGAAGTCTGGCAATTTAGGGAAAAATGGGCCTGTTTAATCCAGGCAATGAGAACTGGCAGCAGTATATTGAAATATTGGACCGGTATTTTCTTGCAGGAAAGGCTGTAGATAAGAGCAAAGATAAATTGGTTTTTCTTCGTGACTGTTGCAAGTAAAATCTCTTTTCTCTGGAAGACTTTTTACACACCCAGAGCAATAACTCAGCAGAGTTTCAGAGCTGCACCCCCAGCCCCAGCAGATGGGAATGGGTGCTGGTGGGGCCAGGAGGAAGGGTGGATGTGGCAGAATGGAAATGCCTGGTTTGGGAATGCCTGTGGGGTAATGATGTGAACATTTTGCCATTAATAGAGAATTCAAAGACGGTTGCTGGCAGAAAGAAACTTAAAATAGCCCAAACAGGTGAAATTAGCAACAGTAGGGGAAGCAGCAGAGAGTTCCAAAGCAGGCACTTGGGAAGCAGGCACAATAAAACTCAGTAAACAAAATGCAAAGCTGTTTGGAAGGGGGATATGCTCTTGAGAGGTGTTTCCACAGTGGAAAGGCTCATTCTGCATCTGTTTGTGCATTTAAGATGGCCCAGGGCAAGATTCAGAGGAGGATTTAATGTTGCAGCTTTGTTTAGTGCAGCAGAATTTAGGAAGCTCCTCCTCACCTTGAGCCTGTAGCTGCCTGCTGGGTGCAGGATGAGAGTTCTCTTCGATTAATTACCTGTAATTGTCATTAAACAAATGAGCAGATCTCATGTGCTGTAGAACAGCCCCAGTCTTCCACTCTCAGTGGCAGAGAGTCTGGAATATGGAAATATTCCATTTATTGTTCAGTGTTACCTCTCTTTCAACACAGCCCCTGTTGGTGAGAGCAGCACTGCAGGAGCTTTACCTGAGGGAAATTTAACCCCAAAGTTTTATTTCCTCAGAATGCTCCATTACTGCAAGGATTTACCTTGCAGAAGAAGCTGAAGAACAGATTCTTTCAGCTTTTGGTAGGCAATAGATTCCCACATGCAGATCTTGAATGACAATAAATTATTCTTTTAAAAGATCCTGTCAGAAATTAAGTTGGTGTTAAATGTGGATGAATAAATCTTCTTTTTATCCTTGTTTAGGCTATGTAGGGAAGAGACTACCAGCCAAATGTGTAAAATCAAATGGTTTTCATGTATATATTTTTCATTATGGTCTTTAGCTGCTGTTCCTTTTTATAGGATGAAAGCTTTCACCTCTCCTCCACCCCAATAACTGCAGTTGTGTTTGATTTCCCAAGGCCAGCTGCCCAAGCATATCCCAGACCTTGCAACCCTTAGTCATGCAGAGCAGAGTCTGAATTCCTGAATTATCCCATCCATTCCACTGGGGCAGTTTACAGAGGCATTGTTATAAGAAAAGTTGGTATTTTCCCTGTCCATCTAATTACTTTGTGGAAAAAAATACCCATTTTTAAAAATTAATCCACTGAATCCAGGTTATGGATGGGTCCAGTGAATTCCCAGGAATTCTGTGCTGTAAATCTTACTTCACCTACAGCTAGAGCTCCACAGTTGCTTTACAGTTTAATTCCTTGTTATTATGATGTAAAGAATTAGTTAAGTTGCTTGAGAATGACGTCCCTAAATTGTGCTACAGGCGTGGTTTTGGCGCTGGTTCTGAGCTCTTTATTTATGTGGCTGAGGAGTTTCCTGGGCTGTGATCAATGGGGGGGATCAACACAAAGCTGAGTGTTGCAGAATCCAAGCCCATGTGTTTGTGGCAGGCTCTGCAGTGGTGACATTGCTGTGTGAGCTGCATGGCAGCTGCCAGGTTGATATTGATGGTGGAATCTATGGAGGGCTTTGATAGAAATGCTGGAATTGATGTGTTTGCGACCAAGGATGTGCTGGAGGGTTCAGCACTGCTCTGAGCAGCAATCCTCCAGCATTCCCTTTTATTTCTCCCACTCTCCTGCTTAGCTCGTTTGCCCACAGCTGCACCCTCAGCTCAGCCTGATTTGGGTAATTTGACTAAACCCAAATTGCTGGGTGGAGGAGAGGGCTGTGCTGGTGCTGCTGGTTTTCTTCTCAATCAAGTGGTTTCAATCCTGATTTTTCTGACACTGTGGCAAAGGATATTTCAAAGTGGCTTTAAGTAAGTACATTATTCTAAAGCAATTAAATTCTTTCCATTGTAGTAACAGCTGTATCTGGTGTCTTGGCATGGACCCTGGGGTGGCTCAGTGGGGCAGAGCTGGGGGCTGCAGGGTCCCAGGGAATTGGTGGTGTCTTGGTGGGGTGGCAGGAAGGTGAGAGCTGGAGGGGACACATCACACTGTCCTTGATTGCCAGGCCTGGAGAGGAATTGCTGTGTCTGCCCAAAATGGGGAAGCAGCAGCTCCCACTGTGTGTGGGGTTTGGAGTTCTACACTAAAGAACAGCAGGATTACAAATAGATGGAAAATAGAAAAGCTGGAATCCTAAGGCATCACAATTAGCACCCCAGCCAGCCTTGGCCAGAGCCAAGCAGGGGAGGTGACAGCTCTGCTGGCTGTCCCTGCCCCTCGGGCTGGCACCAGGCTGGCCAGGAGGAGCTGTGGCACGGTGCCACCATGCCCTGCTCCTGCAGGGCTCCTCACCAGGGTGGGACTGTGGCCAGAGGAGCAGGGAATGTGTGCAGATTGAGCAGGATGTGAGTCCCCAAACCCAGCAGTGCAGAGCTGAGCTGGGCTCTCCTGGACAGGTGCAGCCCCTGGCACTGCCTCCAAAGCTGTGCTTCCACCCAGGCTCTCACTGCACACCACCATCTGTTGGGAAGGGCACTGGCTCCTTTTGCACACCCTCAAGCCTAATTTGCTCATGAAAAATGGAGACCCAGCTGCCCACGTGCTCCTGCAGGTGAGGCTCTGCCTTGAAGTTTCTGTGAACAAAGCCACAAATTCTGGTGGCTCCCCAAAAGCTGTGCTGGGACTGCAGGGCACTCCTGGTTCTGGGAATGCTGCTGCAGCCAGCCCAGCCTTACACAGCATTCCCCTGACCCCAAATGTGTGATTGGTGTTGAAAGCAATGTCAATCAAAATGGGTGGTTTCTGCAATATTGTGATCTGCTTGGAAATAACCTGCTCCTAACTCAGAAGGGAGCAAAAGAAGGAACAGAAAATTGCCTTTGTGCTGGATTTAATATTTACATCTCAGACTTTGCCAAATAGGTTTGTTATTTATAGCAGGAGCAGCAGGAATATTCATCAGTTGCCATGGACATATTAAGCTCACCAAGTACAACAGTGAAGCACAATCTGCACTGGAGTAATTTTAAACGCTTTCACACCGAGCGAAATAGTTTGTATTAAATTTAAGAGTTAAACGCTGGGTTTCTCCAGTGCTGTTTCTGGGGTTTCAGATATAAAAATGGAAATGCTTTATTGGAAATTTAATGGGAAGAGCAGTGCTGTATACAGGAACCCTAAAGAACTCCCTGTCACTAGGCAGCGGTCAGGATCGCAATTTACAGGGCTTAAAAAGCAGAATATGCAATGAGGGTGCCTAGAATCCCATTAATAGGGATATATTTTTGATGAGTTGAAATAGTAAATGTAAAATAACATTTTGTAATTTAAATGGAAGCATATTTAGGGGCTGGGTACTGCCTTATTGCTGTTGGCATCTGTATTTGAAGTGTTGGTTGGTGTGTCTGACCCGGGGCAGTAATCACACATGACCAAATCCTCTTGTTCTGCTTTTTTGGGCAAGCAATCCTCCTTTCTGAAATGCCAGGCTTCCAAAATATTGCTGGAGATGCAGGTTTTTCTTTCTTGGGCTAATTTAGGGGAAAAAAAAGACAGAGAAATTATCCAAAGCTTTGTAGCCAGAGCCTGTGCAAGGGGTTAAATCTGGGCAGGGAGATCTCAGCAGATATTTCCTTGTTTTCCACTGAACCTGCCCTTCCCCTTTCCCAGCCCAAAGAACAAATCCAGCAGGAAAAGAGCAGCTGAAAGCTGTCAGGCTTTAATACCCATAGATAAGGTCATTCCTTAGGGGAGACCTGCTCAAATGCATAATAATATAACCAGGAACTGTAAAAGACACCGAGATATATTAAAAGATAAAATAAAGCAGACTGAAGTTCAAATGTAGAAAAATCTAAGCTTTATGTGGTGAAAGGTAAAATATTCTCACAGATAAGTAGAGGCTCTTGAGAGAGGAAGTGTTTGAAAGGCCTGGGAGGCTGGAGAAATCCTTGGGGATGAGAGTTTGAGGACTTAGATGATCCAGATAATGCAGGAGGTGGGTTGGGAGGGGGCCTGGGGGAGGCTGAACTCACCTGCCACAGAGGTCAGGGGCTCTGGAAGCGCAGCAGGGACTGGAGCATCACTCTGGGCAACTGGAGGAGCAGCAGGTCACTGGGGACAACACCCAGTTCTGGAATAATCACCCCAGGAACAACCCTAAAACCCAAGAAGTGGAGCCACACTCGTGGTGTGGCACAAGCACTGAAGGCCAAGGCTGCCTCCAGGGGCTCTGGGATTTTCTTCTCCATTGTAGTTTGCAGTTTTTTTGTGTTAAAACTGAGAAAGTCTGAATTGGATTGTGGGTATCTGTTTTGAAGGGATTCCTCTCCTAAGCCTTTTTGGATTAATGTCGGCACTCCTTTTGTTGTTGCTTTTTGTCTTTAACTTGCAGTTTTTTTAACGCAGCATCATCCTGTAAATCCTCTCAGTGGAGCTCTAGGCTGGTCTGGAAGCTCCAGCTTAGAGCACACGTTTTATAAGGTGTCAGTCTTCCATCTCCCCTGGGAGAGAAGCCTGCTGCTCCCTGGTTTTAGCTGGCAGTCCTTCCCACCACATGGCTTTTCCTGCCATCTGGGGGGGTTCAGTGCTCACCTGCCTTGTGCAAGGCGTGCTCTTGGGTGTGTTGAGCAGCATTTTCATCCTGGTGTTTGTGCAGGGACACACTGGAGGTGGGACAGGGCTGAGCGTCGCTGGCTGGGCTGGAGCGGTGGAGTTCGGGGGGATGGTGAGGGACAGTGCCAGCAGTTTGGGGGAATCTCCTGATTTCTGAGAGAGCTGAAGGCTGCCAGGATGTCTCAGCACTGGGATTGGAGCAGGTGATGCTTTGGGAGTGTAGGATCAAGGATGGGTTTTGCCAGGGGAATTACCTGCACTTGGTCCAATGCTGTGCAGTTCTCATAGTTCTGCGGTTGAAGACACAGAAGTGATTGTGAGCTGGACTTGGGGAAAATGAGCTTCTTAAAAGTGATACTGCAAATGGAATTACAGAGTTGGGAGTGTTATACCTTGTTAATGAAACTTTTGGTCCTTGTTAATTAAACTTTTGGTCCTGGCTAAGTGGTGCAGGCTGCAGGTTGCTCCCATTCCCCTGTGCCAGAACAGCCTGGAGCCCTCCCTGACAAGTTTCCCTTTTCTTTCTCAAACAGACCAAGATGTACTGCAGGTATTTTATCGTTTTAGCATGGCTTGTTGTGCTCAATGTGCAGCTGTTATTTCCTTTTCAGCAATACACTGGAATGAGCAACCCTCCACTGCTGCTGGGTTCTCTTCCCTTCCATACAATGTGTGTGGGAGGGATTACTGCCCTGAGATCCCACACTGAGCTCTTCAATGTGTGTTTCTTACAGAGAAAACAAATATGAAAAATGTGAAAAAAATTTCCATGTTTCAGTTGTTCAGTTTTGTATTTTCTTAGTGAGTTTTTCATCTACCAGCTTTCACCAAGCAAAAGGGGTGTGCAAAGTGAAAGTAGAGGGAGAACTGTTTAAAAAAACCTACTCATAAAATTCAGCATGTCTTGAGCCTTCAAATTCTATTCCTTCTCCCTGAAGTGCAGGGCAAAGGGGCTGAATTAACTCTCCAGATTATTAGGAAAAACTGATAAAACAGTGCAAAAGATCCCTCCTAGGTGTGCTCACTGCATCTCCTGAACACCTCCTGCTGCCCTTCAGGGCCTCTTTGTGCAGCAGAGAACTCCCCTGGATTCTGAATTTAGCTATTCTCCCCAAATATGAGTACATTTTTTCTAGACAAACTCACTTTTGACTCTGATTTTAGAGTTCACCTGGTTTCAGCTATCCTGCAATATTAAGCATGTCTTTCTGAAGGCTGGGAAATCCCAGCTGTGTGTGGTTTTGTTAAAATGGCTCTTGTTTAAGCAGGAATGATCTGAATTGGGGAAAAAAAAAGATTTATGAAACCTCTTTGGAAGTAGTGAAGTCATCAATGAGGGTTGTGTGTTCACTGTTTCCATTTTGTATTCAGAAGGCTTAGCCCCAGCTACTACAGAAAAGTTGGGGAATTACCACTTGCAGATAAATCTTGTGTCTAAATTGTACTTCTTGGTTGCTAATTTTGCTAATTAAATTATCTATCACCCATGCACGGCCTCAGACAGATTTAAAATAGGAGCATCACTGTCTGTAATTTAATGAGGAGCTGTACATGATCCTCAGGTTCTCGCCTGGGCTGGAATTCATCCCTGTGCTGAGAATGTGGAAGGTGTGCTGGGTGGATTTGGACAATAATCCACATTTTTGTGGGAGGGTTTGGTGGTGTCATCCCTGAGGCACAGGGGGTTGTTCTGCACTGGAGGGGCCAGTGACAGCAGGACAGGGCTAATGGTTTTCAGTTAAAAGAGGGTAGATTTAAACTGGGTTTAAGGAAAAATTGTTTTGCAGTGAGGGTTGTGAGGACTGGAACAGTTTCCCAGAATGGTGGTGGGTGCCCCATCCCTGGGCACGTTGAAGATGAAGATGAAGATGAAGAGGTTGGACAGAGCAACCTGATCTGGCTGAAGCTGTCCCTGCCCATGGCAGGGGGTTGGACTAAACAACCATCAAAGCTCCTTCCCAACCCAAACCATTCTGAGATTCTCTGCTCTGGTTCATGCTTTGGGGCTGCCCACAGCGGGACAGCAAAAGGGACAAAGCTGTGCTTGCCCACAGCTGGAGTCTCACTGTGATGGGTTTTGTGGAAGTTCTCCTCAGGTTCCTGTTGGCTTGTCTCCTGAGGGAGGAGGGGTGATCTTGCTCCTGTGCAGGGTGCTGTTCCTCAGGAACACTGGGACACCCCCTCTCCCACTGGGAATCTCCACACTGGACCCCCACCCTCTCACCCTGGCTGGCCTGAGGCACCAGGAAATCTGTTTTCTGCTCTGCCTCTGCCTTCAAATGGGAGCCAGCATTCCCTGTGCACTAATGTGCATCATCAGTCTTTCAGAGATGCTTGATTTCTGTTTGATTCTTAATTATTATAGTAGTTAAGGCACTTAACATGCTTTAGTGATTTACTTCTTTTAATTGGATGTAGTGATTAGAATATCTTTTATATTGCCCTCACTGTGGTTTTAATTTAAGATTATAATCTCGTGGTTCTCTTCAGCTCCTCTGGCTTTCATATAGATACTGCTTTTCTTTTCTGATTTCATTTTGTTTATTCGTTTTTCCTGCTGATTCAGTAAACATGCTGCTAGGACGATTTCTTGGGAAACCTGAGTGTGGTTATAAATTCTTTCATTCAGTGCAGACATTAACGAATTTAAAATAGATATGAAAATGACACATGAGCCTGTGCTCAGCCTCTGGAGTTGTCTGTTTCCTTTTGCAGCAATTTGCTAGAATTAAAAAAAAAAAAAAGAAAAAAGAAATTTTTCTCTTGATGTGACATACGAAATAAGGAGATGGAAAGTGGTAGTGTGATGTCCTCAGTGTGTGTGTCAGTGAGGCATGTCCTGCCTTAGCAGGTTACAGCCCAGTGTGTGAGATTTTGGTGTTGGTCCCCAGAGGAGCTGCTCTGGTGGAAGGAATTCAAATCTGAGGCTGTACCAGTCACCACTGCCCTGTGCTGAGGACACCAGCACAGGCACGGGGGAGGAGGGAGTGCTGAACCAGCTCATTCTGTGTGATTTGAGGAACAAACAAACATTTCTCTGCAGGGACAGTGGCAGATTCTCCAAATTAGTCTGACATGTACAAAAGCATGTTCTTTTTTCCTCTTGGTGCTGCAGAAAATCACACAGATAATCCAGCTGGTTTGTCACTGTAGAAATATATAGTAGTTCTATTTTTTTTTCTCTGCTCCAATATCAAATTCTAGGAGCCCTCCATGGCTGTAGTGCTCCTTTCAGAGGGAAAGGGCCAACACAGGAACTCAGAGGGGCAGCAGGAGAGGAGTGGCTGCTTTGTGAGAAATTCCCATTTGCAATTAGGCTGGGAAAGCTGAGACATCCATTGTAAGGGCTTTGTCCAGCTGAAATCCATGGAAGCAGAAAAGTGTTTTAGCTGTTTTCTCTCCTCAGCAGCACAGACAGTGCAGCAGGAGCAGCAGGGTTTGCTTGAATCTAACACAGAACTCAAATTACAAACCCCCCAATCCTTATCTTTAAAAAGTACCAGGGATCCTGCTCAAACAGAATAAAGGATGGGGTCCCCTGAGCAGGGCTCCTGGTCCTGCCCAGCTGTGGCCACTCCAAGAGGGGAAGTTCCTCATGCCCCGTGTCCCTCCGGTACCAGCAGTGCCTGGGACTGGGAGCAGCTGGAAACAGCTGGAAACACAGGGCTCCTTTTTCTGCCAAGCCACCTAATGAGGTGAAAGCCAGGGATCCATGCAGGGCCTCAGAAAGAGCCTTTGATGAATTAGTGATTTGGTCTGTCTCATCACACCTGGGTGCCCCGTACAGAATCCCCTCCGCAGGCTGTGGGAATGCATCTTCCCAGCTGCTCTCATCCCTGGGAGCTGAGCTTCCTTCTGGGGAGGTTCCAGGGAAGTCACCGAGGTTTTCTGCAGATCAAGGTGCACCTGAACATGATTTCAGGAACCTGAGCCTGGCCCTGGGTGACCACAGCATCTGCTCTGACCATGCTGGAGCATCCCAGTCACTGCATTGCCATGAAAAATCCAAAATCTCCAGTGCTTGGAGCTGCTGCCAGGCCTATGATGCACGTCCTAAAGCAGTTAAAGTGTTGTTATGAGTGAAAAAATATTAACAAATAGTTGGCTGTTTAAAGGGAATCATTTAGGGCTCATCTGGCTAATGAGGAAGAAAAAACAGAGCTGAGTACTCGCTCTGAGTTGTGGGGAGATGTCTGAGATCAGCTGGAGTAGGAAACTATCAGGGAGCACACCTCGTTAGCTCCCTTTTGGAAAACTCCTTATCTGCCTCTTATTAGTCTTGCATTAATTAAAGCTCCAGAATTCAGTATTTTTTGTTAGCTGTTCTCTCAGCATGAAATTCAGCTAATTCTTCTACTATTGGAAACAAAGCTCCCAGAATGAAGTTTATTCTTACAGTGTTCTTGCAGTTATTTATTTCATATTGCTGTCATGCATGGATGAATTCATATGATGCTCTGATGACCTTTAGAAATTCTTCTGATTAAATGCTGTTCTACTTCATTATGACATTTCTGTACTTGTAGTACCCGATTTGATGTGTACAGCTTAATAACACAACTAGACATGAATGCTAATAACTTTACAATTCATTGCATTGCTATTTTTTAATGTAGATGAATTTTAAAACAAGTTTCTCTTGCTGCGGGCTTACATGAATCATATAAATTAGAAGGTAACAAAAGAACATATTAGCATTTGTTAGCCTGGATGCACAAATTTTGTAGTAACCATTTTAATATGTACTACAACTTTTCCAGCCTCAAGTTTAATATGTACTACAACTTTTCACCCTCGATTTTTCAACCAACATGGTAATTGAATTGGTTTCCTTCTTGCCTAAGGATAATGATTTTACACTGATGGAATCATTATTAGATTCTAAGGATTATACTGATGATGCCTGTTTTACATAGAGCTAAAAAAAAAATTAAAATTATTCAACCGTAAAACACTTCTCTACACAGAGGCTACTGTAAGTCAGAGATAAATTAATTAATTATCGTGTTTGGAGTTGTTGTTAACATCCAGCATCCATAACTGGAGCCAACTCCTCGCTGCAGCCCCTTGCAGGGGGCCTGGGGGGCTTTTGAAAGGCTGAGGGCAGGGCGTGCCCTTGAAGGGCTGCAGGTGGGCAGGGGCAGTGCAGGAGCTGCTGCTGGGCGAGCATGTGCTCAGCCAGGCAGGAGAGGGCTCCTGCAGGGCAGCCAGGAGGCTCCTCAGCCACAGCAACTCCTCCAGCAGCGGCAGGAGAAGTGGAGGAAAGGTGGGAGAGGGGAAAGGAGGAGGCTTTGCCTGGGGGTTTCACTGGGAAGGAGCTGGGTGTTGGCTCAGTGTGGCTTTGGAAGAGCTGCCCGTGCTCCAGCTCACCCTGCTGAGGGATGAAATGGCTGGAATTGGTCCAGAGTGGGCGAGACCCAGCTCACCTGCATCCAGCACTTCTCCCTGAACATCTGAGCACTGCTTCTGGGATGGAGGGAGGGGAAAACAAGCCAGGTTAAGCATAAATGATGGATTTCTGCTATCCTGAAAGCCATCAACATTTCATGGGTAATTACACTTCAGGCTGCAGAAATAGCTGTTGAATTAATTGATTTTGCAGTTACATCCTGATGTGCTGAGTGGGTGTTGGTCTGCGTGGACGTGTCAAAATAACATCTTCAAATGTCTCAGGGGTGAAAGACATTTACCTCTGTCTGTTGAGTAATCAGCAATTAGAATACAATATAAATATCTGAACTCCTTCATCTGAAGGGGAAGAAAAGCCTTTAAATCCATGAAACATTTTTTGCAACTTTTACCTGTCAAATATAAAAGTGCCTGGAACTGAAATTCAGCAAGTAGCCTTCTTCCTCTGGCTTTTTAAAGCTGGAGGTTAACATAAATTAAAAAAAAAAATTAAACTCATGTTTCCTTAAGCATCTATTTAAAATAGTTTTAAACCACAGGTGAGAGAGCCATCAGCATAACTCCAAGGGACTGAGCTTCTGCATGGTTTGAAAAAGCTTTTGTGTTCCATGACTGCTGCTGGATGTCACTGCTGAGGTCAGGGAACGTGATTGCTTCCCCTCCCTTCAGCTTCAGCCAGTTTTATTCACTCCAAAAACAAGAGTGAGGAGCTGCACCAGCTGTAAACTTGCACTTACTCCACTAATTGTGCACAGAGTGATCAATACATAAATCAAATGCTATGTCCTTGCTGCATTAAAACATTACCAAACTCCTGGGCTCCTCAGCTCCAGGAGCAGCACAGAGCTCCTGTTGTGCACGGTTCAATAGTTTCCTTAAGCTGAGATGTAAACTTGTCTCTAAAAGAAAAAACAAGCTGACCTACAGGTAATAGAGCTGCATTGAATTCATCTCGAGCACATGTTAAATTTTCTTGACACCATTACCCTTTTCCTTAGGAAACTTCAGAGTGGTCTTGATTAACAATGAAAATAAGGAAAAACAACCTGTAAAAGCAAACCAGGAGAACTCAGTGGCCCATCTATTTTCAACCTTTTGCTCTTTGTATTCTCAGCAAAAGAAACAAAATCTCATCAAGCTTTCCTTTCAGCATTGCACAGGGCTTTAGACTATTTCCTATGCTCAGCTCTTTGGAACAACAAAACAAAATAATTAAGGTGTTTCCAGCAATGTTAAATCAAGTCGATAGCAGGAGACAAGATCTCCAGATCCCAAGCCAGGCTCTGCAAAGCACTTATTGAACAACCTGGGCTAAATGGTTTAACCTATTTGCTGCTGCTCCCCTGTCTTTAAAGTGAAGGCTCATGAAACTTTCCCTGCCCTGGCATCCATCACTGGGGATGTTGGGTTTTGTTTTGGGGGCTTCTGGAAGGGCCAGAAACATCCCTGGAAAATCCCAGGGCTTTTTCCAGCTGGTTGATGGTGTTGATAAGGACCAGGCTCTGTGGCACCACAGTGCCAAGGCACAGGTGAGACATGCCTGAGCCTCAGCTGGGTGTGAATTCAGGTGTAAATCCCCACCTGGGATGGGGCTGCTGGGAGCAGAGCAGCTCAGGGGCACTGCCCCACAGCACTGATGTCTCTGCTGCTTCACCACCTTCACGATCAGCATCGACTTTGGGGTTTTCTTGCTCCCCAGAGCTTGAATTAGTCTAAAAATTGCCCAGATTTCCTTAGATCTCTAGAGGAAGAGTAAAATGTGTTGTTGCAGTAAAGCCTCATTATAGACGTGGTGTTGTGTTCCATGAGGGATCAGTTTGGGAACATCTGTCATTGCTCTGTCACAGAAGGTGGAGAGTGGAGCTGCAGAGAAGCTTTAAGCTGAGTTTGGGGGATTGGGCATGATCAGGGACTTGCTGAAGCCTTGCCATGTGCTGTAATTAAAGGGCTGCTGTCAGAGGCCAGGCAGGCACAAGAATGTTCCTTCCTCAGGTGCTGTGCCCTCTGGTGAGCTCATCCTGGCTCCCAGCCTTTGATGGAGAATTAATTTGGGGTGGAAAAGGGATGTCTTTTCTTAGGGATGCTGTGGTGACTCGTGAGGGTGTCCAGTGTGCACAGGCTTGGAGGAAAGGAGTTGTGTCCCTGATCCCAATCCCCCAAATTATCCCAAAGACTCTGCAGGGAGTGTGCTGTACCCAGCTGTGTGACTGGAACAGCCAAATCTGCTGCACCACTAAAGAAATCCTGGCCCCCAGGCTTGGAGAAGACCTTTTCCTTGGCACAGGTGATCCCAGTGGGATCTGGAGCAGGAGGAAGGAGGTGCTCCTGAGGACTTGGGGCAGAGCAGCTCCTGAGCTGTGTCTGTGTTGCTGGGGCTGGCCAGGATCCTGCAATCCTGCAGCTCTCACAGAGTCTCTCTGAGGAGCTGGGAGCCACATTTCAGCAATTTGTGCATCCTGCAGCTGCCTGCTTGTGCAGAGAGAGCAGCCAAAATCATTCCAAAGTGTGCAGAGCTGGCACAATGGCCCTCACTGCCTCACCTCTCCTGCTGCTCTCAGACCATGCCTGGAATAATTTGGGTGCATTCTGCTGGGCTTGTGGCCTCCCTCTTTGCAAAGAATGGGATTCTGCATTTGCTAGGAGAAAAAATTCATTCTTCTGTTGTTTCCTTTCCAAACATTTCCTTTGGTGCAAGTGTGAATATTACCAGGAGTGTGGGAGCTCACGTTAGGCTGAGGTGGTGCCTTTAGTGTACAATGCACATAGCTTGGATGGATGCATTAATCATATTCCTATTGCCTTTGTTATGGTAATGGCAGAAACAGGCTCTTGGGCTTTTTTTAATTAAAAAAAAAAAAAGGAAAACGGGTTAGGGTTTTTTTTTAAGATGCATTATATTTCAGCAGCTAATGAAGAGGAAATAATGATGACTGTGCACTGTAATCTGTATTAGAGCACTAATTAGACTATAGCAGAACTGCTTACAGATATCTTTTAAACACCTGCTTGGTAATTTTCAGCCCCACGTGCTCCTGATTCACCAGAGCAGGCGTGGTGGGAGGACCGAGGTAACACTGAATCATGCAACAGAGCACACATCAGCCCCCAATTCTGCCTTTGGCTTGCCCTGCTCCCTGAATCTTTATGAAAAGGATCATGTGGATGGTCACTGAAGGGCCCTTTGTGTGGGCTGGGGTCTCATTGCCTGTGGCAGGTATTGGGAAAGGAGTCAGATAAAATTTCTGACTTCTTGTGACCACCCAAAGGCAATGTGGTGCCAGGACAAGAATTCCCAGTTCAGACTGTGGTCCTACATGTCTATTAGTCCAGAATGTTCTGTGTTGTGCCTCCAACACTCACTTATCATTGATTTAGTTGTGAGTGTGTGTTTTTGAGACCATTAAAAGCTCTAAATCTGGAAATAATATTGACCTTCATTTTTAAAGCTGTTTTGAAGTTGTCTTTTCTGCCATAAGAAACCACAAATATTTTCCCTCTGTTGTGTTATTTGCTTTTACACTCCTGTCAATTATGTAAATAATTGAATTCTAAGCATGAATTACAAATGTTCCCAAAGTCAAGCAGACATTAGAGTTCCTAACTCAACCATACATGTGATTCAGCTTGTTTCTCTCAACTCTTCCCAAAGGAAACCTTCCCTGACTTCGTGTTCAAGTGCTGGAGCTGCTGGTGCCTGAGATCTGAGCACAGCCCAAATGAGGGTGCTACAGGTGAGCAACTCTGATTCAAAGCCTTTAAATTTTTTTTTATCTTTGAGATTAAAATTTTCAGCAGATGCACTAAATCCTGAGATAGTCACATGTTTAAATGGCGTATGACCACATTTTTCATGGAATAATGCATTTAAACTGGCAATATTTTCATTCATAGGTATGTCAGGTTTTTTTTCTGTATTTTGAAATTTCTGGTACTACCTGCAATTTCATAAAACCCCATTTTAGGTGGTCATTGGGAGCTATAACTGATCTCATCCCCTCTGAGAGATCAGTTCCTCCTTGCAGAAGTGCTGCTGCTTTATGTAACTTCTGCTCTGAGCCCTGAATGCAGCAGTAAAATTGGGGTAACTTAATGCAACCCCCCCAGAGAGGACAGAGCTGAAGAGGAGAAAAATTCTGGGGAGTTCAGCTGTCCTTGGTAGGATCAGAGTCCCAGAAGAGGAAAAGATAAAAGGACCAGGTAAGAGGTGAATGCAAATAGCACCAGATGCCATAAGCAGGTGTGGATTTGTTGAAGGAAGAGAGAGAAAAGGAGAATCTCCTTTCCTCTTCTTCCCTCTGCAGCAGGGCCTGTCCAGGCTATGTGGCAGATGTGCACATTTATACCTGCTACAGTGGCACTCTGGGAGGCAGACACAGGGAATTCCAGCCCCACTGGGGCTGGTGGCAGAGAAAATCCCGAGATTTCACAGTGCTCAATATCGATTGTCTCAAAGGGATGCCCCAGGGACTGCAGGAATGGAAGGTGCTGCCCTTGGGTGGGAGGTTTACAGGCAGAAAGTAACAAAAAATTTACTCTAAGAATAAGACAAGGGACTTATCTGAATACAGCAAGTAGCTAAAAATCCCAGAACAAAGCCCCAGCAATTTTTGTCATGTTCCTCACTGGGATAAGCGACGCTCTCAGCACCACCAGTGCTTGTGGAGGCAGCAGAGCAAAGCACAAATGCATTCATGCAAGGGACCTGGGAGGCCAGAACCCGAGTCTGGCAGAGCCCCAGCGGGGTGTTCTGCCTTGCTGAGCCAGCCTGGTGGCTCGGTGACGCCAGCTGCCTGTCCCCAGTGCCCTGGTGGCACCCCTGGGACTGCGTCTGTCAGAGCTGAGCTCGCCCGCCAGTGAGAGCTGAACCTCGAGGGTTTCTGAGAAAGGCAAGCTCATCCTTCAAGTGATGCTGCTGGGGTTGGTGCTTCCCTTCAGTTCTGTGGGAAATCATCTCACTACCGCGAGGGGAAGGCAGGAAACTTGAAATGGGTCTTTTTAAACTCCACCGTGTGCAGTCGTGCTGGGAAATCTGAGGGAGTTTTGCCGCCACTTTCAGTGCTTGGGTGTCACTGCCTGGGTGTATGTGAGACAAATCTGTCCCCACCTCTCCCTCCCTCGTGGCTTCAGAAGTTGTGTCCCCTCTCCAGAGGAGATGGAACCGTGTGCCACCTTGCCAGCATGAGATAAATGACCAGTGCAGGAGAGCTGAAATAAAACCCCTCTGGATGATAGGCACTGCTTTCTGGGGTCAGATCAGTCCCTGCAGGGGCCCTTCCCTACCAGCTCCAGTGCATTTCAGGTGAATCCAAGGATCTTGGCTTGCATTGCTGTTTAATTGCTCACCTATATCAGCAGTATTCTAAGACATGAGCCATATCAATCTAATCACAAACCCAAACAAAGCAGCAGTCACTCCAGTCCTTTATCTATTGGCAGGCAACAGCAAGCCCTCATCTCTTATCCACTCTGCATACACACAGTTTTTCTGCAGCCTTCATCAGCACCAGGAATTCAACAGCTGTGACCAGCATTTATCTCAGTAAATCCAGCATGTGTGTCTGCCCCTGCCCTGACTGTTCAAACACGCAGCCACATCAGAGCTGCTCGTTTGGAAGGCGATGACAAGGGTCATCATTTTATTCTTTATCTCCCGCTCCTGAATGCCAAAACAAGGCAGGAAACAGCATCCTGGGGAGCTCGGGGGTGTGGATGACAACCCTGTCATGCCTGGCTGTTCATCAGGGCGTCACAGGAGGATGAGGAGCAGCGGGAGGCAGAGCTGAGCATCCGTGCCTGCAGCCCTGGTGCCACAGAGGGAGATGATGGTGCCAGCCCTGCCAGCCCCTCCAGCCACGTGGGGAGAAGCCAAAGGGCAGAATTGCCATGTCAGGTAGGAAAGCTTCAGCCTGGCCAAAAATCAGCTTAATTTCTGAAGATGAGACAGGTTTGAATTGAGTTTGAATGTCTCGTACTTCCCTCAGGGCTCTGTTTTTGGGAAAAAGGTTTCATTCGGCTGCTCTCCATCACGCAGCATTTACGTGCCTGAAAGGATTCAGCTGCCACAGCCTGCAGCTCTTGTTAAGGTCACTGGTATCAGAGAAGTGTCTCTCCTACAACATCCCAGTGAAGCAGGGCCAGTGGCACTGGGAGGCAGGGACCGATGCCAAGGCACTGTGCTGCAGACTGGACTGTGCCCTGCTGTCCCGGCACGCTGCCGCCTCCCGAGGAGAGCCCTGGAACTCTGCTCCAGCTAAGTGCAAAAAAACCCCCAGCTCTAAACATCCCTGACCTTTAAATTCAGGCTGCAGCGAACAGATCTGCTGCTAACCAAAAACCCAGGCTTGCTTTCATGTGCCTGAGTGTTCAGGGAATAGATGTAGCTTAACATGCAAATGCTGGGCTTCCTGCAGCACGCCGCTGCTTTTCAAGCTCTCTCATTTCATGCTGTTACCTCCATCCCTGCTGTGTCTGTGAAAAGAGCCTCTCTGAGGAAAAGTTTCCCACAGACACAAAATCCGACTGATGCGGTAAAAAAACCCAACAGCCACTCACTTACAGTTCAATTTCTGAATGCAGCGTCCGTCTGCAGCCTGGCAATCAGCAGCATCTCTGCTGCTGCTGTGTGGAGAAAGCAGCCCCTCGCTCCCTCAGGGTTCTGGGGGTGTATTTTATACATTTGTCCTCGTGCTGAAGTGAAAAACTCCTGAATTTGTGAACCAGGAGTCCTGTCCTGCCACAGGTGGGCAGGGGAAGGTTTTCCCTCTGGAGCAGTGATGCTCCAGTGCCCTTTGGTGTGTTCATCTGAGCATCTCTGTGTCCGAGTTCCTGTGCTCACAAAATTCAGTGTTCTGCACAGAGAGGGAAATAGATGTCTCTTGTCCCAGCTAACGAGCCATAAGAGAGGGAAAATGGCCCCAAGTTGTGCCAGGGGAGGTTTAGATTGGATATCACAAAAGATTTCTTCCCTGAAAGGGTTGTTAAGCCCTGGAACAGGCTGGCCAGGGCAGTGGTGGGGTCACCAACCCTGGAGGGATTTAAAGGAGGGGTAGATGTGGTGCCTGGGGACATGGCTTAGTGGTGACCTTGGCAGTGCTGGGTTAATGGTTGGACTTGATGTTCTTAAAAGTCTTTTCTACCCTAAATGATTCTGTGGTTCTCTGTTCAAATGCTTTTTCTCTTATCACCACTGAAAAATGCCCTTCAAGCCCATGTACAGCAGCTGCTGGGCAGGTGGGACTCACCAACAAATAATGTTTTCTTGGCACTTCAAATATCTTCCTTGAACCTTTCTTGAATCCTTAAAGCAACACATGAGGCATTATTGACAGGTGGAATAGACAAAATGTTTGATGTTCCTCTAATTCTCTTTTTATTCTTTTCTAATTTCAATTTTTTTCCCATTCTATGTCACTATGTAATCCAATGGTTTAATCATATTGTCCCTCATAGTGTCTGCTTAAATGTATAAGCTTGTCTGGTTATTTTGGCCACAAGAGACATCATGAATTCCATCAGCTCTCCTTGGGAGCTGGTCCCAGCCCTGTGCTGCCCCAATGAGAGCAGTGAGGCAGGAGCTGCTTTGGGAATGGCAGGATTTACGTGGCTGCACCTCAGCTGGGCTGGGACTGGAGAAAAGACCATGTGGAATATTGGAAATTAATTGAAACTTCATAGAACTGAGGTAAAAAAATGAGATTTAAACCTGATTTTCAGCAATTCAGTCTTGAAGTCGTGGCTGTGTCTAATGGAGCCCATTAGGAGATGATTCAGGCCTAGAACTCAAACCATGGTCTCTGAAATCTGGGCTTTTATCCCAAACATGCAGCTGGGTGTTCATGCTCCCCAGGTGTAAGGGACAATTCTGATCCACGAGGCTTCTAGAAAATCAAGAGATACTCAGTAAAAACCCCTTGAGGGGTGCCTGGCCCTGTCCCACACTCTGTAGCACAAACTCCAAAGGAGCAGGGAAGTCGCCCTGAGCTGCAGAATCCTTTCTCTGGAGCTCCAAGAGCAGGAATGACTGCCTGGCAGGAAAGGGAGGTGCTGGGAGCAGTGCCAGGCTCTCAGCTGGGCTTTTCTCAGGCTCCACCATGTTCAGGTGTTCACTCTGACCCCTCTCTCTTGGAGCCATCTGGATGCACAAGAGGAAAAGAGAATAAATTTTCCCACCACAGACAATTGACTGCGAAATCAGAAGCAACAGGATTGGAGCAGGCAGAGCTTGGAAAGCAAGAAGACAAGAACTTTGTTTCAACCTCCTCTGAGCTGCTCTCTGAGCTCCTCAGCTGCAACCACCAATTTTGGCAGCAGACTATTAATAGCACTTAGGAGAGATAACACAGATTGGATTGGGGGTGGCCACTGCAGTAAAAAATTAGACACCCCCTAATCCCCCCTCAGTCACCTTCTCCATCTCCACAATCATCATGGACCACTGCTGGGGCCTGGCAGCCCTCACCCAGCACAGATGGCCTCAGACAGCTCCAAAACATCACAGAACCCTCATCTTTTGAAGAAAGCCTTCCCCAAATGGGTCTCATTTAAAGCATGGCCTTTCTCATTCCTTCCCAGAGCACAGCTAATTAAGTGCAGAAGGGACAGCTCTGCTCCTCCCAGGGCAGGCACAAGTGGGTGTTCGATATCAAAACATTTATGGGTTGGTTTGGTTCCAGCACAGCAGACAGGAGAGATGATGAACTCAGTAGAATAAATAGCAATAAATATTTTGAACTCCCTATTTTGTCTGAGTTTACCAGAGCTGGCCAGAAAGAGGTGAATTCTTGAGAAATATCTTTCTGTGGAAAAATGTGTCTAATTTCTTACTGCAGTGGCCACCCCCAATCCAATCTGTGTTATCTCTCCTAAGTGCTATTAATAGTCTGCTGCCAAAATTGGTGGTTGCAGCTGAGGAGCTCAGAGAGCAGCTCAGAGGAGGTTGAAACAAAGTTCTTGTCTTGCTTTCCAAGCTCTGCCTGCTCCAATCCTGTTTCTGATTTCGCAGTCAATTGTCTGTGGTGGGAAAATTTCTTCTCTTTTCCTCTTGTGCATCCAAATGGCTCCAAGACATTTTTCTCCTCCAGGCAGGAAACCCTGGATCTTTTCAATTAGCTGCATCACAAACTGATTTCCAGCCTTGTCTTTCTTCTCTTACATGATCTATAAAATCCCTTCTCTCCTCCCCAGCTGAACTAAAAAAGGCCAGTTTTTTAAACCTGATTTTTACAAGCGTGTCTACACGGTAGAAACGAGGAGTTGTGGCTTATCTCTTGTGTTATGTAAATATTTTTGTGCTTCTCAGACAAAGTTTTTCTTTCCCTTTGATCCGGCTTTCTTGTAGCCAGTTGAACCTCCAGAAAGAGTCGGGAGATTCACAGAGATTGCCACTGGCATTAGTCCTGAGGAAAGCTGGAGAGAGAAAAGAAAACTCCAAATTACTGCTGTAAACGGCTCATTTAGAGGCAGATGCTCACCAAAGGAAAAGGTTGTCTTTCAGCATCCTTTTAAAGCAAATTTTTGCTTAAAATAGCTGGGACCAATATAAAAATAGCATTTGCTTAGTTGATACAAGAGGAAAGTGGAGCTTTTCCAGCAGCCTGTGAGGTGGCTGGGCCCAGACTTGTGCTGAGGGCAAGATCCCAGAATTACTGGAGTTATTTTTATCCTTCCATACTTTTTGTGCCTAAAGTTTTCACTGGTTGCTTTGGTCTGTGCTGCCAGGGGGGGTGTGCAGCATTCCCAAAAGAAACTTTAATGACAACTTCAAGCTCCTACAGGGAGAGGCTGATTCCAGTTTCACCGATTTCACAGTGTTATTTATTATTAGAGTTATTTCACAGTTATCACATAGAGTTACATTTCCTAATTATAAAATTAGCACCAAAGCACCAGTACTAGAGGGAGGAAAAACAGCACGTGCAGTCTGTAGATAAAAAATGTTTAATTCCACTTGAAAGTTATTATGCAGAAGATATAGTAGTAAAGATTTTAGCAGTGTTTTGGGTAGAATGACAGCAGAAGGTCTGGCTGAACTCCTGGTTCTGTGGCAGTGGCCAAGATTACCAGAATTGTTTGTATTTGGAGAAAATACATATATATTATATATATATTATATATCTATATCTATAAATATATCTATCTATATCTGTCTATCTATCTATCTATCTATCTATGTGTGTGTGTATTTTATATATTTATATATATATGCACATTTTATATTTTTATATATATTATATATATATTCTGTGTTTCTGAGATATATATATTAAAATATATAAGTATATAAGAATATCTACATAAAAGATAAATAATATATAATATATAATTGTATATATTTATATGTTTATATTTATATATATTTATATGTATATTTTAAATATATATAGAAAGATAAAAATATATCTAAATATATGAAAATATAAATATATAAATAAATAGAAGTATAAATATAAATATAAGTATAAATATGTTTTCCTGGATGTTTATCAGGTCTGCTGCTAGTACCTCCTTGAAGAAAATGTGCATTTATTATAAATACCAACCAACCAACCAGCTGAAGATGTTACTGAGGTCATGGATGTGAAGGCAAGAGGAGCCCCTGCCCTGGAGTGTCTGCCTGGTGACACTCAGGAGTCACAGCCAGCAGGAGAACCTGGCAGAGCTTTGCTGTGCCTCAGCCTGGCCTGGTTCAGCAGGGCTGATTGATCAGCCCGAGGCTGCTGAAATTGGGGTGAGGGATTCATTAGCCTGGGATCAGGCTCAGCACTGGCTACACTGATTGTTTGAAAACAGGTAATTAATGGTGCTTTATTTTTCACGTTTCCAAGGCAACACAAACCCCCAAGACATTGTTTTCCAGACCATGAACTGATGCTTTTGGCTGCTGCAGAAGCTCCCCCATCTCGTCTGAAGCTGCTGAAAAGGTACCAAAGCCATATTTTTTGTCATTATAGTCTGTTTCCAGCCTATATCCAAAAAGCAATGCTGATCAGATGCTGCTGCTGAAATGATCTGCTCTCACTGCAGAACTCACTCAATCAGCAGAGAGCTCTGCTATTCAAACAGATAATTAGTGTTGTGACAAGGGTGACTGTAGATGCCTCAGTTTGGTGGCAATGTTAGGAAGTGTGACAAAAATTAAATTATTTGTCTGCCTTAAGCATGGCCCTCCTTGGATTGCTAATGAGGGAAATTCTTGTTAAACACATGTCCTGTTCTGACTCCTTTACAGGTCCTGGGAAAATGATTTATTCTTTGTATCACCAGGGGCAGGAAAGACAGGGCTTTCCCGTGTTTTCTCTGACTCTTTTCGTGTTTTTACCTGGGGTAACAGGTCACTGCTTGTGTTCCAGCACAAAAGAGAGATCCCCAGGGACAGCAATCCCAGTGGACACCCTTCCTGCCCACCCAGATCCCATCTGGAGAAAGAACTGGCTCAGGGCACATTCAGTCTCAGGGGAACACTCCCAGCACCTTCTCTGGAGGTGACAGAATCCACCTGCAGGTCTCTCTGGGGCTGCAGGGCTCAGGGTGCCTCAGAGTTTGTCCCCACGAGGTCCTGGAAGTCCCTGCCTCACCTGGCAGGATCAGGAGGCTCCCAAGGCTCCGTGTCCCTGTGGAAGCAGGGAGTCCCTCTGGAGCTGCTCGTGGCTTTTGTGCAAAGGAATCACTTTTATTGTGAGTTTTCATCAATGGCCACGTGCTTTGGCACCCGGGTTTGGGTCCCACCTTTGCCCAAGGGCATCCAAACCCTCCCTGTGTGCTGCTGGGCCAGTCCAGTCCTGCACCCCTGGCCCATGAAGGAGCAAATCCCTGTCCCTCTGATCCCTTGTGCAGGCTGGCCTNCCAGCTGGAGAAGGAATTGTTTTGTCTCCCTGCTCTGTGCACAGAGCTCACCATGCCCTGATGTGAAGCCCAGACCCACACACTAAAGCAGCACAGAATGTGAAAAATAGAAAAGCTAAAACCTGAGGCATCACCTCCTGCTGCAGTTCTGCATCCTGAGGAGTGCAGGATTTGGGAGGATCGGGGCTGAGCAAAGAGCTTCACTCCCTCAGAAGTTTCTCTTTCCTGGTGGACAATTTTGGCTGTCCCACTGTCCTAGGATCTGTTTTGAGTTTAAATTATCATGGGCTGAACTAATGAACATCCTGAAGTTGTATCCTTTCACAGGCTCCTAACAGGATGCTTCTGATTCTTCCTTTTCCAGCCTCTGCCAGTGCCTTGATGTTCTCCCCCCAAAGGGAATTAATCGCTGGGAAGGAATGGAGAGCACAGCACAGAGAGCAGGCATGGTCCAGACCTCACAGGACTAATTATCCTCCTAAAGGGTAAGAAAATACTTTCTTCTCAATGTACCCGAGATTATCTCAGTAATGCTGCATGGGGTTACAGGCATGTCTCCTATACTTGTGCATTTAAAAAAAAAAAAAAGTGTTTCAAAGATACTTCTTGACCTCAAAAAGATCAGTGAGGAGTTCAAGAAAAGAAATTTAATTCCGAGCGAGTTATCAAGTTTTCTTGACCCTTAAGGATGGGAAAAGCAAAGGAAGGATGCACATGAAGGTCTTGTGAAATTCTAATACTAAAACACTCTCATGCACAAACTGTGAAGTCTGAAAACAGAGTTCAAACCCAAATCCAGCGAGAAGCAGGGCATGAATTCCAACGAGGGCACAGCAGACGCTGCAACGTGGCAGCTCAGGCTCTGCCAGGGGAACAAAAGGAAAGGTGAGAGTTTATTGAAACCCCAAATTCTGGGGGCAGCTCCATGGTCATTCGAGAGGCAGGACAGAGGACTGGCAGTCACAGGCACTGGCACAAAAAGGAAAACAGGGAAATAGGTCCCAAAGTGGTGCCAGGGTGTTTGGGGTGACAGTGGGATGGATTTACACTGGTGCCTCCGAGGGCAGCTCCTAGGGACAGTCCCCTTGCTCTGGCACCAGCTGCCAGCAGCAGAAAGTGGCAGAGCTGGCACAGGACCGTCCTGGAGGGGATGTACCAGGGATGTCCCAGCCTCAGGCACCTCGGGAAACACTTCCAAGGCAAAGGTAGGACTTGAGTAACTGCACAGCAGAGCTTGCTGAGGCTGCTGAGCTCAGCCTGGAGAGATTCTGTCCTTTCCTGGGCTGCTCCCTCCTCCTCAGAGCCCCAGGCTGTGACCTGGGATTGGCAAGAAATCCCTTTTCTTAGGGGACAAGGCTGAAGGTGCAGCACATCCCCAGCCCTGGCAGCTCCCAAATTCCAAGTGCCTCCTTTAATCCATCAGCCCTGATAAAGCAGCAGAAGGTGCACTCAGGGCTGTCTCTGCTGAGCACATCCCCCGTTATTGCTTTGCAGGAGTTCACAGCATTAGCATAAAACAATCGAGGCACTTGTTTCCCCTAACAGAGCCAGGGCCTGTTTACAAACTCATTTTATTTTCACAATATTCCATTGTTATTTATTTCAGACAGAGCTGTCAGATGAATGCACTCCCTGGTGCTGGACAGCTTGCTTTATTGCCTGTTATTAAGACATAACAGATACAACCTGACAGGCACTGCCCACATCTGCCTGCCACCACTGAAAGGCAAATTAAGTAGAAAATGGAGATCTCCAATATTTCTTTGGCCTGAAGTGATATTAGTTTTTAACTCATTTTGTATTCACAGAGGATCCTGCATGTTTGTAGCGTATCCCACAGTAAACTGTTCAGAGGAAAAGTGGGGTTTTTAAAAAAATTCTTACTCCAAGCACCTCTGAGAAATTCAGGCTTTAGAATACAGCTCTGGTGTTGGACAGGGAATTGAAAAGAATGCAACTTTTAAAACTGTGACTGAAGCCTACCATCCTCCCTTATGAGATTTCAAATATTATATGTGACAAAGTGCCGGTTACTCTGAGGAAGCCCAAATCCAGTGGAATGGCAGAACCACCTGCAGTTCTTGTGTGATTCTATTCACTTTTTCCTTTTTGTTTTTTTTTTTTCTTTTCCCCACCCCAGGACTGAGCTGCTAATTTGGGATGGTCACAGGAGCTGCTCTGGGAACGCCTGCAAGAGGTAGGATTATCCCTCACTGCCTCTCCACCTTTTCCTCCTGCACTTTCCCAATGCCAGCTCATTTTTTATCAACTCACTGGAGAACCAAGCCACTTTTATTAATGCAAATAACCCTGAGCTGCATTAACATGATATCAGGAAGGAAGAGAGAGGAGTTTAAAGGAAGGCTGATGTGGGGGAGGCAGAGTAAGGCAGGAGTGTCCACCTACAACCAACTGAAAGGAAAAACCTGATTTACTCAAGAAAAATTACTTCAGTCTTGTGTTTTGTGATTTGTTGGGATCATTATTAATCCTAACTGTGGCATCTGGATCAGCTCCCTACTATGCAGGTAGAATCCACACTTTACAAAGTTAAAATAAATAGTTGTGCTGTGCCCATGCTCCCAAGGAAAAGGTTCCAGTGCTGGAAAATCTCAGGTTTTATGGGAAGCTGCAGTGTGTAAGGAACAGGCAACTGCAGCAGCAAACAGGATCTGCAATTTACTGCTAAATAGTGATACACTGAATAAATTACTATAAAAAACTAACTCTTCTTCAGTATATTTACATTGGGGTTTTTTTTCCACTTTAGGGAAGAGGAAACAGACTGATTGGATAGATGGGAAATGAAGCCAGGGAAATGGAAGTGGATTTTTGCCCAACCTGCTGCAAACCTGTAGACAAAGGTGGAGCTCAGAAGCTTGAGCATTTTAAGATGTATTAAACCCCCAACGTGTGCAAATATGTAACAGGAACAAGCAATAACACTTTGAGATACTCTATCATCCCTCAGTGTAATAAATATTTTATTAGAGCAATAGAAAAGAATGCATACAGATAACCATAGGATACACACACAACTGGAAGTTCAAGGATAAATTTCAACCTTTTCAATATGAAACAAGGTACTGGGTACATATCTCATGGAGATATAGAACTAGAAATCAAGTGATAATACAATGTAAGCACATGAAAAACGGGCAGAACAGGAACCTGGACTAGAATTTTGTGAAACAAGAGTCCCCCCTTGGTTGCATGAAATGTAAGTATTTACTCACTAGGAACACCTGGATTTCCATGTCCCACCCACCCCCCTGTGTGCAAGTGTCTGAAAACAACACTGGTCAGCCACATGGAAAAGCAACTAATTTTTAACTCATTTACAGCTCTCTATGTACAGTATATACAGCTCTTGCTTTCCTCAGCAGCACTTTGTCTCATCTGGAGCTCATCAGCCAGCTGAATGCATATCAAGGTATTTTTTCTACAGTGCTACCACAGTTTTGTTAATCCTGGTTCTCCCTTTGTAGTTCTGTGTTGTAATGGTATTGTGAAATTAAAAAAACCCCAGTCTTTAATTAGAGATGCTTTATGTCACGTGAACACGTGCTGGAACAGGGATGCTGTGACCTCTCTAAAATGTGTCTAAAAGGCTGATTTGACTCAATCCACAACTCTAGAAGTCAAATGGACCAGGCTTAATGTATCTTTAATTTACTGTCATGAAAGAAAGCACACAATTCTCACAACAGCAAGTCTGAAGTGTTGTTGTATCTTTTTTTTAAAATGTTCTAATATTGCCACGAACTCCCCAGACTCCTGTGACAGCAGTGGGGTGAGAGCCAGAGCAGGTGGAACAGCTCAGAACTGGTTCAAGAGCAGCAGGAAGGAGAGGTCTGACTGTAAGTCTGAATTCAGGGTGTCTGCAGTGCAGGGGGGCAGAGAAATGAGCAGAATTTGGGGCTGCAGGTCTGGGAGCACCAGGGAGGGAGGGAGGGGGTGGCTGTCCCTCTCCATTCAGCTCCTGCAGCACTGCCAGGAGGGCAATCAAAGCATCTCGAGGTGGGAGAGTTTGGTCATGGACAGAGAAGCTGGGAAGGGAAAGGGGAGGAAAGGGGAAAGGGGAAAGGGGAAAGGGAAGGGAAGGTTTGGGAAGGGAAGGTTTGGGAAGGGAAGGTTTGGGAAGGTTTGGGAAGGTTTGGGAAGGTTTGGGAAGGGAAGGGAAGGGAAGGTTTGGGAAGGTTTGGGAAGGGAAGGGGGGGAGGTGAGGAAATGGATTTCAGCATTCTCTGCTGAAGGCTGGGCCTTTGAGAAGGTGCACAAACATCCCAGGAGCACAGCTGGGAGCTCATTCCTCAGCAGCAGCACTGCAGGCCCTGCCTTTGCCCTGCTCCAGGTGGGATTTCTTTGGAGATTTCTTTTGGGATTTCTTTCCGTTTAGAGCAAATCCCACAAAAGGGCAGCAGGAGAATTGATCCAAACTCCTGGGTGGTGGCACTGCCTTGGGAGCAGCCACGTGCTCCTTGTGTCACCCTCCAGCTGACAGCATCTCTGATTTCACCCTTCCCCTGTCAGATGTCATTTTAACAACGCAGAACAGACCCAGAACAGTTCAGGGTTGCTGCAATAATGGAGCTTCTCCCTCTCCCTCACAGTCCTGACCTCACAGTGCCATCCCTCCCCCTCTCTCTTACACTGTGTCTGAAGTATTTAACATGTAAACTCCTTTGGTTCAAGTATTAAGGCATTTTAGATTCCTTTTTAAAGGATTTGCTAAACTTTACATGGTATTTTTACTTCAACTTACAGTGAAATATAAAGAATTTAAAAACATGTCAGGATAGAAGAAAAAACATGCATTAACCACTGCAGGTTTTTTTTAAAAAAAGCACTTTAGTAACCAACTTTTTTTTTTACCCCAGCAAATGCAGATATATCAGCACAACACAGAATTAAGGGTCAAGGAAAATATTGTTGCTAAGAAGCTGGAGACACTGAAGAAGCTCAAGAGTGATGGGCCAGAACCTCTTGCATCCATACCTGTGAAAAGGAAAAAATGAATTCAGGATTAAATGAAAGTGTAAGTATGTGCTGTGACACATTATTACTCTTCCTAGATGCTAAGCAAAAATTACTGTAATTTTTTCTCACAAGCACTAGAGATCGACAAAAAATACAGTAAATATTTAAAAATTACAGAGATGTCTTGCAAAATGCTACGATCATGAATGGTTTTAGTGCTCTGGTTTAGCTGACAAGGTGGTGTTTGGTCAAAGGTTGGACTCAATGATCTTGGAGGTCTTTTCCAACCTTAATGATTCTATGAGTCTACTTTCAAGGTAATATATTTTTTTTTTTAAAAAGGAGAAAAAGTAAAAAACGTAACATTTTAAATTCCCATGGTAATTTACCAGTTCAGCAGAATGGAGTTTGCCATGTACGAGGGCATGGAGACTTTTAATTGCTTTGCTTTTTATTACCTTATCACCACACAGCGTCTAACCATTAATTTTAGGTTTTTTTCCCCCCCATCAACAAAGGAAGCAAAGAGAGGCTGGGACAAAGGAAAGTGGTTGAACCTACTGGCTAGCCTGGGGATGAGGATCTGCTCGCTGCTGCTGCCATCTCCCCCCTCGGTGGTGGCTCTGACCTCGATGAAATAATCGTCCTTGAGCTGCAGCCACAGCTCGGCCGTGGTCGTGGCCGTGGTCAGCACCTCCACCCTGCTCTGGCTGCTGGTCCTGTACAGCACCTGCAGCACAGGACACCCTCAGCACCTGCCCTGCCACCCCTCTGCCACCAACAAACACAGCTCCAGCCTGCACAGGGGATGGATGAAAGGAAAGAGCTGATTTCTGCTCCGTGTCCCAGGGCGGAATTGCATTTCAAGGAAGAAGGACCTCAAGCTGTGCCAGGGGAAATACAGGTTAGGTATCAGGAAAAGTCTTTTACAAAAAGAGTGATAAAGTTCTGGAATGTTCTGCCCGGGGAGGGGTGCAGTCCCCATCCCTGGGTGTGTTTAACAAAGCCTGGATGTGGCACTGGGTGCCAGGGTTTAGCTGAGCTGTTGGGGCTGGGTTGGACTCGATGATATTGAAGGTCTCTTCCAACCTGGTGATTCTGTGATGGGAACATCACTCAAAGCCTTTTATTCCAGACTTGATTTAAAATGGCACAACGGCTTCTAGTACATATTATATATTATTTTTATGATAATAGTATGAAACAACGGGTGGTGGCACACTGGGACAAGCTGTGAACCTCTTGCCAATACAACTCGGTGGGTCACCAGATCTTCAGCCTTAATCTTTTGTTCAGGAATATATCATGTGGGATCCAGCTGTACAGAGCTTATCAGGAGCATCCTCAGCTGTTCTTTTACACACATTTGTATGACATATTTAAACACTTCTACATTTGTGTGCTGATCAGATTTAGAGCAGGTGCAAGAGTGTAATTTCTATCAGGGAAATCAGCATGGCCCACAGCAGGTAAGAGGAGAAAGGGTTTAAAAATATCAGTTTAATATATGTGATAATATATAATACATGTACCTGGCCAGCAATGGTAGCTACATCCATCAGGATAAATGTTTTTGGTTTCTTTCAAGGTTTTATCCATTTGGATAAATGTTACACATTTAAAGGAAGTGTTATGGATGTGGTGAGTGTTTAAATGTTCTCAGATCCAGGTGTGGGTGGGATCCCAAGAGCTGAACAACACCAGCACGGGGAGGAAAAGGGATTAGGGGACATTAATGGTGAGACACTGTTAGAACACGATTTAAATCCCTAGAAAGGAACCCCAATGAAATGCTCTAGGGGTGGGACAGTGCATCCCCTGAACATGCAAACAGACAAGGCAGCACCAGCCCTGGCTCCTCCCCAGCTCTTCCCACTGACCTTGTAGCCCGTGACCTCGGACTCGTTGTCCATGGCTCTGACCTCCTCCCAGCTCAGCACAACTCTGGAGTCTGTGACATTCCACACCACGTTTCCTGGAGGCTGGCTGGGTGCTTCAAACACACAACAAAAGCACAGCTTTACTTTAATTGGCACTGATTCACCAGCTCAGGTAATTGGCTGTCTTTACATCTGGGATGCAAAAACAGCTCCAGTGCAGGCTCCTCCCTGTTATGGTTCAGAGGCTGAATTCGAAAACCAGAAGGAAGGAAAAAGCCAGAATGGCACATAAATGTTGTTTCTGAATTTGAAATATCTGTTGCTGGCCCTTCATTCAATACAGCCAGATAGAAGCATGTGCCTTAGGACATGGGTGATTAATTAGAACAAACTCTAATGATGGTAACAGACCATTTCTAGTTTTAGTACCGTGCCAAGAACAAGAAAATTCTTCAGAATACATTTTTAGCCAAATTTAGTCCCAGTGAATATTCAAATTTACCCACTATGTTGTTTCCTTTAAGGTGTTATGGAAAATATTTGAAGATTTTTTTTTTGTCTGTTGGTTCTTCCAACCCGAGTTGTGGTTCTGAACTGAGCCTGTGCCAAAAGTGGGCTTTGGCCACGGAAATCTGCTGGGGTTTTCTGTTCATTAGCAACCCAAGGCTGGTATTTTGTTATTTGAGCATTTCTCAGAATTTTCTGTTCATTAGCAACCCAAGGCTGGTATTTGTGTGCAGCTGCAGGCTCTGGGCTCTGCCCCCTCTGCACCTTGGAGCTGCCAAGCTCTCAGGGAAGCACAAACCTCCTCAAATACATCAGGTTGGTTTCCCAGAAAACAGGTCCTGCAGCCACACAAATAAATGATTAAAATCTTTTCTAAATGTGTTAAGGAAAACAATTTACTGTTGCTGTCACCTAGTGGAGGCAACTGCTGCTTAGGTGGACTGAGCTGTGCTTTGGAGGTTCCAGCTTTAAGCACTGGGAGTGGTTTTGAACACTTGTAGCCATGTGCTCGTGGGTTTTTTCCTCTTTTTTTCCCCCTCCTCTTTTCAGTTTTCACACAGAAGTTCCCTGCCTTCTTTCCATAAGCAGTCAGATCAAAACCCACCTGATTATACTCAAAAAACACAAAAAAACCCCTGTGAGACTTAAAAGAATTATTCCAAAGTCAACCAACCACCCACAGCTATTTTTTTTTCCACTATTTGTCTTGTTCTGCACACTAAGGAAGATTTAACCTGATGTTCTAATAATAACTACTTCTTGTAAATGTAAGAGGAGATTGTTTCACTCCTGAGAATGAAGTGTTACAGCATGTATGAATCGTTTTCACACTCAGATATTACAGCTGAATTTCAAAGGAAATGAGTCATCCTTGAAATCCACAACAAAATACAAAGATGACATGTGGGAAAAAAAAAAGGAGAGTAATTATCTATAGAAACTGTAAGCTTCTGTCTGTGGGATTCAGGAGGCTCCATTTGCTGCAGACACCAAAATCTCCAGCAATCATCAGCATTCAGAACTTCATCTGTGGCAGGTCCAGAGCCACCAAGTCACGTCAGGACACGTCCAAGGAGCTGCAGGGATTTCTGAGTGCCCAGGGGCTGAAAGCTGCTCTCAGGCAGGAGCATTTCCCAGAATTAAGAGCTGATGGACACAAGGCTGGGTTTTATTTTAAGACTTTCTAAATATGAAATAATTGTGACAACTTAGGTAAGTCTTCCCCACCCACTTGGCATTTTATGTAGCAATATTTAAACCTCCACTTGTTATTCTGGGCTGTAGACATGCATATTTCAAATTTAAAAGCAAAGATATTTTAATTGTCAAAGGCTCAACTTCAGTTTTGAAATACACTGCCAATAGACCTGAACTATTTGTATTTCTTGATATGGCAAGAGTGTCTGAGATGTACCTGGCAGGTCCTGTGGGGGAATGCAAATCCTTCACAGTGAAAACCACACCAATCACAAATATTCAAATTAAATTACAAATTGGGATTGATTAAAAATCACATGTTTGAATGAAAAATCTGTTTCTACTGCAGTAGCACAGAGAATTACTTCTCTTAGCAATTCAACTAATTTATCAAAACCTTCAGACTGACATTACATGGATTTGATCTCCTTATTCTCCAAAAAGATCCACGGACATAATGCAATTAATTTTCCTTTTTAATTATTCCAAACAGCAGCAGCTTGCCCAAGGGCCTGATGCAGATCCTGTTCACACCAGTGAGACCAGGGGCTTGGCCAGCTCTCAGTCACACCCCCCAAAAGCAGGGGGCACACTAAAAAAGCACTGAAAAACCCCTGAGCTGACCAGCCTGGCACCACCTCTAGTGAGCATCCACAAAGATGATTAATTAGAAAAAAATTCCTTTTCCCCATGTCCTGTCCGGGCTGCAGGCAGTGAGTCACTTCAGATCAGCCAGTTCACAGTAATTGTGCATATAATATATTTAAATTCTGGCAAATCTGAATTGGTTTAGTGCTCAGTGACAGACACTCATTTTTGGATATAATAATTTCTGATAAACTAGCTGATTTCATAATATTAATGCTACAGCTCCGTCTGCTTGGGGGATGTTAATGACTATTGCAGGGAATTTGACCCTTCAGACAGATTTAATTGTATGTTCTTGTGCCTCTGACAGAAACACTTCAAGACTGATGACCCTGATTGTGAGCTGTATTACAATGGAGGAGCACACTAAAAATATTTCCACTTGTAGGAAAATTAGTGCAGCCTCTGACAATCTGTTCTCCAGCTTAATTTCGCCTTTGCAGAGGCAGAGTGGCCTCTTGTGCAATTTGTTCAAGGGGGAACAGTGGACATGAAGGATTGTTTGGCATGAACTCCATGAGGTTCACTGCATTTCAAAACCCATGCCCTGGAGAACTTATAAATATGTTATAGAACACTGAAAAATTCAACAAGTCTCTCTCTCTTTTTTTTTTTTTCCCCTTCTAAATAACAGAGATTTTTCTTCTCAATTCCTTCCAGTCATCAGCAGCATAATAAAGGCTGAGTGCAGAAATTACAGCTCTTCCTTGGGCTCCCCTGCCATGGCTGGGTTTTGCTGACCCTCTGAAGATCTGTGCTTGGTTCACATGACCGCAGGGAAATTTAGGTCACTCAGACTGCAATTCCCAGTACTGCCATGCTCTTCCTTCCCCTGCAGGTGCTGCCACACCGTTTTTGCTGTCCCCATCTGAGACACTCACGTGGCTTTTTGGTGGTGGCGTTGACGGTGGCGCTGAAGGGCCCCGCCCCGGCGCTGTTGTAGGCACGCACAGCTGAGTAATAAGCCAGGTTGCTCCTCAACCCAGTGATTTTTATTGATGTCTCATTCCCTGCTGCTTTTACTCTGTTTGAAGATTCTTCTTTTTGGTCATTATTCCAGTACCTAACCTAGGAGATAAAAACCAAACCTTTTAAATCTTCCATGGAACGGGCTGTTCACCCACTTTGACTATTTTAAGTGCTTTTTTTTTTTTTACTTCAGCTGAAAAAGGTAGAAATACATTAAAGTTTCAGAAATATGTTTACTGTGCAAAAAAAAAAAATTCTTATCCATCTGCTTCTCACACTCGCTGCTCTTTTCAGTGTGACTGCAGGAAAAAGGCAACTGAAATATTAGAACTTGCTTGAACTGAAGAATGACAAGAGGAAAACCATTACTTCATTAAGAAGGAAACAAGCTCAGAAAAATGTGCCTTATAAAGAAGTTTCTTTGAAAGTAATTCTGAAAAAATGTTAGGTTGGAGTTACGTCAGACACGTGGCTACCTATCAGCACAAGAAGCAAAAGACAACTTCATTATCTGGGTTTTTTTAAACAAATATATAAAAACTTATCTTTCTTCTGGCTGTAGGTGGGGCAGGAAAAGCAAGATTTGGGGTTAATCTGTGGTTGTGCTGCAGCCTGCACAACCCTTCTGGTCCACGGCCCTTTACAAAGAGGAGTGGATTTTATTTAATAAATAGGGTTGGTTCACTGAAATATTTTCATTTCCACAGACTCACCTCATAGCCCAGCAGCCTTCCATTGCTCATCTTCCAGGGAATGGCTGTCCAGGACACCTGGATGGCTGAGGAGGACAGGCTGGTGGCAGACACTCCCGAGGGGGCCGTGCTGGGCTCTGCGTTGGGAAATCCACAGGAGAGAGGTGACTGTGGGAACAAACCTGTCCTTGTCCCACCCACCTCACTTCCCCGAGCTGCTGCTGGGTTCCCCGATGGAACTGATGCCTCAAGTTTCAGCTTTCATATTTCCAGGTTCTGCACTGCATTGGTGTGTGACTCTGAACTCCATGTAAAGTGTCAGCAAGTTCTCCCCACAGCTCAGTCACACACAACAATCCTTTTCCAGCCCAGAACCAAGGACACGCTGCAGCTCCAGCCCCAAAAAGTGCAAACAGCAGAGAACTGAGGAGAGCAAACTGGGAGGGTGGGACTGCATCACCTGGAGCTGGAATTGGACAATTAACCCCAATATGGGAATGGACCAAAACTTATAAAAGTGTGAAAACTCGTGACACAGAACTGAGGGGAGAAACTGGGAGGGTGGGACTGCATCACCTGGGGCTGGAATTGGACAATTCACCCCAATATGGGAATGGACCAAAACTTATAAAAGTGTGAAAACTCGTGACACACCATCCACCTTGGGTGGAGCCTTGGCCAGGCTCTTGTACTGCCCAGAGTTTATCCTTTGAGGCCTCTTAATAAACCCCTGCTTTATTCCTTTAGCTCTGCCCAGCCTCTGCTCCAGGCAGCCTCTTTGGGCACCAGAGGAGCTCAGGGCAGGGCTGGGGCAGCTCCAGGCTGTACCTTCCTCAGCTGAGAACACGGTGGCCACCGCGCTGAAGGGCCCCTCTCCTTTGTTGTTGTAGACGCCGACTTTGACCTCGTAGGGCGAGAAGGGCAGGATGCTCTCGTTCCTGAAGACGTATCTGGGCGTGTCAGGGGACGTCACCACGGTCTGGATCCACGTCGTGGTGCCCGAGGGGCGGAAGGCAACCACGTAGCCAAAGCCCTCCCCGTTCTGCAGCTCCTCAGGGACGGGCTGGGACATAAAAACAGCACCTGTGAGGCCTGGGGGATGCTGGGCAGCAAGAAACTCAGGGACACGAGGCACTGCACTCAGCATCAAACCCTCAGCCAATTCACTCTGTACAGCACGGCAAAATGCGCTCCCTTCGACCTATTTTAAGGTTTGCATTTCATGAAGAGAACAACTTTCAGGTATGATCCCTGGTTTTCACTAGGTATTCTGCTTCAAGACACTCTTCAGTAAATACAACTTTTCTTTCATCAATCCACAGTTCATTAAAAATGAATAATTGCTTGGTCAGCTGTTGGAGAATCCAATACCACCTTCATACGGTGCTTAAACCTTCTTCTGATGTGATTATGATTAGATAACCACACAGAGTGGTCAATGCTAGGAACAGAATATTAACAGTTCTTTAAATCATTAAAAAAGGGAAACATAAATTGGATTGGTTAGCATGTGCATTAATGTTGGGAAAGCAAGGATCGCAAACCTGCAGTGCACAGCCCAATTCTCTGGCTTAACCACCCCCCTTCCCTCTTGCCCTGCCCTCCAGCCTCCTTTTTAGCATCAACACTTTGAGAACAGAAGCAATCCCAGCCAAGCTGAATTCCCTGGGGATTTCCATCCAGCCCAGGGACACGTGAGAGTGAAAGAAGGAAGGCCAATGTGCAGGGCTCACATCCCAGAGGAGAAGCTGCTGCAGCCAGGGAAAGCCAGAGAGAGCAGAAAGAAAAGGAAGAAGTTGCTCTGTGATGAGAACTTCTCCCCAGCAAACTTACATCCCACGTTATGACCAGCTCAGATCTGCTGCCTCCTCCCCCACTGACCTCAGACGGGGGAATTTCGGGAACTGTGGGAAGGAAATGCAGAGATGTGTGCACAGAGCAGAGACAAGAGAACACACCACATCACCCCCATGCTCTGAGTTTGGGCCATACTCATACTCCTTCTGCAATCAGGGGGAATGGTTTTAGGGTAGGAGGGGCAGGACTGGAGAGCCCCAGCCCTGACCCACATCCACCCTCCCCTGGGCCAGGCTGGGGTTTCTCTGAGCACCTGGAGAACCCCAGTAGCTCACAGGTTACACCACATCTGCTGTGCTTAGGAACGCCCAGAAACTGGAGACAAGCTTCATTTTTCTAGAGTTAACTCAGAGAATGGCCTGGGTTGGAAGAGACCCCAAAGATCATCTTGTTCCAGCACACCTTCCTGTGGACCATGTTGCTCAGAATTCCACGTCCTTGAACACATTCAGGGATGTTATGCAGCTAAATTGGGAAATGGCCTCATTCCAAGTGAACTGGGGCTATAATTGATGGCTCTTCTGAGCCACATGCTTGTTACATGGAAGGGTTCCACTGATCAAACACCAGGAATGAAAAATCCCTGTCAAAATTAACCTCTTTCCATCCATTAACACCTTCAGACTCCGCAGCACTGCCTGAACTGGCAGATTTTGCCACAGTAAATGCAGTTTAAATGGATTTAGATGTTATGCTTCTGTGATGTTCAGTAATGCAACACAAACGGTCCCACAGCTAAATGGAAAAATATGAACAAACTTGTTACAGGAATTTATATCCAATGGCAATTCCAGGCTTGTCTGCAAAGAGCCAAAGACATGAACACTCCTTTTCTTTGTTAATATTCCAGATTTTTGAATTAAAAACAAATAGAAGGACCCACTAACCTGCCTCTTCAGTTCTTACTTTTTCTGAGGGCAAACTAGGCTCTCCACCTCCTATTTTGTTACTGGCAACTACACGAAATTCATATTCAACCCAAGGATTTAAATCCACTACTGTGCTCGTGAAGGTCTTCCCGTCGATCACATCAGGAACTGGGGAAGAGAAAGGGAAAAGGAAGCTCAGGAACAAGGGAAAAGGAAGCTCAGGTGCCAGAGCCATCCCCAGGGGGCTGGGAGCGGGGCTCACCTGTGGTGGCTCGTTGCCAGCCCACGGAGAAGGGAGTCCTGGCCTGGATGGTGTAGGTGGTCACGGGGCTGTGGTTGTCCGTGCCCTCCTGCCAGGAGATCTGGGCCGTGGTGTCCGTCACCTCCTCCACCCTCACCTGCTCGGGGGGCCCAGGAGAGCCTGCAGGGGGTGGGAAACAGGCAGAGCTTGCTGAGGGAGTCACTTCCAGCAGGATGGATTCCCGTCTTTTTCCTTCCTCAGGGAGGAGGAAAACAGTTCAGACTGGAGTAAGAACAGTTGTAATTATGGTTTTATGTTCACTAAACCTAACTCTGATAATTTCAACCTGAAATACTCTCAAAGGGATGAACAGATGACTGGGTTTTGGTTTTTTTACCTTCCCTTCTTCTTACCTTCCCTCTGTCTTTCCAATTCCTTTACTCCTAAATGTCCCCTTTAATCTACAGACACATCTCTGCAGTGTGGAATTTTTTACCTACAACTTCTTTACTGTACAAGGCACTGGGAGCAATTTTTTAGCACATCTGGCCAGCACCCCAATTCAGCAATTCAGTCAGACAAACTTCCTGCTGCCTTCTGGAAAATCCTCATTCTGGGCATTGCATGGCCAAAATGTTGGGTTTTGTCTCACCTGCACCAGCTAGGAGGGTTGAAATGAGTAGCAGTGCATTAACAATGAGAAAATACCTCAAATATATTAAAATATATTGAGTTAGTGCTGATCACATCATGTGCTTTTCTAGATCAAAGCTTTTACCTTGCAATGAATGTAGCTGTAACATCAGCAAAGAAAGCCACAGTTCTGGCTCAACTGTGAGCATTCCAGCTTGAATGAGAAGGAATAATCCTGCATTATGGGCTTCAAACCCTGGGACAAAGCCTCTCCTGGGCTCTGGCAGAACTGCCCATTCCACAGGAAGGATTCTGGAGTCCTCAACTCTTCAGTCTGCAGAGGCAGCAACTCCAGCTGCCTCAGAGCTGCCAGTGAGCTCCCTCTTGGCAGTGAAAAAAGATGTGAAGTCACTATTACAACCTCCAGCTCCTCATTTCTCCGGGAAAAATCAGGCTTCACCCAAAACCCGAGCTGTAATTCTCCCTAGCTGCAAGTCAGAGTGACATAATTCAACCCACAGCCGTTCCTCACCCCGTTCAAACCAGCACTGCTGCTGTAACCTCCACCATCAGTTATTTCTACAGTCTGCAATACAAAAAAAAGGTGGAAAAGGTGATGCTGGGCTGGGCTGGGCTGTACCTCTCACGATGAGGTCGGCAGCAGAGGCCACACTGTCCACGTCTGTCTTCACCATGCACACGTACTTCCCACTGTGCTTCAGCTGGATGTTCCTGATCATTAAATCACCTGATGCGCTCTGGGGGACACACAACATTCATTCATGCAAGCACTCCTCCCTTGCAGCCCAATATTTTCTTTACAAAGGGAAAAGAAATCCACCAGAAACGTGAAGTTGCTCAAAAGCTGCACTGCAGGACAGGAAATTAAAGCCCATCAGCAGCTCCACGCTTGTTGTCTGGGAGGATTTTCCCAAAAATGTGAGGTAATGTCCCTTTTTTGGGAGAAATGAGCTCCAGCATGGGGAGCTCTCACTGGGAAGGCATCCCCTGCTTGGAACCCCCAGTAACCTCAGTGCCCTGTGACCATTTGTCTCAAAAGGCCTGAAAAGAGAAAAATGTGTTTTCTGTGGCCATCACCAGTTTGATTTCCAGACAGAATTCATGGAGTTTTTATCTAGAACTTGTAAGTCAAGTCATGGCAGATTTTTAAGGCGTTCAGATGTGAAAAAACCAAAGTTGTACTTGGTCCATTCTCCAAGTTATTGTGAGCACTTTCATTTAAAGGTTGCACATTCCCATTTTCCAAGCCTAAGTTCTGTCCTTTGCTATTCACTGAGTATTTAATCTTTAGTCTTTTCTCACCATTGTTCTCTCTCAGATCACAGCATGTGGTTATTTCCTGGATCATGGGAAACAGAAATAAAACCTAAATGAAACTGTAACTTCCTATCACATTAGGGCTCTCTGTGCACTATTTGTGTTCTACACCACTGAACAGAGAACTTGATATTAAACCTTGGCAAGACAGTGTCCCTTAAAAAAAAAAATCTCCTCTTTGTGTCAGCTGAATTACTGCCTGAACTCAGTTCCAGTTGAATCTTCCAGGTGAAAAACGCCTCCGTCAGATTTTAACTTTTAAATTTTAATTTTCTGGAGAAGCAGCATTGTCTTCAAGGAGAGAACCCAAATTTGTGAGTATTTTTAGCTACTTTGGCCACTGACTCATGGGCAAACAGCACTTTGGAAGAAAGGCAAAGACAGGACTTTGAAATCTTATTTTAGTCTTGGAAAAACCATGAACCTTTCAAAACATTTGATTATTTTTCTTTCTTTCAGCATTACAATGTCTCAATTCTTTATTCAACACAAGCTGAAGCCAATTCTGCCTGATTCTCTTCCATGTGTGTGCCTGGCCTTCTGTGAAAGCACAGATGGAAGCTGTTTGCAGGACAATTCAGGGCTGATTGCTTACAATGAATTAAAAGTTGAGTCAAAAGCAATCTAAAATCCATCTCCTTGATTGGAAGTGGATGTTCAGGGGATGCCCAACACCAGCAGTGAACACAAGCAAATCACGTCCTACACAGATTTCAGCAAACTCAATTTGAGACGCTGCAACAAAGGGGAGGGGGGGCTTCAGACAGAACAGTTTTACTGGAAATAAACCTCAGCAAAATGTTAACTCTGCACCTCAGATATTTGTGGGGTTTGGAGAGAGTCTCAAGGGACTGGGGAAGCAGCAGGAAGCTCCCCCCAGTTTCTTCATGGAGGAAAAGCCCATTCTTGGGGGCCTTTTTTGGGGAAGGTTTGGGAAAGGAAGGGAAGGTTTGGGAAAGGAAGGGAAGGTTTGGGAAAGGAAGGGAAGGTTTGGGAAAGGAAGGGAAGGTTTGGGAAAGGAAGGGAAGGTTTGGGAAAGGAAGGGAAGGTTTGGGAAAGGAAGGGAAGGTTTGGGAAAGGAAGGGAAGGTTTGGGAAAGGAAGGGAAGGTTTGGGAAAGGAAGGGAAGGTTTGGGAAGGGAAGATTTGGGAAGGGAAGGGAAGAGAGGAAGAGAGAGAAAGAGAAAGAAAGGATTTGCAGCTCACCCCTCCAACCTTCTCCAGGTGAGAGGAGTCCCTCTGGAAGTCGGTGAGGCTCCCGTTGAAGTACCAGGTGAAGCTGATGTCCAGCAGGGGATCATGCTGCACCTGGCAGGGCAGCACCACGCTCTCCCCCACGGTGACATCCAGGTTGGAAGGTGCCAGGGTGATCCTGGTTGGCTCTGCAGGGAGCAGACATTGGTTATTGTGTTTTTCTGCATGGCTGAGCTCTGCCTGCCACTGATATCCCATCCTGGGCTGGGATCGCTGACAGCCACTCCCAAAGCTGCAGCTGGGCTGGGAATGCTGCCTGCAGCTTCCTGTCCTTGCATTTCCCAGCAGATTTCCCAGCTGGGCACTGCAGAGGTGAATTTGAGGCTGCAGGGTGCAGCCAGGCACGCCACAGGCAGGAATTGCCATGCCACAGGCAGGAATTGCCATGCCACAGGCAGGAATTGCCATGCCACAGCTGGATCCTCCCAGCAATCCCACTGGGCAGATGAAGGAGTGGGAGTAAGAGAAGAACATAATAAACCCCAGAAACTGGAGGAAATCCACTTAAAGAAGAGCACACTGGATGTTTGGGTCCATACATCCCACAGAACATAGACAGTGTCATCAAGAACAGCTGTTTGTTATTCCAGAACCACATTAACCAAGAAAAATTTCAGCTACTGTAAATACTGTAAAAATAAAATTTAATTCTAGGAATTCTCTGTATATAATTCTATAATTTGTATATAAAGGGACATGAATCATTTAGGAGCACAGGCTGAGAACATGAAGCTGTTAATTCACTGAACAAAATAATTCTGTTTGGACCTATGAGATATACAGGATTCATCATGCAGTGGGATATTAGATAATTCTGAGTTTGGGAAATCTTTCAGGTATTAAAAACTTTGAAAAAGAACATAAAGAGAGAAGACATTTTTCAGATAAACTTCACAAACTCCTGGCTCTTTTCATCCAGTATCTCAACCAGCAGCCAGGAATGGAAGGATCCTTCTGAACAACAATTCTGTACAAAATTTGCTTTTCAAAGACTCTTCTACTGCCCGTGGAGTCCCTGAATGCCCCCCTGCAGCTGGAGTTTCCACCACATCTTTTTCCATAAGCAAACAGCATTTAAACCTCTTTTGGGCAAAACAGATTTTCAACTGGAATATAAAATTACCTCAAAGATTTTTTTTTTGATTGACATGTTTTTTTCATAACAAATTAAAAACCCCCACGAACCTAAAAGCATAATTGCACTATTTAGTGTTTGGAGAAGTGAGAGGAGGGAGGGAAGTGTTCAGAGAACTCCCTCACATCTGAGAAATATCTTTGTCAAAGACAGAAAAATCCCTCAGTGTCTCTTTGACTACAGAAGAGCTGTAACAGCTATCCTTTTACCTTTATACATTAAATAAATAACTTCTCATACTCTTTACATTCTGCCACATCACTGCAGGCCCTGATTCTGCAATTCCAGCCCAGCCCTGTCCCAGCTCACCCACCTGTAACTCTGAGGCTGGTGGAGCCCCTGGCTGCTCCAAACTGGTTTGTGGCCAGGCAAGTGTAGCTGCCAGCATCCCCCTTGGTCACGTTGGCTATCCTCAGCCCTCCATCCTTCAACAGACTGATCCTAAAAAAAATGATGAGGAGATTTTAAAAGTGGCAGCATTTGTAGACAAAACGTTTTCATACTTCACTGTCATCTAGGATGTATTGCACTGTATCAACAATTAGGAAGAAAATGAGCTCTGTGCCAGCTGAAACCAGGACAATTACCAAGCTGGGCTTTGGAAATGTTGTGACCATCCACTGACAACACACAGCAAATTTGAGCCCAACCACGTATCACTCTGGACACCAGCAGAACCAATTTTTTAAGAGATGAGGGCACATGTATGTGTGTCAAAGAGAGAAATCCCACATGAGCTCCATCTTTTTTAGCTGCACCAACTGAAACTGGAATAATTTTCAGCTCTTTTGCTGTTCACCTCAAGCAATCTTGCACAGCAACTTTGAAATAACTGTGATTACCATGACAACTCCATAGGACTGCTCATGGACTTCCTTTGTGGAAGGACTTGCAGGGCAGAAAATTCCCTTCACCCCACACAACCTCCTGCAGTGGGAAAAGCAGGAAAGTGCTTATAGGAGATGTGGACAGAAGAAAACCCAGAGCACTGACAGAGACAGAGGAGCAGGAATGTCCCCACAGCACAGGTGACATCCCAGGCAGCAGCACTGCAGGGATGCACAGGTAAGGCTGATTTGACTCCCTTTTTTCCCTATTTCTTGTCCTCCCATCTGTCCTATCCACAGCTGCAGGGACTTCTACCCTAAGACAACCTGCAGCAGCAAAATAACGGGATATATATAAAAAACTGTCCACGTAAATTAACAAAATGTTTCCATTTCCCTGACATGGCCAAGTCAAAAGAGCTTCAGAGCCTTTCTCTCACATCCCACCAACCCATCTGAGAGGCACCAAACTGGAGCACAGCACCTTGGCTGGATGGTGGTTTGGAAATGCCCTGAACAGAGCAGCAAACAAAACCTCTCCAGGCAAAGCTCTGCCAGCATTAGCTGGAGTCTTGCTCACTTCCCAGGGCAAGTGCCAGCTGAAAAGGCAGCAAAGTCACCAAACTTGGCACTGCCACCTCCCCTCCCTCAGAAGAGCTGGGAGGGTTTTGCCTGCTCACTTCCACCTGCCTCTTTATTCAGTACAAAAGGAATTAATTCATTACACACCTCTACTGTTTTTTTTATTTTCAAGACCCTTGAGGTAAAATGATGTCAGTAGATCCCCAGACTGGTCCCAGCTGAGTTCTGTGGCTGAATTCTGCTGTGCTGGGGTCAGCAGGGGATAAACTCTCCACAAGGCTGTAGCGAGGGGTGGCTCAGCCTCTTCTCCCAGGTGACAAGTGACAAGGGCCAGAGGAACAGCCAGGGAGGCTTAGATTGGATTTTTGGGGAACATTTCTTCATTAAAGGGTCAACCAAGGGTTCAGTGATCTCATTCTGCACTCTTAACTCCTCTGACCCAAACCCACATTCCCTAAATGGGAATTCCCTAAGTGGGAGAACACCGGGGCTCTGGAATTCCACTGCATTAAGAGAATTATTATTCTCTTAATACAAATTCACCTCCTCCTCAAAGCCTCATGCAGGCTGTTTTCAATCCCTGAAAGCCTCATCCCCCCTATTTTCAACCTCTGAAAGCAGCAGCCTGGGCTCCTGCCACTAGCTGCACTGCTCCCTACAAGGAAACAGAATTTTGGAATTACAACACAGAAACGTACACAACTTTTAAAGGCTTTTTTTCCTAATTAGTTCAAATTGCACTTTGTTTTTCCTTAAAAAAGGTGTTTCAGCTCTCAGGGCTGCAGCTGAGCTGCTGCTCCTCTGGGCCAAGGTGGTGCAATAATGAAATTAGCAGATGCAAATTACAAGAGATAACAAGTCACCCTGTTAGAACAACAGACAAAAGCACTTTATTGGGGTGAGAAAGAGAGCTATAAATAGGCAGTTTAATCCATTTATAACCACAAAGCATCCTGAGGTACCTCAGCTGATGTGGTGGCATTTGAGGTGTTTTTCCAAGTGAGGATGTGCCTCACCAGTGACTTCCCTGAGGTTCATTAACTTGTTTTGGAAAATTCCTCAGTCATATCTGGCTGCACTTCGTGTTAGATGGAACATTTAAAATTAATTAAACCCCGCCATATGGTTTATAGGTATTTTAAATGTGTTAAAGACATGAGTGATACATTTTATAGGTAATTAGAAAGATATTAAAAAAAAAGGTGTTAAAATATATCAATTATGGTTACAAGCAAGTGCTGTTGCACTTTCTAGCTGAGGCTTCATCTACTTTGATGCAATTTGCAACAGAAAAAAGACAAAACTAAAGAAACCCCAAGTGTTGACAAAGCCTAAGATCAAACAAAGGAAAAAGCAGGATCAGGGAATAACCCTGAAAATGTCTATTGTTTAATTAAAACAAATCACTTTTAGAGTGCTCTGAGCTACCTGCAAGCCTAGCTTGCCTAAAATAATTAAACAGAAAGCTTATTAAAATCCCGATACGATTAAGAATAATTTTTTTCTAGAATTAAAAATAAAAGGCAAACAATACATGCAAAAAAATCAATTAGAGAAAAATATTACAGTCAAAATAAAATCTTTAGTGGTAAATGAGAAATAGAGCAATGCTCCACTTTTTTCCAATTACAAAACAGTAAATGCAGCTCAGAGCCTATGGAAACCCTAAACCAAAACCAGCTCTGCCCCTCCTGCTGAAGCATGAGATAAACCACAGCTTTTAGCTCACTTTGAATTATTCCATATTCACACACGGTGCTGGAACTCTGCAGGGAGAGACCCAGACCTGTGGCACACACCAGTAACAATCCAGCCTCTGGCATTCCCTGGATCTCCAGGTGTTTTTCCAAAACATTTTGCTTAAGGCCAGCGATTTTCCATGGAAATTCCACTTTCCACAACCTGCCCCCTTCTGATACCCTGGCAAATGCACAAAACCTTTAAAAGGGACCATGGGGAGAGTGGTGGTCCTAAATCCAACTCAATTCCAGCTGGAGATGGATTTAGGACCTGTTTGCTCATCAGATCAAAGCATCATTGACAAACTCATCATATTTCACTAATTCCTGAGCAAAACTGGGGAAAATTGATGTTTGGGGAGATTATTTTTCTCTTATACAAGCCCCTTAACTCACACCCACGCCCTGACAGAGGTCAACAGGATGGGGAGAAGGATTAAACAACTTCAGGACTTCGGGCTTCCAGGTTTGAGAGAAATTATACCTCTTTACACACTTATATACACTAATATTTTAAAATGTTACCTCTTTATACATTGATATTTAGAGAGAGAAGACAGGATGTGCCTTCACTGGAACTTGGTGTCATTAATGCAGCTGTTAATGGCTGCAAACCTGCTCATCTTGCCAAGGAAATGCTTTATTATTGAGTATCAGACACCATCAAATTCAGGAATCACTGCCTGTTTCATCTGTCAGATTATTCAGCAAAAAAGCACAACTATTTTAGATCCTTTAGATAGATATGGTAATAAACACAAACCCATTCCTTTCCAGTTCATCACACTTCAGTGCAAAGGAGCAGTGGAAAAGTGGGTCAAAACTGTCCTTTAATGTATCAATCAAATTCCAACTGAATTAAAGCAGATTAATTAACAGGCAAGTCAGCAAAATAAAATCCTATGCAAGTCCTGGTAAGTAAATGCATTACTTTTCACATCACAGCATTACAAACTGTAACACAAAATGAATAAAAATATTTAATTCAAATTGCAGGGAAGCTAAAACCATTAACTAATACTTCTAAGTAAAGTGCAATTTTTTATCAGGAATTATTTCTTTCCCCCCTTAATTTGCCATCACTTGGCCGCAATGAAAACTGCTGAAATAAGAGTTTTCCTAAGGGAATTCCACTGGGAAGTCTTTTGGTGAAAATTTTGCAGCATCTCCTCATATTTTTCTAGTCTTGGTAAATTTAGAAACATCTAGGAATAAAGGTGAGTTTGTTTCAAGGTGAAATGCTGCTCTGCATTTTCACAAAATCCTGGTTTTTAACCCTCTTCCAGTCAGGTATTTGAGCCAGGAGCTCAGACCCACTGCAGCCCACAGGCAGTGACTGTCAAATACAAAGTGAGAATTAAAAGTCATGTACATACATAAAACAAAGTCATGTACATACATAAAACATGATGGGAATCTTGGAAGGGGTTATGTCTGGGTCGCAGCTATTTTAGTATTTATTCTGCTTTTGATGAGTTAAACCAGCACCAGGAGCATTTAGCCTTGGTTAAACATCTAATCCTCCTTTTCTGCAGGATAAAAAGAAAACAAAAATTCATCCACCTGGAGGTGGAGGTGTCTCAGGCACCCGATAAATTTAATTCCCATTTTCTGCCTTTCCTCCTGTATGTTATCCTATGCTTTCACTTCTCTCTGCACTCCACTGCTCCTTAATGTTTAGCTGTCTTTATTAAAGATATTCTAGAAAAAAAATAAATCACATACTTTGCAAAATTAACAAGAAACAAGATTGCTTTCTCCAATGCTGAGCGATTTCTCAGCCCAGAGCTCATGAATCCATTTTGAATTATATTTTCTTCCTCCACAAGACACACTATATTCAGCTCATTTAATTAAAATTTACTGAGTCATTATCCAAATCTTCTACATACGGAAAAAGCAGCACCATTTAAAAATAAATTAAGAACACGAGCAACAGCGCCATCAAAATGAAACTCTCTCAGGCTTTATTAAAGCACTGTGGTCAGTCCCTCAGTGAAACCCAAGTTCTCTGATGACAAGAAATTCAAGTATTTGTGCTTTATCTTTGTTATTCAAATAGGAGTTTTCTTAGGATGTATCAATTCTATCCATGCTGCTGAAAATGCAATTAAAATTCAGCTCCTTTTGCCTCCCCACCTCTCCCAGGTGTTGTCCATGCTAGACCTCCCTTGTGGGAGGAACTCATTCCTCCTGTTTGCTGCAATTAAAAAAGAGGAAACCCTCCCCACCAGACTTCTCCACTGGAAGGGCTGAAAATTTGTACTGCTCATTTGGAACCCTTTCCTGAACTGCATGAAATTCAGGAATTGCAATTATTCACAGCAGACAGTAATGAACTCCAGGGTTTTCTGCAAAGAACCACTCTGCTCTTCTCCAAAGGCAAGTTTACTTCATTTAGATTAATTCAGGATTACTGCCTCGTTATTGAGCTTCTTCTGGAAGCCATTTACAGTACGTTGTCAAAAATATTCTGGGTCATATTTTGGAATTACCTGCACTCGGAAGAAGTGACAGCTGTAATTTATGTTCATAAACCTAAGCAGGCAGCATCACATTTATTCATTTTTGCAAACTGAGTGTTGATTTCTTCAGCCTGGTACTATCACCCCAAATGAAACAGATACCATTCTACTTTTTATGGAAATGGAATGGGGACAAAAGCTGGGAATTTTCCTAAATAGACAAAATCAGGTGCTGTGCATTTTTTGCACGCGCTTTACAAGAGCAGTCCTCAAAATAAAACTGACTGAGATCCATCAAAAGGCACCAAATTTCGCCTAAATTTTAGAGGTCACAGATTAATTTAACACATTAATATTGTTTAATTAAAGGCTAGAAGTACTCAATAACCAAGTAGTGCTATTTTGAAAGGGATTTTGCTAGCAGGCAGGCAGCCAGTGAGGCTGTGGCACCACGTCCAGCTCTGCAACAACAGATGCCCCAACTTCTGCCAAATGGTCACATTTGACAACACTTAACACCAGAACCCATGAAAACTCTTGTGGCCCCTGTGAACAAAGAGCCAGGGCAAGGATGACAGCGCCCAAAAGCACAAGGAGACAGCTCCAGCCTTATGATGGAACAAATAAAGGTCCCCACTGCAGTCTCTCCAGGTTTCATCTATCTGGGAGCAACTTCTTTGCTTAAAATCTGCAAAAGGAAAGCACAACGTGGTGTTTTGCAGGAGTAGGACCAGAGGAATTTTGTCTCCTTTAGAAGCAGGCTCCTGATGCCAGGCTAAGCTCTGTCCAAATCAACACCCATTCCTAAAGGAGCAGGGACACAGATTCCCTAAATCACACCACACTGCCATGGCAATCCTCCTTCAAACCCTCACGTTTGCCTTCCTCAGTCTCATGTCTGGCCTTCTGAACACTCTCTGCCCACGAATTACTCTGCCAAGCACAGTGTGACACCAGAGGAGGAGCACAGTCAGGCTGTCCCCTCTGCTCCCAGCAAACACTGGGACCTCCCAGAGCTCTGCTGGGACTGCAGCCTGTGGCTAACTCAGGCACAAAGGCTGAGCTGGGCTCAGAGTGAGCTCCCAAAAACCAATTCTGGCTCCTCTGAGCCTGTCCTGAGCACTGAAGTGCTGCAATGCCCAAAGTGCCACCCTGTGCACCCACACTAAATCACAGCAGAACTCTCTCCATCACTCCTGTCCTCCAAGGAGCTCCTCTGCTGCCCCAGCTGCTCCCTGAGCTCCCAGCCTGTGTAAATCCTGACATGCAGAACAGAAAGGATGGAAAACCAGCAGTGCCCAGAGATGGAAACCCACAGGCTGCTCCAGAGCACAGAGCTACAGCCCTGCCTTGCCTTTTTATACAATTTATACAATTTGTACAATTTAACCAGCACACTGGTGCAGTTGCAGTTTATGACTAATGCAGTATTGTTGGAAAAAACCCCATTTACATGTTGTTGGAAATCAATAGCTGGGGGCATCACAAACTCTCCCCTGAGAATTACAATGCCAAAATATATCCACTATCACCCTAACAAATAAACATAAACAATGATGGATTCTGTTATCCCTGGTAGGATCATGGCTGCTTGAAAAGAACCTGGAAGTGCATTTTCCTTTTCTTTTCATGTTTTCATCTGCTATTCCTGACCTCCCAATTAACTTTTCTTTCTTTTCTCAGCTGTACCATCCCCATGGCTGTAACACACCTCAACTGCCCCTCTGCCTACATTTTCAGGGCATTTTATTGAAGCCTTTTAGTACTTTTGTACAGGCTTTGCATTCCCAGTTTTCTCTCAGTACCTGGCTCTCTCTAAATCAGGCCCAACTCTACATTAAACTGAAAACAAAATCTGACCCTTGACCTTAGAGAAAGCATCACACTTGCACTCTCAGTGCTCTCATACCATCACAACAACAACAAAACAAACAAAAAAGGCAATAAACCTTAGGCCAGCCAGACTTCAGAGAGACTTTACAAGTGTTTGGATCTACAGCTGACACCACTGCACAAAAGGACACACAGAAGCTTCTTTTAAAACAAATAAACCAATGTAACGTGATACCTTTCATTTTCGTGTAGCTGCTCACCTCCCTTCTTCCAGGAACATTTGGCCTTAGGGAAAGCTTTGGGCTTGCACTCAAAATCAACTGTGCTGCCTATCTGAACCTGGATCAGTTTCTTCATTGGACTCTTGGAAAAATCTGGAGCAGAGGCTAAAACAGAAGGGGTAGTAGTAGGGAAATAAAGCACTTTTAATGATATTAATGATACCACTATTTAGCACTTACACAAGCACTTCTCAGATTCCAAACATAATTAACATCATTAGTTAGTTCAGACAGATCTTCTATTGGGCAATTAGGCATTTTCTCCTTTTTTGTACCTTTGCTACCCAAGGTCTCAGCTGTGCAGGAGAGCACTCAACAGGGCGAGCACAGAAGGTCACAGCGACCTAAGATCAATGAACCAATTTCATGTTCAGCACTGCCCACGTGGATGCTCTGCTGAAGGGAGCAGATTTATCTAATCAATCTGATCAATATCCCACCAGAGTCTCAGTGAACCTCACGGAACTGAAGGTTCCCAGTTTCATGTCCCAGTGTGACAGGAAATGACAGCGCAGCTCATTCTGAGCAAAGTTTTCATGCACTAACAGCTCTGGAAAACTCTCCCTTTGTGGCCTCTCCCTACATAAGACTGAACTTGGAAAGGAGATCCAGAGTTTGAGGAGAGCAAGGCTGGAGGAGCCTCGTGTGCTCATCACCACCCCAAAGGAAACAAGCTGTGTCCCCAGAACACAGCACTGCCACAGCTCGGTCTGGGCTGTGCTGGAGGGAGAATTGCCCAGAGTTGTGTGAGTGTCAGTCCCAAGCTCCCTCTACCAAAGAGCTGTCCCTGTTTCAGCCCCAGGCTGGGTGGGTGGCCCAATGTCACTCCTGTCCCTGGCTCCACTGGGCTGCACACAGAGGTTTTTAACCCCTTGGTGTCCCTGAGCCCTGCATAGAGGTGAGAGCAGCTGATGGAGCCAGCACCACCTCCACAGCACACCAGGGGTTCCAACCCTCTGGCCCAAACCCAAACCCCCATCCCTGCTCTTCCCCTCGTGAATAATTTATCCTGCTCTGTTTGAAATGAATGATTGGCCTGAAAATCCTCTGGCAGATGACTCAACTCCTCATCTCTGCAGATAAAGACATCAGGTTGACAAAAATGTTTTATTTCAGTGACAGCAGCTGAGTGAGTTAAATCTGAGGTGCAATCTGAGGGGGTGTGGAGAGGGATAATGAGGTTTGTGTTTTAGTGAAAAAAGGAACATCTTACCTACAACCCTGAGCTCTGCACTCGAAGAGATGACACCATGTTTATTTTCAGCTATGCACTGGTATCTGCCAGAATCTGTCAGATTTAGATTTGATATTGTAAGTGCACCATTTTCAATTTGGATCCTTCCCTGAATATTAAGAAAAATATCTTTACTGATGATGTATTTCCTGTGAAAATGTTAAAATAAGTAAGGAATAGAAATAGGACAGCATAAATACAAGGAACAGGGTAAATGCAGAAGCATAATCATGAAAACAGTTCTAAAAGAAGTGACACGACTGCATCATGGTACAGCAATGGTGATCAGATATGGAGAACAATGCAGTGTACAGAGTAATTCTCTGAACTTGCTCTGAGGTCTGGCAATCTCAAATGCCCTTTTATTCCTCCAGAAATACAGACAGAATCCTACCAGCCTCCTCAGACAGACCAGAGTATCCAAACTGTGCAGATGGCACTGGCATTTCACACTATTTAGAGATTTCACATGTGCCACTTGCTAATGAGCTCTCTCTAACATTGCAGAAAAAATTCCATCAGCCAGTAAACCAAAGACACAAACCAAAGTGCCTTGGAGCCAGCACAGCTACTCAAGTGTCTGGGACTTCCCACCTTGCTGGTTCTTGGAAAGCCCAATTGCAGCAGAAGTCACCAATCTGAGTGGCAGAACTGGTGACAAAAGGAACCAGTGAGAATAACTAAACCAAAGGAGCCCCAACTTTGGGGGAAAAACCTTGGGGGAAAACCAGAGACGTGGTAATGCACAAAACCCCAAACTACCTGCCCAAAAGGATTTCCTAAGGGCTGTTTTTTGGGTCTGGACCTGGCTTAGGAGGCCCAGTGCAAGCAGTCCCTCCCTGCCTCTTGCCAAGGGCAGCACCCACAGCTGGCCCAAGCACAGGTGACCCCAGGAGAGCTCAGCTCCTGTCCCAGCTGAGTGCCAGGGGCTCAGACAGACAGACAGACAGACAAACAATCCTAAAGGGGAAACAGCCTTGGGCTCCGTGCCTTGATCTCCTCTGCAGGAGCCCAAGCTGCTGCCCTTAGAGAAGATTTGTTCATGGAGAAGGGGAGAGCTGAGTGGAAGAACCCCCAGAGATGCTTGAGAAGGAGACAGGAGGGGTCACTGCAGTCAGGGAGCAGAGGACACCTGAGCCCTGCACACACAGAACCCCTCTGGGGTCTGCCAGGGCTGCTCCTCACAGAGCTCCCTCACTATTTCCAGAGGGAGTCACAGCCAAAAGGCTGGACAGCAGCACTCCAAACTGGACAAAAACAGGGAGGCTCAATGATTCCAAGGTATTTCTGTACTTCCTGAGGTAAAGAAAAAAGCCCATTACCTCAGTGACTCTGTATGACACAGCAACAATGCTCTTAAATCACCCAGAGGAGATTTTGTGCTCCCTCATTTAACCTGTCCACACAACACCACCATTCCTTTTAGCCAGCAGGGGTGTAAGAAATGCTTTCCAGGGCTCTGCTCATTTTTCAGAACCACCCAGTGAATTCACCTGAGCAGTCCCCTTCTTCCCCAAAAGCTGAGCACAAGGCACTGGCCAAGGGCAGAAGTGCCTGGAGTTCATATTCCTGATAACCCCAACAGGGCTGTGCAGTGAGATTTAAAATCAATAAATAAGGGGTATCAGACCCTGTTCTGCATTTCTGATCTTTCACCTTCTAAGTTCAACCTCTTTTCCCTGTCATCAAATGCATTACTTTCAACTAATTTACTATGAAAACTGCATTAAAGCAAATATCTATGTTATGTTGCTGTTTGTATTCCATTCTTTGCAACAAGTAGTGATAAACCCATGAATCTTCATGAGTTTTGTCAAGAAGTTGGAAAATATTTTCTTACTGCCTTTAATGAAATGCCAGCTGCACATATAGTAAAATAATTCAAGCTCTCCATCCCTTATTTACAGTTCTTTATTTATAACGTTATTAAAATTCCCTCTCCAGTCATTCCTTACATGTTTCTTTCTGTGGTTCTATTGTTTTTGAATCTACTTTTAGCTGGAATATTTTTGTACAACACAATCTGTCCTTGCAGCTTTTGAGGATGCTCTCAAAAAATACAACCCAGGTATCAAAGACTTCTCTGACTAACTCCAGGAATTTCTGGATTCTCCTATTTGCATGGATATTGTTAATTTTACATGGCAGCACTTCTTCCAAACAGAATGTTACCTCTATTGCCAGCTGCTCTCCGTTCTTCAGCCACCTGTAGGATGGTTTGGGTTTCCCACTCGCTCTGCAGTCCCAGTTCAAGGTGTCCTCCACAGCAACTTCCACATCCTTTATGCTCTGGATCCAGTGAGGCTTTGCTGCAGGTAAAACACACAACAAAGACCCTCCCAAGTTATTGCTCCAGGTCAGAATCCAAAGGTGAATGGGCACAGAACTCACCCATTTTCTGCACAGACTCATCTGCACCAACAGAGCTTCCCACTGGTCCTGCTTCAAGCCCCATGATGAAACAAATAACTTCTTATTCCTCTTATGCATTTTTATTATCAGCACTAAACCAGAAGAAAACTGAGAGTGCAGATCACTAAAGCTGGACTAGTGAAACCAATATTAAAATCACTAATGATTAAACAACATCATTTTGCAATTGAGGCAAATGTAAGAGAAAGACATTAATGGCGAGGCTGAAATTAAATAAGTGATGTGGCTAAATCATCAAATTAATGCTGAAGAGAATCTTTTAAGTCCTAAAAAAAAATAATGGTATGTCAGCCTTAGTGCTAAATACCATTTAAATTGCTTTCTAATGCAAGGCAGCTCTTAACTGGATGAAAACATGGATATATGAGATTGTTTTTGAAAGTAGAAGTCTTGGCACAGAATTTGGGTAATGCAAACCAGTAGAATAAAGTCCATAAAAATCACTACTTTTTAAGCCAAAATTTGAAGCAATAATACCAGATATCCTTCAGAATTACCCAAAATACAGTTAAAACTGTGAAGATATTTAAAACATCTGTTACAGCTTTCACAGGAAGGAGAAAGCTCACGTGGCAAACAAACATCAATGCATGAAAGACAACAGTAATTTATTTTTATTCCTTTAGTGCTATTTCACACATCACTTCAACACTGGTTTATAGGTAGTTTGCGAATTTTCTTTTAATTTATTTAATTTACTAGAAAGTTTATAATCTCAGCCTATGCCATTTCTCCAAGAAAAGATAAATTCTGGACACTGCCTTCTTCTTACAGAAGAACTTCCTAAAATGTATTCACTGAGGTTTTAACTACTAATAAATATTGGAATTTATCCTGTCAATAAATTGTCAACCAATTTTTGCTGACAGTGAAACCCTCTGAATATTACATTTTTTTTCACATCCCATGAGGATAAACGCCTTTCACTGCTTTGGGGATAATTTATTTTTTGCACTCTCTTTATCAAGGTCAGCTGCAAAAGAAGGAAGCCCTGACCTTTGTGCCACGTGGATGTACAATTTCACTGGTATTAACTGGGGTTCAATCTTCAAAGTTCATGTCACATCCCTGGAGCTCAAGACAGCCACTGCTTCATCTCACATTTCACTGGGAGTATTTGCCCCACACATGCCAAGGGAATGAAAGCTCAGGGCTCCATGTAATGAGCACCCTGCACACCTAAATATTTCTGCAACATTCAGCAGTGCTTGAATCACTGATGGATCCATACATGTGGAATATTTAACATCTGCTGCCTATCTCCACTTGGAAGTGGGTTAAATACAAACTATTTTCAATCTAAAGATCCTGGATTCGATTCTCCCAATTAAAAAATCGTTGTCTATCTAATCTTGTTTCAGGACTCTGTGTCAGGCAGTTTCTGTAGGAGGGTTCCCAAGTTCCCACAAAATGCAGTGATCAGAAATGCACAGAACAGCTTCCCAAGGCACAGGGGGAGAAATTCCTGCTGCTCGTCCATGCCCAAGAGAGTGCTGATGGAGACTTCAGTGATTTCCTGGAGGAAGGCTCTTTTTCTCTCCCAGGTATGGAGTTGAGCAGGAAAAAAAGCACCGTTTTCAGTCTGTCTTTGAACGAGAACAATTCCAGCTGGGAATACTATGGCTCCTGGCCAGGATAAAGGTGCCTCATGTGCAGAAAGAAAGTCAGGTCCCAGGAGCTCTGGTGCTGCTCTGATGCTTTGACACCCGCTCAAAACAGGAGCAGGACTTGCCAAGCCCAGCTCTGCCCCTTTGTGTTGAGCTCTGCCTGAGGACACCTGAAGGACTGAAAAATCACCTTTATTCCCCTCAAGGTTTAGTCACTGCCAGGTAAATTTTACTGCCCAAAAGATCTGGTTCCACCATCACTGCCACATCTGTGCCCTGAAGGAAGGTTTGGTAACAAAGCCTCATTTTCTCCTGGAACTACTGCAGTTATTGTGAAACCTGGATCTTCCTGAGGAGAGAGGAAGGAGTCACTTCTTCCTAAAGCAAGGAATAGGCAAGCAGGCAGCTGAGATTAGGGAAAAAAAAAAAAAAAAAGACATTGTCCTGTAAGCTGAGAGGTTGGAAGTAAATATTAAAGGAGTTCACAGTGCAGGGTTTGAGGCTGTGACAGGAATCCGTATTTTGGGATAATATTAAGAATTCTTCGGAACTTGCTGTGCAATCTTCATGAAAGATTCATCTGGAGCTCCCCCAGGATGAAATGCTTGTAGGTAAAGTGATTTTCTAAAGCAGGTTAGCCGTCAGCTCCATGGCCAGTCACTTGGAAAAGCACCAGCCTGGATTTTGCTTCACTTGTTTTAGCCTAAAATATTCCTTGCAGTGCTCATGGTCCCAGAGGCAATGAGAGAACAAGTGTGTAACTTCATAAAAAGTATCCCAGTGAGAGGCCTCTCTCTATTTTTTTGGTGGTTATGATGACCCTTCCCTTCCAGCCAGTTAAGCCTGCAGGAAACAACTGTTGCCTCATTACACTCCAGGCCTTCCCTGCAGGCCAAAAGGGAAGGAAGAACCTTTTATTTTCAGATTTTACAAAATCCTTGGTGACGTCCTGGGGGTTGATGTGAAGGAAGAGCAACTGCAGTGACGCTCCTGGGAGCTGTGGCTGAAGAAGTGATGCTTCTCAGAGGCTGCTGTGCTGGGATTTCTAAATTATTTGTGGGCTAACCATGCACAATCCATCAAAACACCTGTTTTTGTTCCTTCAGAGTGAGAGACTCCAACAAAAATCTGGTTCTTTTTCTACAAAACACGTGGTTTTATTTCCTTCGGAGTGAGCAAATCCAGCGAAAATCTGGTTTTATTTCTGCAGGGAACAGAGTGAAGGGAAGGCAGAACTTGAGGGCCATGACCCTTGCAGGGAGCTCTGAGCCCTGCTGGGTGCCAAAGCCTCTGGGAAGCTCCTCCAGAACAGGGATTCACACAAGATGTTCCCTTCTTACACTGGCACTTTTACTCTGACATTTCCACTATGAAAGCTGGCCTGGAAATCTTGGAAATACACCTTTGGGGAGCTCAGCAGTTGGGCAAGAAAATGAGAGCAGAAAGAACTTCCCAGAGCACAGGAAAGGAAGTTGTGGAGCAAACTGGGGGAAAACCCACCCCAAAAATGCAAGCTGCCTTTCTCCAGGCAGCCTGACTCAAAGGCAGGCTCTGACACTCACACTGATGCCTGCAGCAGGGATGAACCCTTATTTCATCTCAAAACTCCACGGGACCTCCAGCACAAATCACTTTTGTTCTGCTGAAACAGCTGGGCCTGGAGAAGCAGCTGACACAGCTCTGAAAATGTCCAATTTTTTGGCTCCCATTCGAAAATGAGAATGCCCTCAAGCAACAGGTAATTCCAAATTACTGGGAAAAGCTTTGGTATGTAAAAGAAGAAAGATTATTTGTCTGTGCAGCAAGAAAATTCTATTATTAGACAGCATGGACAATTAAACTCTAGGCTGATCAAACTCAGTAACTCACTGATATTATTTAGGCATTTGTAGCTTTGCTGTTGATGTTTTGAAGCCATCTCCAAGAAAGAGTGAAGCTCTCATATAAAACCTTTAAACAGAGATATTCTTCCACATACACAAATAACACAGTTTCAGTTGAATTTTGCTGACAGATTATTCAAAAACAAACTCCAAAATGCACCAGTATCTTTTTAATACACTAAAAAAATTATGTAGATACTACTTATTCCTGGGGGATTTTGTCTTTGTTATCACAGACCAGCACTGCAGAGCAAAAGGAGAACAGCAGCAGAATTTCCTCCTCCCTGTCAAACATTTTACCTTGGTACTGCCAAGCAGGACTTCTGGTGTACCAGCATGGGCTAATTAAGAAAATATTTACTTCAATTATACTTTAAATTGATTTCTTTACCTATCTTTACAGCGTTTCATGTTTAATTGCATCCTAAAACACAAAAATACAATTGTTTCATCTCCTCTCATTTTTGTCTGCCATGAAACATCTCTGTGGATTCTTTTTTTTTTCCTCTTATCTCTTGATGGGAAGCTAAAAGCAATGACAAACGAACACGCTAATAACGGGAAAGCAAATTATTTATCTATTCAGGTTCCACATTCAATCAAAGTTGGATAATCTTGTCCCATTTTTAGCACAATCTGAACTCCCCTGACTAGAAAACTGCCATTTAACAAATGTTGGAACTGTAAAAAGGACAAAAAAACTGAACATTTGATGTCAGGCTTTTCATGATAAAATCCTTCAGGAGAAAAAAGGAAGATGAATAGTCTGTGAGTATTGTAATGAACTCAGAATATCTGGTTTAGAATATCTATTTTAATTACCAACACCAACTCTAGGCTGAGAGCTATATTTAAAACACACTGTAATTATAATAAAACAGACTCTTTTCATTTCTTTCAGGACAAGAGTTACAGATGTGACAGATTTATAGGGATTCTTGAGAAAGTGGCTGTGGACAGGAGTAAAGCTGAGCCTCTTTCAAGAGCTTTGTGGCTTCAAGGCTGTAATTCATTATTGGATGAAAAAGTAAGGCTTTTAACCCAACTATTTATGCACTAGAAAACCTGATTTCCAGGTTTTAAACTTTCTCCTTTCAGCTCATAAAACAAATCAGAATAGCAGTGTTTCACTTCATGGCAGAGCAATGAATGTTTCAAGCTTTTGTTTAGGACCAGCTTTATGTTGCATTTACAAAGGATCCTTAAAGTTTGCAAAGGAAGAAAAACCTATTTTTCAGGAACATGAAAGATTTTTATCAATATTTTTTCTGCCTGAAGATTTCATTTTCATATTATTTCACTATGACAACTCGCAAAACATTAACCCAAATCCTTCTCATACTGTTTTTTTGGGGTTTCTTGGCAGAAACACGCTTTGTTCTGGCAAGAGGAAAATGAGTGTTGTCTCTATTGAAATAAAAAGACATTTGTACTTTTGTAATGTTCATTTTCTTCTATGTTTGATAAGCAGACACGCCTTAATCTTATACCAGTAAAATGTTCTAACAGCAGCCACCATTCCCTAAAAACAGCAGATTTGTGGATTTTTGACAGCATTGGTACCTTCTGGCAGATGGGTAATTTTTTTACTCTATGTCTTCAGTTCATTGCATTAGTTTCCCCCAAATCCTCATCTGCTTTTAGTACAAATTCCTTAAATATTGATCTTTTATTGGAAGGCTGAGTGGGATGTGGTTAGATTTCTTCACCAGACAGATTTCTGGGCTTTGGCACCAGATGAGGTGGCAATCCATCAGAAGATATTATCTTCACTTATAAAACTCCCAATTATCAAAAAGAGCTGAATGCTCTTACCCTGAACCCAGACTCGTTGGAATTCTAACTGCAACAACAAAGCAAGTACCAAAATAAGAAAGATTACTTAAATCTATTTAATTCTGCAGAATGGGTTCCACGAAGCAGAACAAATGAAATGAAACAGTTGGAGCACCATTACTGCCACTACAGCTCTCATTATTCTTTTTAAGATAAACATCCATATCAGGGATGACTCTAAACATGGGCAGCCATTCCTACTGGAAGATGAACTCCATCTGAGGGCTCAAATCCCTGCTCAGATCTGCAATGAAGATGTTCACACTGATTCCACTGTCACAGAACTGCAGCTGGGTTGCTTCTGTTCATCAGCACCATTCTTCATTTCAGCTCTGCAGCCTCTTAATGAGCAGAGAAGAATTTGGGAAGCAGGGCAGGAACCCCAGGAATGGCCACTGCTGGAATTACAGGGACTGATGAACAAATCTGTTCTCTTTTATATCTAATTTACACTGATGTATCTCACAACTGCTCCAGTTTAACACTGCCACAGGAATATTGAGCCAAAATGAGGTACAAACCACAACTCTGGAACTTTCCAGCAGCAAGTAAGGTCACTTAATAAATCCAAATGCACAGTGCCAAGTTTGGAGGGGCAGAGGACACTGGCAGGTGAAGCAGCTTGGATTTATTGCCCTATGTCAGTTGTAGGATTTCTCAAAAAGTCGTAATTACAACCAGTGCATGGAAAATTTGTGTTGCTTCAAGTGCCCTGTCCAAGCTGACCTTGAACATTACCAACAACGGGGCCTTCAGCCTCCACTCAGTGTGAAGATCAATTTGGAAGTTGGCAAGGAGAGGAGTTTTCCTTCCTCCTTATAAAATCTATCATGCCTTAAACTAAAATCTTCCTGGACCAAAACCTGTGTGTTCTACCAAGCAGCAGCTCCCCGAGGACAGGCAGTAAAGAATTTGCTCCCAGCTGCAGAGGAGCTGTGCTCTGTGCCTTTATCCAACTAAAAAAACCATCTCTTTGCTCAAATATTCCTCCATCAGGGAAACATTCCAAGGCAGAGTCAGAACCACTGTTTAAACTGCCATTGAAGTAAAGAAAATTATATTTGCTGAGATCTGGCTTTAACAAAAATTGTCAATTACCACTTTGTTGCAAATCACTCTTGCTTTACACCACCACCAGTGTGCTTTGCTGATACTCATTTCACTCTATAGCCTCAAATGCACAAGAGACTGCTTTTTTCCTAGCTATAAAATTTCATATTATTTCATTTCCTATACTGGATTATATCCTCCCATTTATTTACTCATTTAAAAATAAAATTGGCTGTTTTGAAAGCACAGGATTGAGAATATCCATCAGTAATCTTTTCACAAAGCAAGACAAAATTTGCCTTCCCATAAATGGGAGGCCTAAATGATCCCCCAAATAAATCCAATTGACTGAAAATTGAAGGTTTCACCAATGGACCAAGAAGAAATGTACTCAAAAAAAAAAAAGTCCTTCCATCACAGAAAAAACCAAGCACAAGCACACTCTGCTTTACTCTCAGCAATCCTTGTGAGCTTTTAAGCCATTTCTTAGAGATCTTACCAAGAAACTGCTGCAGAAATTCCCATTTTCTGGAAGCATTTAAAGTACCAGGGATTTTTAAGCCCAAATGCCTGATGGAACTGCAGAAACTGGAAATCCCAGAGTACCCCAGAGCAGTGTGTGTTTGATGAGTAAAGAAAGGTGGGAGAGAGGCAGAGCAGAGGTTTCCTACCATAGTAGGTGAGACGTCCTCTTGCAATGTTTTTGCCTCTGGAGTTTTCTGTAATGCATTCGTAGAGCCCTGCATCCTCCTGTTGGAAATTTGGGATTTCCATCATGCCATTGGATTTCCTCAGCTTTATTTTGCTTGGAAACGGCAGCCCGTCAGTTCTTCTCCAGTTAATCTGAGGCACGGGGCTAAAGAGAGAATAATGAGATTTTAAAGAGTTTTGCTTGAAGTCCTTGATTGTCATAATGAGACACTTAAAGCAAACTGAATTCAGCAGTGACTCCCAGGCTGTGTTAAAAGCAGTAACCACACTGTACATGACAGATGGTCAGACACTCTGGCACCTATTTGCATTCATTGCTGATTCCTACGCTGCATTTGTGGTACCAAATTTGTCAGGAGTAACTCTGAGAATGCCCAATAACTGCAAAATTTCTCGTAAATCAGCACTGGCCTCCCCAGAGGATGGGTGAGATTTACCAGTGGCTTCCATGGAGGAAGAATCCAGGCAAGTCTTTCAGAATTGCCATTCTCCAGCAGCCTTTGGTTCTCAGATTTGCAAACTTTCCCTGCCCTGGCCAGGGAGCCAAAGCAGCAGGGTGTGATCAAGTCACCAGTCTGACATGGGCACCTGACAAAGCTGCCTGCAAACAAACCCCACTCTGGTAAGTAAATACATTTACAGAAACACAAATGCATTCTCAGATCATCTGTGAAAGAGAAAAGAGATCAGCTGTGAGAGAAGCATCATTCAGAGGAGAAATGCATTCCCATCCTTACTTTGGCTAGAAAGGAAGAACAATATTATGAAAGCATCAAGTGTATTTGAGAGGAAAATTCAGACAACATTTTCACAGACTTCAGCACCATTTCCTTGCACAAAGAAAAGAGACAGTTCAAAGGTCATATGCAAAACCACACTGAATGAACTCAAGTTAATTTGAAATGAAATGTAAATTCCTCTGCTGCCAACACACACATCTTAATTCTAAACCAAACCAAAATACACTCCAAGAGTCTTTGCCCCCTCATTTCAAGGCAGGAGCTGTGATGACCAAAACCAGGTGTTGGGAAAACACCAGAACAACTGCCAGAACCTCTTGTGCAGGTGAACCCAAAGGCTCTTCAACTTTCAATGAAGATGTAAACTTACTTTCCTAGGGCAAAGCACTCCAGCTTCACAGTGGAGCCTTTGGCTGCTGCGAGCGTCTCTGGGAACTGAACTTCGATTTTGGGCTCATATTCTCCCATCACACCTGTGCCAGACAATTGAGAAGGTCAGTTTTTTAAAGGGATTTTTAAAGGGCTTTCTTTCTCCCTTTTGCAATTCAAGATTATTTCTCTGACAATCTGCTTATAAAGGGAAGTACAGCGAGATCAGGGACACTTATCAGAGTTTATCTTTTGTGGGAAATGGATTTGTACAGAATTCTCAAATTTCAGAGAGAAGGCTCACACAGAATGGATCTGTATGCAAAACTGGAGATCAGAAATGCTGACTTAGAAATGCCATGGAATAGGACAGACATTGCTGAGAGAGAAATGGAGCTAGAAAAAAGTTTTAAAGGGTGGCTTTGTAAATAAGACTGGATACTTCGGAGAAATAGAACTATGGAAGATGCATTGTAATAGAACCATGAGGGGTAATTTTAGATGATTGGCTTTAAAGCATTTACAGAATGATGTGGCAAAAGCTGATAGGCCAAGAAATGTGTATAGTGATTTGTAATTAGGAAATAGTTGGCTTTTGATTGTGATGGCGTGAATCATAACATCTGTATTGTCCCACCCTTCACATGAGACTGAAAATGAAATAAAAAGTTTTTAAAACACCTCTCAGCTGCCCCATCTCTGGGTCAGAAAAGGGCTAAATCCGACAATCTCAGAAGAAAGTTTGGACAACACACGAGAACTTGCGGCGCGGCAGCCGAGCGCTGGGTGGGAATTATCCCGGATTCCCAACAATTCCCCGGCTGTGGGGCAGCCTCACCGTCCGTGCGCAGCACCAGGGGCGTAGGGGAGCCCAGCACGGGGCTCCTGGTGGCCGTGCTGGTCACCACGCAGGTGTAGTTGCCCACGTCCGAGGGCTCCACCTTGGCGATGTAGAGGTGCCCGGTCTCCTGCGACACGAAGCGCCGGCTGTCCTCCTGCACGAAGGACGGGTACTCGTTGAAGATCCAGGCAAAGGACAGGTCTGGGTGGGGGAAAAACACACAGGCAAAGGGGTTGGATAGGATTTCCCCACCTTTTCCTCCTTCAAAGGCCGTTTTGTTGTTGTATTTAACAGCGCTGCATTACTTACAATAATTTATTGTGTAACAGAGCCCACTGAGATTGAGCCAAACTGAGCCAAATTGAGCCAAACTGAGCCAAAACCAGATTTTAAAAAGTACCAGAAACTAGCAAAACCCCCCATTTTTATTCACCAGATCCCCATCTCCTCCAGCAGAAGAAAAAAAAAGCAAAAGAAATCCAGAATATTAGTGGGTTTGTTTAAATCTCCTTTTTTTTAATCCTTTTTTTTTTTTAATTTAATATGCACGGAAATAGGAACAGACAGCAGAAACGAGAGCAAACTTTGCTAAAATGGAAAGATTATTCATTCAGTAGCTACTTAACTCCTCAGCCAGATGATTAGCAGGTAGAAACAGGACAGGAGTAGCCACATGACAAGAATGTCAGAAGAAGCCTAAATTCCCAGCGGGGCTCATCACACAGCGAAACTTTTTTTCATGCAAAAATCCATAAAAACTCCATTAAAACATTTCTGTGTGATGTGGCAAAGTAGCCCTCGCTATCATTTGTTATGATTATTTGAAAGGGAAAAAAAAATAAACCCACACCTCAAAAGATAAACTCAGAGATTTGGCAAAAAAATCTGAATTTGAAAAACTGAATCTGAAAACTGAATTTGTTCTGTTTCCTGAGCATCACTCTGAGCTTTGTGTGGCCAATTTTAATTGGCAAAAGCCCCTTCCTGTGCGAGGCCACGTGTTTGTCTCATTCATTTCCTACAGGATCAAAGGAAAATAAATTTTTAATGATGTCCCAGGCAAAGAATAATTTTTCAGCCACGTGCCACTTACACAAAGATTACAGCTTCTGGAAGTGCTAATTAGCAATGATTACAGCTTGATTGACCTCTCTTGGTGCTGCAGTGTCTGCAGCACTGGCACTGCCCCCACGAAATGGAGATCAGCCCTTCCTGCACAGGTTTAATTTGAAGGTGCACAAATTTGGGTGCATCATGGAATGAAAAGGTGACACATCCTGAACCCTCAGCACCTCCCCAGGCTGCCAAAGCCAACAGGACAATTTAACACAAGGTAAGACTCTGCAGGTGAAAAAAAACCCACTCAATAAATGAAATTATTAAGATATTTATGGGCTGCCTAGTACAAAAAAAGGCATCAAATGAAAGGGCTGATCATTAAACTGCATTTAATTTTCTCCTATCAATATTTAAACCTCTTCCATTATGATGATTCTGCAGCAGTGACGTGTGCCAACCATTAACAGGCTCAGGATTTAAACTTCTGTCATATTTAAAAATATTTATTGTCAAGAACAGAACCATAAGGAGGAAAAGATCTGCTGGATCATCACCCCTGTGGACCTGCAGCATCTCCTCAGGAGACAAAAATGGCTCTCACCACAAATCCTTCCTCCAGAACTCGAGAGGTGCAACTCATTTATGGAAAGGAAGGCAGCAAGGAATTGTCAGGAAACCACGGGGGATTCAGTGCAGTGGGAAGCATTAAATTATAAAAACAAGCAAACAAACAAACAAACAAAAAAACCCAAACCAAAAAAAGAAAGGAAAAAGAGAGTCCACCTGAGAAGTTTGAAGGGGACTACATGGCCTGAGGGAGGAAGGAATGTGGGGCCTTTCTAAGTGGGAAAGGCAGAAAATGGAAGAGAACTCTGTGCAGAAGAGCTGGGTGGAGAAAGCGCTCACAGGGCTGAGGGAGGCACCAAAAAAAGCCATTTTCAGCTCCACACCACACTCAGACACCCCAGGGCAGCAGTGGGTGACACCAGGGTTTACTGCTTCTGGTGTCTATTGAACCACCTGGGTTTCCTTGCTCAAAATATTATTTTCTGCTTAAAAAAAAAAAA